>CM069131.1:199565213-199988216 GCA_035221665.1 Okamejei kenojei | reverse complement strand
AACAAACACCCCAACCACCTCCCCCCCAGCTACCTCTCCCCACCTACTCTTCCCCCCCGCCATCAATCACCCCCCTCACATCTTCCCCCCCCTCCCTCTACCCTTCCAACCCCCCCACTCACTCTACCCCCCAACCTACACTATACCCACATACTCCTCTTCTCCACACCCATCCCTCTCCCCCCCCCTACCTCTCCCCCCCCTCCCTCTCCTCACACCTCCCTCTCCTCCCACCCTCCTCTCCTCCCCCCTCCCTTCTCCTCCCCCCCTCCCTATCCTCCCCCCTCCCTCTCTCCCCCCCTTCCTCTCCTCCACCCCTACATATACTCCCCCCCCGGTCTCTTCCCCCCTACGTCTCCCACCCCACTCCGTCTACCACACCCCTCCGTCTGGTCCCCTCCCACCACCTAACCCTCCGTCTCCCCTCCCCCCTCCGTCTCCCCCCCCCCCCTGTTCCCCTACCATCTGTCTTCCCCCCTCCCGTTATAACCACCACCATCCCGTCACTCCCCCCCTTACCGTTCCCCACCTCTGTCTCCCCCCACCTCTCCCCCCCCACCCCACCCCCCCCCCCCCCCCCCCCCCCCCCCCCCACCCCCCCCCCCCCCCCCCACCCCCCCACCCCCCCACCGCCCCTGGCCTGCACCGCCATTCAATATGATCTGGCTGTGATCATCATTCCGTTTCCATGTACATGCCTTCTCTCATACCCTGATCCTTTAGCCGCAAGGCTCTGCATTTGACTCCAATCTTGATATAGCAATGAAATGGACTCAAATACCTTCTCTCTATGCACTCTCTCTGCCTATGACTCCCTCTCTCTCTGCCCTCTCTCTGCATGTCACTTTGCCTATGGAGGGGTAGGAGAAGGGGAGTAGAAGTAAAACGGGTCCTTTTCAGAATTTAATGCAGGACTAGTGGGATAATGCAAGGATAGTGCGCGGGACCCCCTTGGGATTTAATTGGAGCTTGAGTTGCTGGGGTGCCGGGAGGCTGGTTTGTGCCTCTACGGCCTGGTTGGCGATGGCTGGGGCGCGCGAAGGAAAGAAGCTACGTAGCGGTGGTATATGCTGTGGTAGCGCGGCCGTCTGAATTTGAATTCTCGTTGACTTGGATTGGGGACGGTTTTGGTATCCAACTGGGCCCATGATGTCCAGGGGATCAATTACGAAGGCCATGAATTACCTTCTGGCGTGGGGGGCTATTGTCTCTTACGAGCTCGAAAGAGGATTAGATTGACGATGATACTGAAGACCAGGGGAGGAGGGTGTGGCCGAGCGTTTAGGCGGGGGATCTCAGTGTGGGGTGTCCTCAAACAGGTGGATCGTGGCGTGTCCAGGGTGAGACCAGTTTTCTGCGGAGGTGCCCCACAATGGATTACGGTCTGCAACACTTATTCCACTCCTGTCTAAGGTTGGGGAGGTGCGTTCTAAGTTCTTTAGGCTCATGCACCCCGGGTTGGACCCGGAGGAAAAGGGGATCTTCAGTTTCAAGAGGGGGGTGTTCGTGAAGGTTGGTGAGGGGGAAGGCGCTGAGGGAGCTTCGGTGGGGAGTGTAGGGGTCTCGATAGAACAGTGTGTTGGAGTTGCGGAAAGGCACAGTGTCATGCGTGCAGTGATTTTGGACCCCTCTGTAGGGAGTGTCCTATTTACGGGGTCGCTGCTAGAACTTCTAGCGCAGCAGCCCAGGATTACACTGCTGGCCCATCCGTGGTGGATCTTCATGTCTCAGTGGCGCGGCGTGGTATTGCTGACCTGGCTAGGGCTGCCACCTCTGCCTCGGTGATCTGGGGCGGCGGGAATAGCTCATATGGGTCTGTACGTTCCGCCTCACTTTGGGTCCTTGGGGTCAGCGAGGGCACCCGCCCCCTACGTCCTGAACCTGTGGTGGTGGCTGAAAGTGAGGCACAGGGGGAGGGTGGAGAGAGGGGGGAGAAGTGGGAGCGGCAGAAGAAGCCGCAGGATTGAGAAAGAACCCACGCGAGTAACACTTAAGGGAGTGAGCAAATGCTTGATCTGAGACCACCAAGGGCGACTTCTCCCGGTCAGCTCAGTGTAGTCAGGAATGCACCTGCGTGGCCAGAAAGGAGTAAGGTGGTCTTCAGACACGGGCTATGGAAGGCTATACACGTTGAGGTGTGGTAAGTGGCAGGGGGGTAGTGTGGAGGAGGATGATCTCTTCCAGTCATGAAGTTACACGTGCGCCGTACTGTCTAGGTGAGGATTACAAAAGGTCGGATTGGGCCCTAGGCAGTGGAATAGACGCTCAAGGGCCAGTGATGAACAAAGATTAGGGGGGATGTCCTTTTGCTCCAGACCTGATCCACATTGTGTGGTGCCATGATGTTCCCTCCTAACTTGGTGTTCTTCCGGGTTGGAGGTTGGGCCTCCATATTCTGGGTAATTTCCAAGTCCCAGGCGCAGCGTTTGATCCACTCTGGAGTTTTGTCTTCTGGTGGGGTTGGAGTTAACTTGTCTCTGGTGGCCCTCTTCCCAGATGGGAGTCTATCTCATCGGGTGTTGGGTTATCTCCTGTGTGTGTGTCCTCTGGGTCGGCGGAGGTTCCTCGTTTCTGAGACTACTGGGGTGTTGGCCGCCAGATGGTTGGGTAGCTCCCATGGTAGTGTGCAACCACTGAGATGGGGGATGAGCAGCGTCAGCTGAGGTGGATAGATCTAGGGGCAGCGATGTACCAATTCTGTGTACACATCTGCGGCAGTGGTGGTGTCTGGGCGGTGAGCTGCCTCGGATGAGTTTGGCTGGGGGAAATAATCATAATAGCTAATAAGAGAGTACTTGGGTGTTGTCTAAGTGCAGCGGGTACTTGGGTGCTGTGGAGGTCGGAGGTACTTTAGGGTGGTGATCCTTCTTGCAGATTCTGGGGATCAGCTGTTGTCTTTGTTTTTTCTTCCCTGGCCAGTGTTAGAGGGTGATGGTGGAGTGAGGTAGCCAAGCCAATCTCCATTGGAGACTGCACTGGTGCAGTCGGCGGGATTTGGAGACCCCTTTCCAAGGCACTTGATCCTAGGCGGTGATTTGTCATGCCAGAAGAGGGGGTGAGTGACGAGGCCAGCTTTGTGTAGTGGGAGTTAGCGAACATTACAGAGAGTTCTTGTCTTTCTGTTCTTGTCAACGACCTTGGCGTTGTGATGATGAGCTTGTGGTTTCAAGTGCCAGTGGGTTGATCGCGTGCCAGGTCTCCAAGGCCGTGTTCATGCAAGTTGTTATCCTGTGAGGTGCGAAAGTTACTAAAACCTTTAGGCCCAACACCACAAACCATTAATCTTCAAATCTCCGCTCTTCAGAACAAAGGCGGTTGCCGAAAAAGATCAGTGGGCTGCATTGGCCCGTTTTGATTATGACTCTCAAGGACTATCCTTGGCCAACAAGGATAGTGAATCTTCGTAACTGTGGGTGCCAGTTTGGGGACTTTTTGTAAGTTGTGGAGAGAGAGAGAGTTTGAGTCTACCGGGGAGAGTGTGAGGGTCTCAATTGGTGTGCCTGCACATCTCACAGTTAGACCACATTAAAACTTAAAGGGCATTAAGCAAAGTTTTCGGTAGATTTCACCTTTCATCAGTCCTGGAGTGGGGAAATTTGCAGTGTGTTTTTTGCAGGAGAGATACCGTTGTCAGTGATGAACTCACTGGCGACTGGTATCTGGAGTGTGAAGGGGGGGGGGAGGGATGCTACCATGAAACCATCTCAGTCGAATTGCGGAGTGGGGTGGCCCTTCTGTTGGCTCAGAATTTCCTGGATGCCTTTTGTTTTCCCGGTCTCAGCCGGCCTCAATGCGGTGGTTGGTGCTGGACCAGTCTCTGTGCAAGTGGATTTTAATTCCAGCACGCGGTCAGGCTGGGTCCGCTTTCTGGCACTTTAACAACCGGCTGCTGGAGGATCGGTGTTTCCGGGAGTCATTCAGTCGGTTTTGGGTGAAGTGGAGAGAGGCAGAGGTGCTTCTCTTCCCTTAGGCAGTGGTGGGATGTGGGGAAAGCTCACATGCGTCTCTTTTGTAAGGAATACACGTGGGGGTCGACCGGACAGTGGGACTCAGCAGTCGAGAGGCTTGAGAGGGAGCTACTGGATGCAGAGTCTCACGTGGGTCGGGGTGGTGATGACTCCTGCGAATGGGGAGAGTTTCAGGAGAAGAAGGAAGCCTTGAGGAACCTGCAACTTGAGCGGTCCCGAGGCGCTTACGTGAGGTCGTGAGTCCAGATGCTGCACGATCTGGACCGAGCTTCACCCTTTTTCTCTCTGGAGAAAGGGAGGTGGCCGATCTTCTTGATGGCCCGTTATCTTTGGAGGAGTTGACTCGTGCCTTGCATCAGCTCAGGAGGGGTAAGTCCCTCGGGCTGGATGGGTTGACGGTAGAGTTTTCTGGGATATCCTGGGGGGTGACTACATGTTGGTTCTGGGGGAGAGCCTGGCGACCGGGGAGATTTCAATTCAATTCAATCTTTAATTGTCATTGTGCAGTGTACAGTACAAAGACAACGAAATGCAGTTAGCATCTCCCCAGAAGAGCGAACTTAGAATAATGAACGGTAAAATATCTATATATGTACAACAGTATCAGTCGTGCAATTATACTGGGGAAAGAGTGTCCGTGGAGAAAGGGGGGGGGTGACTGGCGATCACCGAGGTGCAGAGTTAAGTATTGTAACAGCCGCAGGGAAGAAGCTCATCCTGAACCTGCTGGCCCAGCAAATGAGGGACCTGTAGCGCCTCCCGGATGGGAGAAGGGTAAACAGTCTGTGACTGGGGTGAGACCAGTCCTTGACGATGCTGCGTGCCCTTCCCCCCCCTACCTCCAACCACCCTCCCCCCCCCCGCCGCAGACTTCGCTTGCTCATGGACAGACTCACAATTGGGGTAGGAGTGTGGAACCGGTTGATGCGTTGCGCAGTTTTCTCACCACCCTCTGCAGTGCTTACCGGTCAGAGACAGAGCAGTTGCCACCCCATACTGTGATACAGTTGGTAGGGATGCTCTTGATGGTGCAGCGGTAGAAGTTCACCAGAATCTGAGGAGACAAGATGGGCCTTCTTTAGTCTCCTCAGGAAGAAGAGATGCTGGTGAGCCTTCTTGATCAGTGTAGAGGTATGTGGGTCCAAGAGAGGGCCACTCAGTCAGAGATGTTGACCCCCAGAAACCTGAAACTGGAAACGCGTTCCACCTCCATCCCGTTAATATGGATGGGGGTGTGCGTGCAGCCCCTAGACCTTCTATAGTCCACAATGAGCTCCTTGGTCTTTTGTTAGTTAAGGGCCAGGTTGTTGTCAGCGCACCATGCTGTTTTCTAATAGGAGCTGAACCTCCTCCATGTAGGCCAACTCATCGTTGTCACTGATGAGGCCAATCACCGTTGTATCATCTGCATACTTGATGATGGTGTTAGAAGCATGTACAGGTGTGCAGTCATTGGTGAAGAGGGAGTAGAGGAGGGGGCTCAGTACACAGTCCTGTAGCACGCCGGTGTTAGGGGTGAGGGTTGAAGAGGTGTGGTTGTCCAACCTAACAGACTATCTGTTAGTCAGGAAGTCCAGTATCCAGTTGCAGAGGGAAGAGTTGATGCCCAGCTCGCCGAGTTTGGTGATCAGTTTTGAGGGGATAATGGTGTTAACTGCTGAGCTAAAGTCAATGAACAGCATTCTCACGTAGGTGTCTCTGTTGTCGAGGTGGGAGAGGGCTGAGTGGAGTGCCGTTGAGATGGCATCCTCTGTACTCCTATTCTTGCGGTAGGCAAACTGATGGGGGTCCAGTGTGGGAGCTAGGCAGCCTTTGAGGTGTGCCAGGACCAGCCTCTCGAAGCACTTGGTGATGATGGGAGTATGTGCAACTGGGCGGAAGTCGTTGAGGCTCGCCGCAGTGGAGTGTTTTGGCACCGGCACGATAGAGGTGGTTTTAAGGCACGTGGGGACAACTGCTTGGGCAAGTGACAGATTGAAGATGTCAGTCCAGACATCTGTCAGCTGTGCAGCACAGGTCCTGAGGACACGCCCGGGGATGCCGTCAGGCCCAGCAGCCTTACGTGCATTAATCCTACTCAGTGCTAGATGCACGTCGTAGGGGGTGAATGTGAGGGGCTGGTGATCAGCAGGGAGCATAGCCTTGATGGCCATCTTTTGGTTGTCCCTGTCAAAGCGGCCATAAAAGTGGTTAAACTCCTCAAGGAAGGGTGAGTCGCTGGATGTGGGGGTGGTGTTGGTGGGTCTGAAGTTCGTGATGGCCTGGATGCCTTGCCACATGCGTCGGGGGTTGGAATTGTTGTTGAAGTGCTCCTCAATCCTAAGCTTGTAGCTGTCCTTTGCCTTCTTGATGCCCCTCTTCAGGTTAGCCCTGGATGAACTGTAGGCTCGAACATTGCCTGACCTGAAAGCGGTGTCCCATGCTTTCAGCAGTAGCCTGACCTCGCTGTTCATCCATGGCTTCTGGGCTCCGTGCTGTCTCAACTGATTCATCCTGACCAGTCCTATACAGTCCCTGGCCGGTCCATTCAGGATAACATCCACCTGGTTAGGGACCTGATTCATCTAGCCCAGGGTACTGGTCAGTCAGCTGCTTTTCTGTCTCTTGATCAGGAGAAGGCCTTTGATAGGGTAGAGCATGATTACCTCTTTGGGACGTTGCAAGTGTTTGGCGTGATTTTCTCGGCTGCATCTTCTGCCAGGGTTAACTGGAGTAAGTGCTCCAGACTTTTAGTGGGTCAGTGGCAGGTAGACTCCCTGCCGGAGGAGATGACAATGTATGCGTGGAGCACCATGCACCTCCCTATCTGTGGGTGTACCTGAGTCCCACTGAGGATGCTTGGCCGGCAAACTGGCAGGAGCTGGAGATGAAAGTTGTCACCCGGCTGGGGCGCTGATCAGGCCTGCTTGGAATTCTTTCCTTTCAGGGGAGGGTTCTGGTCATAAACCAGCTGGTGGCCTCCATGTTATGGTACCGGCTGGCTACTCTTGTCCCACCTTCCATATTTGTAATTGCTTTACAGAAGAAGCTGGTAGATTTTGTTTGGGGAAATAGGAAGCACTGGGTCTCCGCAGCGGTCCTGAGTCTCCCGTTAGAGGAGGCGGTCAATCTTTGGTATGCATGCGTACCCAGGTGGCGGCTCTCCGTCTCAGGTCTCTGCGGAGGTATATGTATGTAGAGAACCCCCCGCCAGATGGCACGCTATGGCCACGTATTTTTTCCGTCGGGGTCGTTGCCTAAGCGGGGTGTCGCGGCTCCTGGTGGCGGGCATCAGTCAACCCGCCTTAAGGGGCTTGCCTGTTTTCTACCGGGATGTGCTAAGAGTGAGGAATTAGGCAGTTTTCAGCCAGCGTGTCGGTTCACGAGGAGAGGGGATGTTGCGGCTGCAGGAGTGGACGGTCCTCACCTGCCCTGGTGGGTGTCGAGGAGAGGCGCGCGGCTAGAGTGATTCTGACTGAGCTTTCACCCGCTCCGTCAGATCTGCTCTTTGGGCCCAGGCTCCTGGATTTTTCTCGGGCACTGGCTCCACACAACCTGAGCCGCATTTCTGAGATGACCAGCATGCCTTTTCGTGATGCGAAAAGACGCGCACTGTACAGAATACCTGCACATTCTGCACCTCCTTGCCTTCGTTTCCCATCCCGACACACCAGGGCGGTCGGTGTTACCACCCGAAGGCAGGGGAGGTCCCCAGTGGGGGTCCTTCTATAAGGGAGTTTTCCCCTTTTACATTGGGTACCTGGGGTGGAGAGTGTTGCATAGAGCGGAGGATTGTAATAAACTTTTGTGCCGGTTCACGGGCTGTATTTTCTGCGGCGAGGATGAGACCGTGTTCCACGCATATTTGGAGTGTGAGAGGCTACTGCCCCTGAACCAATATCTGAAGGGGTTGTTCCTCAAGTTTTGGTTACATTTTAGTCCTACGATTTTAGTGTTCGGACACAAGGCAGGGTTTGGGGAGAGCTGAGTCGGTTTGCTCCTGGGCCTGGCCAAGATGGCCATTCGCGGGTCCAGGCAAAAGGTGGTCGATGGTCAGGGTAGAGTCGGCTGCCTGCCCCTCTTTCGGGCCTACGTCCGTGCACATATGTCCCTGGAGAGGGAACACGCGGTGTCCACGGGGACTCTGGAGGCCTTCCGTGGGCGTTGGTCACCGCATGGGGTTGAGAGTATTCTAAACAATAAATGCTTTGTTGTATAATAATGATACCTGATATAGTGTAATTTTTTATTATGATTTGATGTGTTGTATCATATGTTTGTGACGAATAAAGTTTTTGAAAAGGGAAAAAAAAAGTCAGAGTGCTGGAGGAGCTCAGTACGACAGGCAGCATCTAACCATATAACCATATAACAATTACAGCACGGAAACAGGCCCTCTCAGCCCTTCCAGTCCGTGCCGACCATTTGTTTTCCCCTAGTCCCATCTACCTGCACTCAGACCATACCCCTCCATTCCCTTCACGTCCATATACCTATCCACTTTACTCTTAAATGTTAAAATCGATCCTGCCTCCACCCTCTGAGTAAAGAAGTTCCCCCTCACGTTACCCCGATACTTCTGTCCCTTAATTCTCATGTCATGCCCTCTTGTTTGAATCTTCCTTACCCTCAATGGGGAAAAACGTATCCACGTTAACTCTGTCTATCCCTTTCATCATTTTAAAGACCTCAATCAAGTCCCCCTTAACCTTCTGCGCTCCAAAGAATAAAGACCTAACTTGTTCAATCTTTCTCTGTAACATAGTTGCTGGAACCCTGGCAACATTCTAGTAAATCTCCTCTGTACTCTCTCTATTTTGTTGACATCCTTCCTATAACTAGGCGACCAAAATTGTACACCATACTCCAGAATTGGTCTTACCAATGCCTTGTACAATTTTAACATTACTTCCCTACTCCTATATTCAATGCTCTGATTTATAAAGGCCAGCACACCAAAGACTTTCTTTACCACCCTATCTACATGCGATTCCACCTTCAGGAAACTATGCTCAGTTATTCCTAGATCCCTCTGTTCTTCAGCATTCCTCAATTCCCTACCATTTACCATGTACGTCCTATTTTGAGTTGTCCTGCCAAGATGTAGCACTTCACACTTAGCAGCATTAAACTCCATCTGCCATCTTTCAGCCCACTTTTCCAAATGGCCCAAATCTCTCTGTAGACTTTGAAAATCTACTTCATTATCCACAACACCACCTATCTTAGTATCATCTGCATACTTACTTATCCAATTTTCCACCCCATCATCCAGATCATTGATGTACATGACAAACAACAGTGAACCCAACACAGATCCCTGAGGCACCCCACTGGCCACCGGCTTCCAACCTGACAAACAGCCATCCACCATTACTCTCTGACATCTCCCATTCAGCCACTGTTGAATCCATCTTGCTACTCCGCCATTAACACCCAAAGATTGAACCTTCTTAACCAAACCTTCCATGGGGAACCTTGTCAAAGGCCTTACTGAAATCCATATAGACAACATCCACTGCTTTACCCTCATCAATTTCCCTAGTTACCGCTTCGAAAAATTCAAGAAGGTTTGTCAAACATGACCTTCCAGGCACAAATCCATGTTGACTGTTCCTGATCAGACCCTGTTTATCCAGATGCTTATATATATTATCTCTAAGTATCCTTTCCATTAATTTGCCCACCACTGACGTCAAACTAATAGGTCTAAAATTGCTAGGTTTATTCTGTGAACCCTTTTTAAACAATGGAATAACATGCGCAGTACGCCAATCCTCCGGCACTATTCCCGTTTCTAATGACATTTGAAATATTTCTGTCATAGCTCCTGCTATTTCTACACTAACTTCCCTCAATGTCCTTGGGAATATCCTGTCAGGACCTGGACTTATCCACTTTTATATTTTTCAAAAGTGTCAGTACTACTTCCTCCTCTTTGAATCTCATAGTTTCCATAGCTACTCTACTTTTTCCCCTTAACTCAGAGTTCAATATCCTTCTCCTTGGTGAATACCGAAGAAAAGAAATTGTTCAATATCTCCCTCATCTCTTTTGGCTCTGCAGATAGCTGTCCATTCTGGTTCTCTAATGGTCCGAATTTTTATCCCTCGTTATCCTTTTGCTATTAATATAGCTGTAGAAATCCCTTTGGGTTTACTTTCACCTTTCTTGCCAAAGCAACCTCATATCTTCTTTTAGCCTTCCTAATTTCTTTCTTAAGATTCTTTTTACATTCTTTATACTCCTCTAGCACCTCATTTACTCCTTGCCTGCTATAATTATTATAGATATCTCTCTTTTTTCAAAACAAGTGTCCAATTTCCCTTGAAAACCATGGCTCTTTCCAATTTTTACTATTTCCTTTCAACCTAACAGGGACATAAAGATTCTGTACTCTTACAATTTCCCCTTTAAATGTCCTCCATTTCTCTTCTACATCCTTCCCATGAAACAAAGTGTCCCAATTCACTCCTTTAAAATCATAGAAACATAGAAACATAGAAATTAGGTGCAGGAGTAGGCCATTCAGCCCTTCGAGCCTGCACCGCCATTCAATATGATCATGGCTGATCATCCAACTCAGTATCCCGTACCTGCCTTCTCTCCATACCCTCTGATCCCCTTAGCCACAAGGGCCACATCCAACTCACTCTTAAATATAGCCAATGAACTGGCCTCAACTACCCTCTGTGGCAGAGAGTTCCAGAGACTCACCACTCTCTGTGTGAAAAAAGTCTTTCTCATCTCGGTCTTAAAGGATTTCCCCCTTATCCTTAAGCTGTGACCCCTTGTCCTGGACTTCCCAACATCGGGAACAATCTTCCTGCATCTAGCCTGTCCAACCCCTTAAGAATTTTGTAAGTTTCTATAAGATCCCCTCTCAATCTCCTAAATTCCAGAGAGTATAAACCGAGTCTATCCAGTCTTTCTTCATAAGACAGTCCTGACATCCCAGGAATCAGTCTGGTGAACCTTCTCTGCACTCCCTCTATGGCAATAATGTCCTTCCTCAGATTTTTGGAGACCAAAACTGTACGCAATACTCCAGGTGTGGTCTCACCAAGACCCTGTACAACTGAAGTAGAACATCCCTGCTCCTGTACTCAAATCCTTTTGCTATGAAAGCTAACATACCATTCGCTTTTTTCACTGCCTGCTGCACCTGCATGCCTACTTTCAATGACTGGTGTACCATGACACCCAGGTCTCGCTGCATCTCCCCTTTTCCTAATCGGCCACCATTTAAACAATAGTCTGCTTTCCTGTTTTGCCACCAAAGTGGATAACCTCACATTTATCCACATTATACTGCATCTGCCAAACATTTGCCCACTCACCCAGCCTATCCAAGTCACCTTGCAGTCTCCTAGCATCCTCCTCACAGCGAACACTGCCCCCCAGCTTAGTGTCATCCGCAAACTTGGAGATATTGCCTTCAATTTCCCTCATCCAGATCATTAATATATATTGTAAATAGCTGGGGTCCCAGCACTGAGCCCTGCGGTACCCCACTAGTTACTGCCTGCCATTGTGAAAAGGACCAGTTTACTCCTACTCTTTGCTTCCTGTTTGCCAGCCAGTTCTCTATCCACATCAATACTGAACCCCTAATACCGTATGCTTTAAGTTTGTATACTAATCTCTTATGTGGGACCTTGTCGAAAGCCTTCTGGAAGTCCAGATATACCACATCCACTGGTTCTCCCTTATCCACGCTACTAGTTACATCCTCGAAAAATTCCACAAGATTTGTCAGACATGATTTACCTTTTGTAAATCCATGCTGACTTTGTCCAATGATTTCACCACTTTCCAAATGTGCTGCTATCCCATCTTTAATAACTGACTCTAGCAGTTTCCCCACTACCGATGTTAGACTAACTGGTCTGTAATTCCCCGTTTTCTCTCTCCCTCCCTTCTTAAAAAGAGGGGTTACATTTGCTACCCGCCAATCCTCAGGAACTACTCCAGAATCTAAAGAGTTTGGAAAGATTATCACTATTGCATCCACTATTTCCTGAGCTATTTCCTTAAGTACTCTGGGATGCAGCCTATCTGGCCCTGGGGATTTATCGGTCTTTAATCTATTCAATTTACCAACACCACTTCCCGACTGACCTGGATTTCATTCAATTCCTCCTTTGACCCACAGTCCCCTGCTATTTCAGGCAGATTATTTATGTCTTCCTTAGTGAAGACGGAACCAAAGTAGTTATTCAATTGGTCCGCCATATCCTTGTTCCCCATGATCAACTCACCTGTTTCTGACTGCAAGGGACCTACATTTGCTATATTTAAGAGTGAGTTTGTGGCCCTTGTGGGCTAACTAAAGAAAGGCCGGGATCTGAGTTGGATGATCAGCCATGATCTATTGAATGGCGGTGCAGGCTCGAAGGGCTGATGGCCTATTCTGCACCTAATTTCTATGTTTCTATGTTTCTGTTTCTTGTTTATTTGTTTTAACTAACCTCTTTCTCTTCACATATCTATAAAAACTTTTGCAGTCAGTTTTTATGTTCCCTGCCAGTTTTCTTTCATAATCTATTTTTCCTTTCCTAATTAAGCCCTTTGTCCTCCTCTGCTGGTCTCTGAATTTCTCCCAGTCCTCTGGTATGCTGCTTTTTCTGGCTACTTTGTACGCATCATCCTTTGCTTTGATACTATCCCTGATTTCCCTTGTTATCCACGGATGCACTACCTTCCCCGATTTATTCTTTTGCCAAACTGGAATGAACAATTTTTGTAGTTCATCCATGCAGTCTTTAAATGTCTTCCATTGTATATCCACCGTCAACCCTTTTAGAATTAATTGCCAGTCAATCTTGGCCAATTCACGTCTCATACCCTCAAAGTTACCTTTCTTTAAGTTCAGAACCATTGTTTCTGAATTAACAATGTCACTCTCCATCCTAATGAAGAACTCAACCATATTATGGTCACTCTTGCCCAAGGGGGCACGTACAACAAGACGGCTAATTACCCCTTCCTCATTACTCAAAACCCAGTCTAAAATAGCCTGCTCTCTCGTTGGTTCCTCTACATGTTGATTTAGATAACTATCCCGCATACATTCCAAAGAATCCTCTTCCTCAGCACCCCTGCCAATTTGATTAACCCAATCTATATGTAGATTGAAGTCACCCATTATAACTGTTTTGCCTTTGTCGCACGCATTTCTAATTTCCTGTTTGATACCATCCCCAACTTCTCTGCTACTGTTAGGTGGCCTGTACACAACACCCACCAGCGTTTTCTGCCCCTTAGTGTTTTGTAACTCTACCCATACCGATTCCACATCCTCCAAGCTAATGTCCTTCCTTTCCATTGCGTTAATCTCCTCTCTAACCAGCAACGCTACCCCACCTCCTTTTCCTTTCTCTCTATCCCTCCTGAATATTGAATATCCCTGGATGTTCAGCTCCCAGCCTACGTCACCCTGGAGCCATGTCTCCGTGATCCCAACTATATCATAATCATATCTATCTGCACGTTCAACTCGCCCACCTTATTACGAATACTCCTTGCATTGAGACACAAAGCCTTCAGGCTTGTCTTTACAACGCACTTACCCCTTATACAATTTTGCTGAAAAGTGGCCCTTTTTTGATTTTTGCCCTGGTTTTGTCTGCCTGCCACTTTTACTTTTCAACCTTGCTACCTAATGCTTCTACCCTCATTTTACACCCTCCTGCCTCTCTGCTCTTGTACCCATCCCCCTGCCACATTAGTTTAAATCCTCCCCGATAGCACTAGCAAACACTCCCCCAAGAACATTGGTTCCATTCCATTCCAGGTGCAAACCGTCCTGTTTGTACCGGTCCCACCTCCCCCAGAAACTGGTCCCAGTGCCCTAAAAATTTGAATCCCTCCCCCTTGCACCACTTTTCAAGCCACGTATTCATTTGCATTATCCTCCTATTTCTACTCTGACTGGCCCGTGGTACTGGTAGTAATCCGGAGATTACTACCTTTGAGGTCCTACTTTTAAGTTTATCTCCTAGCTCCCTAAATTCACCTTGTAGGACCCTCATCCCTTTTTTTTACCTATATCGTTGGTGCCAACATGCACCACGACAACTGGCTGTTCACCCTCCCCCTCCAGAATGTCTGCAGCCGTTCAGTGACATCCCTGACCTTTGCACCAGGGAGGCAACATACCATCCTGGAGTCTCGTTTGCGGCCGCAGAAACGCCTATCTATTCCCCTGACAATTGAATCCCCTATTACTATTGCCCTTCCCCTATTTTTTCCCCCCCTCATGTGCTGCAGAGCCACCCATGGTGCCATGAACCTGGCTGCTGCTGCATTCCCCTGATGAGCCATCTCCCTCAACAGTATCCAAAATGGTATATACCTGTTTAGGAGGGAGATGACCGCAGGGGACTCCTGCACTACCTGCCTACTGCTTTGCTGGCTATTGGCCACCCGTTCCCTTCTTGTCCTCTTACCTTTTGCCTGCGGTGTGACCAACTCACTGTACGTGCTATCCACGACTTTCTCCGCATCGTGGATGCTCCAGTATGAATCCAGCCGCAGTTCCAATCGTTCAATGCGGTCTGCCAGGAGCTGCAGCTGGACACACTTCCTGCAAACGTAGTCACCAGGGACACCGACCATCTCCCTGATCTCCCACATGTTGCAGGCTGAACAAACCACGGGGCCAATCTCTACTGCCATACCTTACTCCCAAATTACACTGTATTAAATATTAAAAAAACACAAAAACTTATCCTTTAAACTTTACTACTAAATACTGAATCCTTACGCATTCTTTATGTACAAGGTGAATTTAGGGAGCTAGGAGATAAACTTAAAAGTAGGACCTCAAAGGTAGTAATCTCCGGATTACTACCAGTACCACGGGCCAGTCAGAGTAGAAATAGGAGGATAATGCAAATGAATACGTGGCTTGAAAAGTGGTGCAAGGGGGAGGGATTCAAATTTTTAGGGCACTGGGACCAGTTCTGGGGGAGGTGGGACCGGTACAAACAGGACGGTTTTCACCTGGAATGGAATGGAACCAATGTTCTTGGGGGAGTGTTTGCTAGTGCTGTCAGGGAGGATTTAAACTAATGTGGCAGGGGGATGGGTACAAGAGCAGAGAGGCAGGTGGGTGTAAAATGAGGGTAGAAGCAATAGGTAGCAAGGTGAAAAGTAAAAGTGGCAGGCAGACAAAACCAGGGCAAAAATCAAAAAGGGCCACTTTTCAGCAAAATTGTATAAGGGGTAAGTGCGTTGTAAAGACAAGCCTGAAGGCTTTGTGTCTCAATGCAAGGAGTATTCGTAATAAGGTGGACGAGTTGAACGTGCAGATAGATATTAATGATTATGATATAGTTGGGATCATGGAGACATGGCTCCAGGGTGACGTAGGCTGGGAGCTGAACATCCAGGGATATTCAATATTCAGGAGGGATAGAGAGAAAGGAAAAGGAGGTGGGGTAGCGTTGCTGGTTAGAGAGGAGATTAAAGCAATGGAAAGGAAGGACATTAGCTTGGAGGATGTGGAATCGGTATGGGTAGAGCTACAAAACACTAAGGGGCAGAAAACGCTGGTGGGTGTTGTGTACAGGCCACCTAACAGTAGCAGAGAAGTTGGGGATGGTATCAAAACAGGAAATTAGAAATGCGTGCGACAAAGGCAAAACAGTTATAATGGGTGACTTCAATCTACATATAGATTGGGTTAATCAAATTGGCAGGGGTGCTGAGGAAGAGGATTTTTTGGAATGTATGCGGGATAGTTATCTAAATCAACATGTAGAGGAACCAACGAGAGAGCAGGCTATTTTAGACTGGGTTTTGAGTAATGAGGAAGGGGTAATTAGCCGTCTTGTTGTACGTGCCCCCTTGGGCAAGAGTGACCATAATATGGTTGAGTTCTTCATTAGGATGGAGAGTGACATTGTTAATTCAGAAACAATGGTTCTGAACTTAAAGAAAGGTAACTTTGAGGGTATGAGACGTGAATTGGCCAAGATTGACTGGCAATTAATTCTAAAAGGGTTGATGGTGGATATACAATGGAAGACATTTAAAGACTGCATGGATGAACTACAAAAATCCTTACGCATTCCCTCAAAGTTAGCCTTTCTCCAATCAAAAATCTCCACCCTAGGTCCAGTTCTGACTCTCTCCATAATTCATATACCAATAGTTTATATTGAAACTAATGGTATTGTGATCACTGGTCCTGAAGTGCTCACCAACGCATACCTCCGTCACCTGACCTGCCTCATTTCCTAACAGGAGGTCCAGCACTGCCCCTTCTCTGGTCGATACCTCTATGTACTGCTGCAAAAAACTATCCTGCACACATTTTACAAACTCCAAACCATCCAGCCCATTTACAGAATGTGTTTCCCAGTCTATTTTTGGAAAATTGAAATCTCCCACAATCACTACCTTGTGCTTACTACTAATATCTGCTATCTCCTTACATATTTGCTCTTCCAATTCTCGCTCCCCATTTGGCGGTCTATAGTACACCCCTAAAAGTGTTGCTACACCATTCCCACTTCTCAGTTCAACCCAAATAGCCTCCCTAGACGAGCCCTCTAATCTATCCTGCCAAAGCACTGCTGTAATATCTTCTCTGACAAGCAATGCAACACCTCCCCCTCTGGTCCCTCCAATTCTATCACACCTGAAGCAACGAAATCCTGGAATATTTAGTTTCCAATCACAGCCCTCCTGCAACCATGTTTCACTGATTGCCACAACATCATATTTCCAGGTGTCAATCCAGGCTCTAAGTTCATCCACCTTATTTTAAATTGCTCCTAGCATTAAAATATACACATTTTAGAAACCCACCATCCCTTGTTCTCTGTCTATTATCTTTTTCATCTTTCTCGCCTACATTTTGGATCCGAGTGCTTCCCTTCTCTGCCTCTTGCCCCACACCCTGACCCCTAGCCCCCTCTACCCAAGTCCCTCCCCCCAGCCTTTCTGTGGAGAGAATGAATGGGTGACATTTTGGGTCGAGACCCTTCTTTGGTTTAGTTTAGAGTTGCAACACGGAAACGGGCATTGCGGCCCGCGGAATCTAACTAGCACAATCCAACGCACATTAGGGACAATTTTACAATTTTCCAGAGGCCGATTAATCTACAACCCTGAACGTCTTTGCAATGGAGGATACCGGAGCACCCGGAATAAAAACCCACACAGGTCAAGGGGAGAATATACAAACTCCACAGACAGCACCCGTAGTCAGGATCGAACCTGGGTCTCTGGCGGTGAGGCAGCAGCTGTACTGCTGTGCCACTGTGCCGAGCAGAATTATATAACTTTCCTCAGCCATAAACGCACCTAATATGTGCTAGTAATGTACTGTTTGCCCGCTTGTTGACCCTCTGTGTTCCCCTCCTGCAGGGTTTAGGAGCCATTGCTGTGGACGGGAGACGGGGACGTGAGCGGCCACTGAGGGTGGCCAGGGTGCCGGTGAGTCTCCCCCATCCCCATCTGTTCGGTGTGCAGGCTGAGTTTCGATGGAGGACCACATGACGGGGCACAACATGAAGAAGCGTTATGAGTGTGATGTGTGTGGCAAAGCCTGGCAGAGCCCGAGCCGTCTTGAGATCCACCGGCGGGTGCACACGGGAGAACGCCCCTTCGACTGCTCGGAGTGCGGCAAGAGCTTCACCCAATACACCAGCCTGCTGCAGCACAATCGCGTGCACTCCAGCGAGAGGCCCTTCACCTGCTCTGACTGCGGCAAGAGCTTCAAGACTGCGAAGATCCTGAAGATGCACCAGCAGGTGCACTTGGGCGAGAAGCCCTATGGCTGCTCCACCTGCGGCAAGAGCTTTGCCCGGTTGTCGGGGCTGCGGGAGCACCAGCGGGTGCACAGCAGTGAGCGGCCCTTTACCTGCTCCGACTGCGGCAAAGGCTTCAAGTCGTCCACGCACCTGAAGGAGCACAAGCGCGTGCACACCGGGGAGCGGCCCTACACTTGCAGCGACTGCGGCAAGGACTTCACCCAGTCCAGCAGCCTCCTCGTGCACCAGCGCACCCACACCGGCGAGCGCCCCTACACCTGCACCCAGTGCGGCAAGGGCTTCACCCACTCCAGCAACCTGCTGGACCACCAGCGCACCCACACCGGGGAGCGCCCCTACACCTGCGCCCAGTGCGGCAAGGGCTTCACCCGGTCCTACAGCCTGCTGGAGCACCAGCGCACCCACACCGGCGAGCGCCCCTACACCTGCATCCAGTGCGGCAAGGACTTCACCAAGTCCAGTCACCTGCTGGTGCACCAGCGCACGCATACCGGTGAGCGCCCCTACACATGCACCCAGTGCGGCAAGGACTTCACCCAGTCGAACACCCTGCTGGAGCACCAGCGCACCCACACTGGCGAGCGCCCCTACACCTGCACCCAGTGCGGCAAGGGCTTCGCCCAGTCCTACACCCTGCTGGAGCACCAGCGTGCTCACACTGGCGAGCGTCCCTACACCTGCAGCGACTGCGGCAAGGGCTTCACCTGCTCCACCAAGCTGCTGTACCACCAGCAGGTGCACGCCGGCGACCGACCCATCCCCAGACTGGTGTGTGGAAAGCGCTTTGCCATGGCCTCCCACACCCTTTCTCACCAGCGCATGCACACCAGTGGCCAGTCCTATGACTGCCCGTACTGCGGTGAGGAGTTTGACAGCTTGCGGGGGTTGCGGCAGCACCGTCGGGCTCACGCCGGCGAGCAGCTGCTCCCACTGCAGCAAGCGTTTCAAGAGAGCATGGGCGCTGCAGGAGCACCAGCGGATACACACCAGAGAGAGACCCTTTGTGTGCACTGAGTGTGGCAAGTGTTTCACCCGCATGTCCAGCCTGTGGTAGCACCAGAGTACCCACAACGGTGAGCGTCCCTTCCTCTGTCCGTCCTGTGGTAAGGGCTTCACCCGCCTTCACCACCTGCTGGAGCACGGGCTAGTCTACCCCGGCCAGCGCCCCTTTTCCTGCCTGCTCTGTGACAAGGCCTTTGCCCGTTCCTCCAGCCTGCTGGCACACCACCATTTGGATAGGCACTGTTTAGGTAAACATAGGATGCTGGAAGGAATGGGTAAGGTTTTGCGTCGTTTCTTCAGTCATCTATTCCTTCTCTCCAGAGATGCTGCCTGTCCCGCTGAGTTACTCCAGCATTTTATGTCCTTTTTTGTAAACCAGCATCTGCAGTTCCTTGTTTTTAAACCATTCTGGTTAACCATTTATACACCATCCCCAAAGCATCCACATCAGTCCTGTAATGGAGTGACCAGAACTGTATGCAATATTCCAAATGTTACCTGACCAATCTATATCTATATACTTTTAAAACTCTGTGTGTTTATGGGTGTATGTCAGATTTGCCCTTCGATTTCATGGTTCGCCAAAACCACACACTCAAACTCTGAGAAATTTTCCATTTTCCTAGACATTACACTTTTACATTCACCCATTCACACCTCATTACATTTAGACATTTTTATGTACACTTTTTAAAATAAAATCCTTCACCCCCCACACACTCATTCATTTTGTGGCCTGCTGGCTAGCCACCATAACGGCTTCCGATTTCCGCTGCTGCCGCCCAGCTTATTTCGCGCCGCCCCCGGCCCGGCCCGGCTCTATCACGCTGGCTCAAGCCAAAGATCGCCTCTTCCACCGCTGCTTTTCGCCGTGCTCCCAAATACAGCGGGGGAACAGCCAATCTTTGCCTTGAGCTCCAGCAGCAGAGTGGCTCCGTTAATGGATTCATTCCACAGTGAGTTCAGTTCGGTGACAACCCCTCCCCTTCCCCTCCCTCCCCCTTCCCTCCCCTGTACTAGGGGTCTGAAGCACGTTCGGGGACCAGACCTTGGTCTAGTATACTTTTAAAACTCTGTGTGTGTGTGTGTGTATGTTATTCTTTTTGCCTTTGATTCGTTACCCCCCCCCCCCCCCACTCATTTTTTTTTGCCTCGCGCTTGCCACTTTCTCATTGCATGTCCCGCACGACCATAAAGGCTGCTGCTGCTGAACATCGGCTGGTTCCCCCGCAGCTTTTCGCCGTCCTTGCTGGCGGCCCGCAGGCTCACTCGGCATCACGTCCACCCACCAACTCCACCCTCTTCCCCACCGCCCCCCTTCCCCGTACATGCTGGCAGAAGGCTGGTCCCCCTGCTGCCTCGTGAGCGGCCCCCGTGTTTAACCAGCGCTCTGGGAACTCGGCATCTGATGGGGACGAGGAGGCTTCCAGAGGGAAGGCAGGGACAACTTACAATCCATCAGCAGAGTTGCTCCGTTAATGGATTCATTCCACAGTGAGTTCAGTTCGGTAACAATCCCCCCCCCCTCTCCTTCCCCCACCTTAATATTATATACGGATGCTTAATGACTATATAATCTTTGCATTTCTGGTCTGTTAGTTAGTTCTTAGAACTTGCACCTCGGAGCTGCTGGCTTGTGTGGCGAGTGCTAAGAACTCTACAGCGCTGTATTAGAAATTGTTACGTTGTAACAAGTGTTTGTATTGAATTGTATTAAACTAAAGATAGACTTAAAAGAATCCTCATCCTCATTTGGTGTCAGAAGTGGGATTCTTTTAGGTTCCTTGGCAACTCAACGAACGAAATAAGAGACGCATTGCATGCGGAGCGGTCTTGAGGAAACAGCTGGCAGAGTGAGTAAATTACCACTTTGTAATCCTCTATACTGTAGATTTGAAGCCAATGGTCCATTCTTTGTTGTGTTGCACGGGACCTTTACAGAATCAAGTCAATTTAACAAACCTTGTTAATGGGTAAATTAAACTTGAGGAAATATTGGTCATTGGGAATGACTGATAGTGATTAGATAAATGGAATAGACTTGAGAAAAGGTTGGTCATTGAGAATGACTGATAATGATTAGATAAATGGAATAAATAGACGAGGAAAAACTGGTCATTGGGAATGACTAATAGAGATTGGATAAATGGAATAAGACTTTTGGAAAGACTCGGCCATTTGGGATGGCGAGACTCTGTCATTGGGAATGACAAATGGTAACTGACGGCTGAACTGGATAAATTAATCTGACCATTTGGAATGGCAGAAGACAGTTAAAGATTTGGAAACTGGGTTGGCTAAACACCGACTGTGTTAAATTCATCTCGACCATTTGGAATGGTGCGAAGTAGTTAAAAACGATTGAATTCAGAGCCAGTAAGAAGTCACGGTTGATAAATAAGAAATAGTAAAACGTTAATGTCATTATTATATTGTTGTAATATTAATACAGTATATTGAATAAGTGTGATAAATATATTAACTGTGATAAGTATGCGAAGATGGGTAATGTACCCAAATTTATGTGACAAACATCCCGAATATTCTCAGCAAATCCGAGAATTATCAGGGGCATTAAACAAGAAATTGGGTGGTGAACAATGGCCCCTCGGTGGTCCAAAGAAATCCAGATCTGGTAAAACAAGCCCAGGAGTTAATATGGAATATGAGTAAAAAGAGTAAGAAAATGATTGAATTATGGTGAACTGAGTGTGAAGAAGAACGAGAGAAAACCATTTTGGCCAATTGGCAAGATAATGCAGTCAAATTAGATATAAAAGTAACAAGTGGAGGAATTCCGAAACCCGTTGAGGTATTAAACCGAGAGTGCGCACACGAAAGGAATAAACGAGAGAAAGAGAAAGAGAAGGAAAATGATAAGATCAAGGACAAACAGGCAGGAGAATTTAAAACCGGTGAAAAAGGGCTGCGCAGTTCAATGGTTGGCTTTCAGTTAGCAGAGGGAGATGAAGGAGAAACGGGGGGAAATGATTGGAATTCGGCACCTAGCGCCCCATCACAAACAAACAAGGAGAAGCCCCAGTTTACAGACCCCATAGCATGACGTACTAGGTCCCAGTCTAGAAACCAGGCACAAGAAGAACCAGGAGGAAAGGAGGTCACACAGTTGGGACTATAGAAGGGAGCACTTGGCTGAGAGAGCCAAACCCCAGAAATACAAAGGGAAGGTGCAATCCACAAGCTTTCATTGAATTTTTAAAGAACAACGATATCCGTATATCACGCCGATTCCCGCGATTTATGGGCACTAGTTCAGCAAGTATTAACAGCGATTGAGTATTACAGCTTATGTTGGCAGCCGTGGGCCTCACTCTCCTGCAGCCAATCGATATATCAAAGGTTTTGATATGAAACCAGAGGAAGGAGAGGCTGCAGAGGATTTTCTGGAAAAGTTTAAAACCATCTACAGGAACCAGTCAGGTGAAGCTCAGTATCAGCAAGGAAATGACTGGCCACAGTTTTATGCTATGTTTATGAACTGCTTGTCTTCCAGTGTCACAATGGCTATTAAAACCAATAATATGGACTGATCAGAGTCTTCGCTAGCCTGCATGTCGAGCTGTGAAAGTCTTTTGGAAAAACTGTCCTATTGGAGACAGGGAGCCCAGGTAAAGGTAAAAAACGAATATGTGATCAAGCTGAACTATTTGCGCTGACTAGAGCCTGAACCCTGGCCAAAGGATTATCTGCAAATATTTACACGGACTCCGAATATGCTTTTGGAGTGGACAATTATGGAAGAATGGGGAGGTTTCTAACCTCTTCAGGGACAGTGATATCTCACAAAAAATAGTTTCTAATTTGCTACAGGCCCGTGACCTAGTCAGCTTGCTGTTATCAAAGTTAGAGCTCATACTACGGGCTAAAGTCCCAGAGACATAGGAAATCGCCTTGCCGATGAGGCAGATAAGAAAGTTTCTAGGAGTCATTAAATTGTTGTGCCCCGAATCATGAGGCAGACTAAATATTGTACGAGGAAGAAGTCTCCCTTGGAAAAAGGAATGTCAACCATCCAAGAAGTACTTCAAATACAGGGGGACGCTCCTGCAGAGGTGAAACAGCTGTGGCAAGACCAAGGGTGTATGTACGATCCTACCACTAGCTAATGGGTTACGCCTGCCGCCCAGACTTGCATGTCTGACCAGCTTGCGTTGTGGATTATTGAATGTGTATACTTTGCAACTCATTGTGGGGCCAAGGCCGTAAGTGATATGCTTTTAGAGATGTGGTGGCATCCAAAACTTCTGGACTTGTCCCAGCGTATCAGCCAGCGATGTCTGATTTGCCAGCAGCATAATCCAGCTAAGGGCTTGCCCTGTGAACCAGGTAAGACCCCTTTACCAGCAGGTCCGTTTGAGACCTTGCAAATGGACTACATTGAGTTGGAAAGATGTCATTGTTATAAGTATGTTCTTGTAATTGTCGATGTTTTCAGTAAATGGATATTTAGCTCCTCTCATGTGTGTGGTAGCATTATGTTTTTGAATGAATCAGACCAAGAAGAAATATAAAGACTCAAGGGACTGAGTAGATGATGTTTGAAAGATTTTGTGTGTAACTGATTTTACAAAGGATGTGAGTTTATTGTAATAGACAGAATCTGGGATTGTAAAATGAGCGAATGTAAAGGTGTTGTTAATAAATCATATATCTAGGGTGTTACTGCGCTGTATGAAACTGCACTTGCCGGGTGTCTGCCTAACACCGTCAGTATCATCTGTGTGTGAAACCATGTGGACAAATGAAATGGATTGAAGCTTCTCATTCACAGGTCAGGACTGCATATGGTGAAGCACCAGCGCTCAAAGTCCTATCTAATATTGAGCCAGGTTGCTATGCCGTGGCAAAGTCGAGGGTCGCGCTGCATCGGTTAATCTGCACCACTTTGGGAAGCCCAATAAAAAGGGGGGAGAAGAGTAATTTTATTTTAAATCAGCCCGACCAGGATTCTTCAACTTCTTGCAAAGAGTGCTTTATCTTGTTCCAATGGTGACCTGCCAGACTTTGATAAGGTTATCCGTGTAGCCAGCAAACACGGTCTGTGGATCTGCAGAGTTGTTTTAGTTTTTACTTTGCTTGGGAGTTGTATAAGTTTAATTGTATCCTTATATCTTTAGTTGAATTTTAATAAGTTTAGTTTTTGTTAATTTTTAGTTGCTATATGGTTAAGAAATGTGACTGATTATTGGACTGACTTACTGAAGGCTGTTTAAACCTGAGTGAATAGTTGATTAAGGCAATTAAGCTAGAAATGAGCTTTTTGTGAGCTTTTGTATATTCCAGATGAATTGAAATGAGGCGATTTATCCTGCCATGCATCCAAATGCTACTGCACACAGAGGGCAATAAAGGAGAAATTTGATGATGTGTCCCAGGACATGCTTATAGAGTCTTACACCTCTGTAAAGGAGATGTGGTACAGTGCAATGGGCCGGGTGCCTTTGGATCCTGAAACATCACCAAGATTGACTACTGTAACGGGATACTGCGTCAGCCTGATCAGCAGGTAGACTTAGATAACCGACACCTGTGGGGATTACCCTGTTGGTTTTGGGAGTGCAAATTTGACTTTTTCCGCAGACGGAATCCCTTGGAAGACAACATGGCAAAGGAACATTTGTATGATGAATTGTGCTATAAAGAGGCCTTGGTTACTAACCCATGGCTAGAGGAATGGAAACCGCTCACACAAACAAGGAGAAAAAGTGACATTTTGACAATACAGACTGATCAGAACTTGTTCTTACGGACACATGATGCCTTGTTTTCACCTGAGTCGGTAGTATGTTACCCTTCCACCTCAGTTGAAGGATTGTTCATACCCACCCCTGTTATAGATCCCAGAGAGTATATACGAGGATACTATGAAACACCCCAGCAGAAAATATAATGTTTACATATGTCTAAATCCTACTCGCCACCTGTGTAAATGTGACAAGGAAATGAAATTCGGGATACCCCTCTTGTTGGAATGAGACGGGCTACGGGTGTACTAGCGTTGAGGTGACAGGAAATATGTCATGTGTTTTGCAATAATTGTACTGTGTTGGGATTGCTATTATTAAGTGCATATTAGGTAAGCTCATGCAGGCTATGGGAAGCATGGGTACTAATAAAATACTGCTACAACATTTAGAGGAAGATGAAAGCATACTAAGGTTGAAGGATGAGGACGTTAAAAGGATGGTAAATGTGCAAGTTAAGAAAGAATCGTTAGAAGACAAATGTATTATAATTAATAAAATAGAGATAGGCTAGTGATATTGTCCAGAATAGTTGAGCACCGTAAGGGCTAGGGTATGAGGCACAGCAGGGAAGTAGGGAGCAGCAATGGTGTCAACAAGCCACTCTGTCAACCTACGCGTCCAGATTTTGGGGGCTATAAAGCACCACAAGGTTTTGGGGGCTATAAAGCACCACGAGATTCGACAAATTTAATGATCTGGAGTCCAGATACCGAAGAAATAATCTGCGGATATACGGTGTGCCAGAGGGTGCGGAAGGTAGCTCAGTACCTCAGTTTGTAGAGATACTGCTCTGAAGTGAAATGTCAATCCCTGAAATGACAGCTTTACAGATTCAACGAGCACACAGATCCCTGGCACAGAGACCAAGCCCCAGTTCCCCTCCAAGATCCATAATTGTCCACTTTCTCCAGTTTAAAGTTAAAGAGATGGTTCTCAAACCGGCATGGCAAAAGAAGATCCAACTTGGAGAACGAATGCAGTCTTTTGACCATGACTATACTACCGCTGTAGTACAAGCAAGGCGTACAAACATATTAAACGCTTCTTAAAAGAGGAAGGAATCCGCTTTCAGACACCATTTACCAAGATACGTATTCACTGGGAGAGCGGACACCAAACCTACAACAACGCAAGGGAAGCCCTGCGAGAGATACAACGGAGAGGCTATAAAGTGGAAGAGCTGCGGGGAGACACGGACATGCTGCCACTGTGTGAACAAGTCCACCAAACGGCGCGGTGGCAACTCGTTGAGAGACACGGAGAATCAGAGACAGTCAGACGGGCATGGGAGCTCCTTCGAGTATTCCAACAAAAGACTCATGCTTGAAATGAGATATGATTATGAAGGTACGCACAGGCATGGATAACAATGGCTTCTGCCACAATATGTTAGAATACTGAGTTCTTATGGAATCCTAAGTTTATAAATATGTGTATAGATATGTATATTCATGGACAAATCTGTTTATAAGCCTGGTTCTAAATATATTACCAAGCATCACAGACCTCATGTGAGTGTAATTAATGTTGATTTAATAAAACTTTCTGTTTTAGATAAATCTGTTAGGGAGATTAGCGAAATATTAGAGCTAGAATGAATGGAGGGACCCATAGAGGGTTACCCCCCTTATCTAGGAGAGGGCCCTTTCTTAGTGTTAGGCTTCCCCCCTCAATTTACAAAGGGATGCTGGATCTATGGAGGAGAGAGAATACCCTTTTTGGGAGTCCAAATATGTTTTGATGTTTTGTTTTCTTTTGCCAGGTAAAACACCTTTGTTTGTTCATATGTTTTGGTTTGTCGTTCAGAATGGTTTTGGGTGTTGAGTTGAGGGGATACAGTGAAATCAATCACACTAAGTGTAATGATGCAATGTCAAGGACTTAAGCTAATGTCTCTAAATGTTAATGGTTTGGGTAATCCAATTAAGAGGGCTAAAGTCATGACTAAATTGAAAAAAGTGAAGATGCATATTATTTTCTTACAAGAAACCCATTTATCGCGACAAGAGCACGAGAAGCTGAAAAGATTTGGATATAAAAACACATATTATAGCTCACATACTTGTAGTCATAAAAGAGGAGTGGCAATCTTGATATCAAACTCAGTTAAATTCGAAATGTTTAAAGCAATAAAAGACAAAGAAGGGAGGTATATCATAGTAAAGGGCAAAGTTGATGATAATATCCTGACACTGGTGAATATCTATGCTCCCCCAGATAGTGAAAACTATTTAGAAACATAGAAACATAGAAATTAGGTGCAAGTAGGCCATTCAGCCCTTCGAGCCTGCACCGCCACTCAATATGATCATGGCTGATCATCCAACTCAGTATCCCGTACCTGCCTTCTCTCCATACCCTCTGATCCCCTTAGCCACAAGGGCCACATCCAACTCACTCTTAAATATAGCCAATGAACTGGCCTCAACTACCCTCTGTGGCAGAGAGTTCCAGAGACTCACCACTCTCTGTGTGAAAAAAGTCTTTCTCATCTCGGTCTTAAAGGATTTCCCCCTTATCCTTAAGCTGTGACCCCAACATCGAGAACAATCTTCCTGCATCTAGCCTGTCCAACCCCTTAAGAATTTTGTAAGTTTCTATAAGATCCCCTTTCAATCTCCTAAATTCCAGAGAGTATAAACCGAGTCTATCCATCTTTCTTCATAAGACAGTCCTGACATCCCAGGAATCAGTCTGGTGAACCTTCTCTGCACTCCCTCTATGGCAATAATGTCCTTCCTCAGATTTGGAGACCAAAACTGCACGCAATACTCCAGGTGTGGTCTCACCAAGACCCTGTACAACTGAAGTAGAACCTCCCTGCTCCTGTACTCAAATCCTTTTGCTAAGAAAGCTAACATACCATTCGCTTTTTTTCACTGCCTGCTGCACCTGCATGCCTACTTTCAATGACTGGTGTACCATGACACCCAGGTCTCGCATCTCCCCTTTTCCTAATCGGCCACCATTTAAATAATATTCTGCTTTCCTGTTTTTTGCCACCAAAGTGGATAACCTCACATTTATCCACATTATACTGCATCTGCCAAACATTTGCCCACTCACCCAGCCTATCCAAGTCACCTTGCAGTCTCCTAGCATCCTCCTCACAGCGAACACTGCCCCCCAGCTTAGTGTCATCCGCAAACTTGGAGATATTGCCTTCAATTCCCTCATCCAGATCATTAATATATATTGTAAATAGCTGGGGTCCCCAGCACTGAGCCCTGCGGTACCCCACTAGTTACTGCCTGCCATTGTGAAAAGGACCCTTTACTCCTACTCTTTGCTTCCTGTTTGCCAGCCAGTTCTCTATCCACATCAATACTGAACCCCTAATACCGTATCGAAAGCCCTTCGGAACCAGATATACCACATCCACTTATGCTACTAGTTACATCCTCGAAAAATTCCACAAGATTCGTCAGACATGATTTACCTTTTGTAAATCCATGCTGACTTTGTCCAATGATTTCACCACTTTCCAAATAGCAATGGAAGCAGAAGGAATTTGTATATGTGGGGGGGATCTGAATGTTGCACTGAATCATAGGCTTGATATGAAAAGTAAAAAGAAGAATAAGAACCAGTTACAAAACTACTAAACACTACCTGTGAAGAATTTGGTTTTCTTGATGTCTGGCGGAATTTTCACCCTCTAGAAACTATACACATTACTCAATACCGCACTCAGTTTACTCCAGAATAGACTATTTCTTAATGCAGAAAGAAGACTGTTATAGGGTAACGGATTGCAGAATTGGTGTGGCAGATGTATCAGACCATAACGCCATATACTTAAAAATTCAAATGGACAGTAGAAGGAAAAATACAGTGTGGCGATTAAATGTTGGAATACTAAAACAACTGTTAATGATATTAAATTGGAAATCAAAACTGATCTAAAAGAGAATGACAATGGGGAGGTGGACCCATCCATGCTATGGGACTCATTGAAGGCTGTAATATGAGGTAGGTTAATAGCGAGGGCATCACATATTAATAAGGCCAGAATGAAAACATATAATAAGTTGATAACAGACCTGAAGGATTTAGAACAGAAGTACAACAATAATAAGGACCAGAGAACTTATAAGCAAATAGAAGATTTGAGGGGACAAATGGATGGAATATTGGGTCAAGAAGTGGAGAAAAAAGCAAGATTTGTAGAACAGGCACATTATGAGCTTGGCCCTAAATCCACTAAAATACTTGCCCGAAGGCTACGCAAACAACAGGCTGACAACACCATACACAACATTAAGGACCCCTGTACACAGAATTTGAAGAGTGATCCAAAAGAAATAGAATATATCTTCCAGGAATATTATAAAGAATTATATACACAAACATCTACAGTAGATGGGGAATTAATGAGGACTTCTTTAAGTACAATAGATCTGCCCTGTATTGGAGAGACACAAAATAAAATAATCACAGCAGAAATATCACTGGAGGAGATAGAGAAGACAATTGGTAGGATGAAATCAAACAAGGCCCCAGGCAGCAACAGTTTCCCTATAGAATGGTATAAAATATTCCGGAATGAGCTGAACCCACTTCTTCTGAGAACCTTTAACTGGATTATCAAAGAAGGCAAGATACCCCTGTCATGGAAAGAGGCAATTATAACATTAATCCCCAAAGAGAATAAAGACAAGGAAAATTGTACCAACTACAGACCGATATCAATTCTAAATGTGGACTATAAATTATATTCTTCAATTATCTCCAAACGATTTGAAAAGTTCATGCCAGATTTAATTGATGAAGCCCAGACTGGTTTTATAATAGGCAGACAAACACAGGACAGCATTAGAAGAACCCTACATATAATACACAAGATTCAAAAGGAAAGTACGCCTGCTGTCCTGATAAGTCTAGACGCGGAAAAGGCTTTTGATAGGGTTAATTGGGAATTCTTATAGAAACATAGAAATTAGGTGCAGGAGCAGGCCATTCGGCCCTTCGAGCCTGCACCGCCATTCAATATGATCATGGCTGATCATATATGATAATGGTTATATCGAACACTAGAAAGATTTGGCTTTACCGAAGAGTCAATTCAAGTTATTAAAGCAATTTACCAGCAACCTACTGCAAGAGTAAAGGTGAATGGGTCCTTAACTGAGAGATTTGTGTCAGGAAGAGGAACGAGACAGGGATGTTGTCTTAGCCCTACCCTGTTTGCTATATATATTGAACCATTGGCTCAAGCGATTCGTCGAGATAGGGAACTGAGGGGAGTAACTATAAGAGAGAACATAAAAATTAGCCTTTTCGCAGATGATGTAATGATGTATCTCACAGAAGTAAACGCCTCCTTTCCAAGGATGATGGGGATCATAGATAAATTTGATTTTTATGCAGGATATAAAGTGAATATTTCAAAAACTCAAATCCTCCTATTTAATTGTCCTTCTCCAGAAGAAATCATACAAAATTATAATATTAAATGGGATTCAAAATCAATCAAATACCTAGGGGTACATAATATTAAAAAAAATATCAATGTGTATGGGGCCAATTATAATCACATCAACCAACACATAAGAAAGGATATAGAAAGATGGTCCACCTACCCAATGGATTTTAGTAGTAAGATAAATGTGGTGAAAATGAATATTTTGTCAAGGCTATTGTACTTGTTTCAATCTCTGCCAATAGAGGTACCATTAAAACAATTCACGGAATGGGATAAATTAATATCTAGATTTATTTGGGGAGGAAAGAAGGCCAGAATTTTGATACACTACACTACAGTTGCCAAAGGACAAAGGTGGAATGGCTCTTCCAAATTTTAGGATATATTTCTATGCAGCCCAACTTCGACCACTAATTAATTGGTGTGAGGACAGCTATATAGCTAGGTGGAAAGAGATTGAGACAGATATCCCTGACTTCTACATCCAAACACTTTTGGGAGAAAAAGCGTTTCCTGGACATATCAGCAGCATAATCGATCCAATAACGATATTTACTTTAAAAAACCTGGTTCACGCTTACCAGACAACTTAAACTGAATAAATGACAAAAAGTTTTAAGATGGATAGCTTTGGGTAATGAATTTAAACCAGGGATGTATGACTCAACATTTAAAGAGTGGATGAAGAAAGGAATGACTGCATTTTGTACTGTTATTGAAAATGGAGACCTAAGAAGTTTTCAAGATTTGAAGGATAGATTTGCACTTCGGAACCAAGACTTGTTTAGATACCTCCAACTGAGAGATTATTATAATAAAAAGGTAAAAAGGGAAGCACTAGAAGAAAAGAATCCAGTGATAGAAGTGATAGTTAGTGCGTATCATCAAAAAACATTAAGGATTATTTCTAAACTTTATCATAGTTTAATGGAATGTCAAGCTAAAACTACATTTTATGTAAAATTTAAGTGGGAAAAGGAATTGAACATTACCATCTCAGAAGAAGAATGGCATCATATGTGTGTAACACTACAGACATCCACCAATTCACAACATTGGAGAGAATTTAATTGGAAAAATTTGATTTGTTTCTTTATTATGCCTAACATAAAAAGCAAGCAAATTCTAAGGCACCAAACATGCTGGAGGCAATGTGGCCAAACAGACGCAAACCATGCACATATCTTCTGGAGTTGCCCAAAAATAGAACCATTTTGGGACAGAGTGAATTCAGAATTAACGGAGGTATTAGGATACATAGTCTGCAAGAAGTGTTCCATTTTATACCTGAGTAATATATATACAGTGGTGCTGAAGGAAGACCATTACTTGGTTAAAATCCTACTCACAGCTGGCAGAAAGGCCATTACAAGAAACTGGCTTGCAGCGGACACAGCCAGACTTAGACAATGGTTAGACATAGTGCAGGAAATATTTGTCATGGAGAAAATGACATATTCTCTAAGAGTGAAAGAAGACGAATTTAAAAGAAAATGGGAAAAATGGATTAGGTATAGAAATAAAGACATCAACACTGTTTAATTTTATAGAGAATAATGTAAGTTATTGGAAAATGTTTTAATATGAAAATAGTTCTGTATACTGCATCATTAATTGTAAACTGAACCCCCCGCTACACTGTTGTACGTTTCATTGTAATGTTGTTATGCTTCGTTGTTATATTTGTGTTTTATTTGTGTATACATAAAAGCAATAAAAACTAAAGTAAAAAAAAAAAAAAGAAAGTATCCAGTAGCGCTATGGAGGGCTAGAGAGTAACGCCAGTCAGCCCCTCGAAAAAAACGGAGAAAAATCTCGGAGAAACCGAACTACCTGCTGCCTTGCTGCCTCTGCACCAATTGCTGTGAGTGATGTCATCAGGTGCGTGGACTTACTATGTCTACACAGCGTAGCCCACCCCCGGATAAAAAAACCGAAAAGTCAGGTTATCTGGCAGAAAACGTGGAAGGCCCGACTGAAGCCTCGGGCTCAGGTAGGACGCTTATCCCAAGAAGATGTTGTCGAAAAAAACAACGAAAAAATCGGAAGGTGAAGAACGTAAAACTTTTATTGCGACTGCAATTGCTGGTTTAAAGGAAGAAATAAAGCTGGAACTAAAGAATGAACTGGCAAAAACGAATGAAGAATTGAAGAAGATGAATTTTGGGGAAGAAATTTAAAAAATCAAGGAGGAAATGAAGGACTTAAAGCTTGAAATTAATACCACGGCTAAGAATACATCGGATGAACTGAAGAAAGAAATTGCAGAAATATTGACTGGTCTGACAAATGAGACGAATGTGGAAACTGATTTTGAAGAAAGGCTGGAATCCTGTGGAGCAGGCACTGAACCAACAGATGGCAGCCATAAAAGACCTTGAAGAACTAGCCGAAAACAAGTGCTCAGACTACAGCAAGCTTATCACTGAAAATCAACGTCTAACTGAATTACTGGGCAAAAATAACCGAGAAATGTATTGAATTGGAAGGTCGCCAGAGAAGACAGAACCTAAGAATTGCAGGTATTCCAGAAGGGAAAGAGAGGGATCAAGATCCCCGAGAATTCACTGCAAATTTACTGCAAAAAGTTTTATCTCTGGAACAAAAGCCTTTACTTGCCCGAGCACACGAGTGATGAAGACGTCAGACAAGACAAAAACGCTCCCCCAAGACAAATGATAATAAAATTACAGTATGACCACGTATTGGAGGAGATAATGCAAAAAATATCAAGAAACAGGAAAACTTGCATTTGAAGGACACAGGATCAGTATTTATCGAGACTATCCAGCAGAGGTCTCCAGGAAATGAAAAAGCGTTTAATGAGACCAAAAATATCTTGAGGGAAGTGGAGAATTTGATATTTGGTCTGAGGTATCCCGCTACCCTAAGAGTCACTTACAACCAGAAGGAATACTTTTTCACCAACCCTGTGGAAGCATTGGACTTTGCCTAGAAGATTAAGGCTCGAGAGGATGCTTGAATAATACTTTTAACACTGAGCCTCACCATTGAATAAACTGATTTTGCAGGACTGGATGGAATTAAAGTGGTGACTAAGGAAGCTGGAGAAAGACGTGGATCAGAAACTCTCCGATGGATACTAATAATTAGTATAACTGCACTACTAATACAAATAACTAATAAATACTAATATTATAGCATGGTATCTTTTACTAATCAGAGTTAATAATAATGACTAAATACTTACTTATAATGGAATGATTAGAGTCAAATATAGAGTTTGATTTTCATTTGCCCTCTTTGGAAACCTTTTTTCTTTTTTTATTAGTAATTTTAATTTTCATTTTCTTTCTTCCTCTCGTTTTTTAATTAAATTTTCAAACAAGTTTTAAATATATGTATCCTCACATTTCTGACTATTGGAACCCGAATATTTTAAAATTTAATATCCCCAGTAAAAAACTGCTATGGAATAAAACTTCCAAGAAACCAAGGAGCTGTTTAAGTTTGTAACATCAACTACGATGACGGTAGATGGTTAGCCATGCCAGTATGGCTAGCACTAACTACACTAATTACTGGATGTAGTTTTTTCCTTCTTTGTGCACAATACTAATTTCTTAACCTATCCTCTTTTCTTCTCTATTATAATCTATCATTATTATTTTCAGTTTGAATTGGAGTTACAAATTGGATCAAAGGAGATATACACGTGCGAGACATTCAAGGGTCTTATAAAATTCGTCTATTCGGAGTTCGGGTGTAAGGTCGGGTCTGTCGAACTGAAACCATTGGCTCTATTATAGACCCCCATAGACAAAAGATGCAAGATTTAAAAATTAATAAGGAGGTATGCGTTGGTGAGCACTTCGTGGGACCAGTGATCACAATACCATTAGTTTCAATATAATTAGTGAGAGAGTCAGAACTGGACCTAGTGGAGATTTTTGATTGTGAGAAAGGCTAACTGAGGGAATGCGTAAGGATTTTAAAGGAGTGAATTGGGACACTTTGTTTCATGGGAAGGATGTAGAAGAGAAATGAGAGGACATTTAAAGGGGAAATTGTAAGAGTACAGAATTTTATGTCCTGTTAGGTTGAAAGGAAATAGTAAAAATTGTGAAAGAGCCATGGTTTTCAAGGGGAAATTGGGACACTTTGTTTCGAAAAAAAAGAGAGATATCTACAATAATTATAGGAGGCATGGAGTAAATGAGGTGCTAGAGGAGTATAAAGAATGTAAAAAGAATCTTAAGAATAGAAATTAGGAAGGCTATAAGAAGATATGAGGTTGCTTTGGCAAGAAAGGTGAAAGTAAACCAAAGGGTTTCTACAGATATATTAATAGCAAAAGGATAACGAGGGATAAAATCGGACCATTAGAGAACCAGAATGGACAGCTATCTGCAGAGCCAAAAGAGATGGGGGAGATATTGAACAATTTATTTTCTTCGGTATTCACCAAGGAGAAGGATATTGAACTCGGTGAGTTAAGGGGAAAGAGTAGAGTAGCTATGGAAACTATGATGATTCAAAGAGGAGGAAGTACTGGACACTTTTGAAAAATAAAAAAGTGGGATAAGTCCAGGTCCTGACAGGATATTCCCTAGGACATTGAGGGACGTTAGTGTAGAAATAGCAGGAGCTATATGCCAGAAATATTTCAAATGTCATTAGAAACGGGAATAGTGCGGAGGAATTGGCATACTGCGCATGTTGTTCCATTGTTTAAAAAGGGTTCAAAGAATAACCTAGCAATTACACACCAGAGAGAGACCTTTGTGTGCACTGAGTGTGGCAAGTGTTACACGCAGCATGTCCAGCCTGTGTAGCACCAGAGTAACCCACAACGGTGAGCGTCCCTTCCTCTGTCAAGTCCTGTGGTAAGGGCTTCACCCGCCTTCACCACCTGCTGGAGCACGGGCTAGTCTACCCCGGCCAGGCCCCTTTTCCTGCCTGCTCTGTGACAAAAGGCTTTGCCCGTTCCTCCAGCCTGCTGGCACACCACCATTTGGATAGGCACTGGTTTAGGTAAACATAGGATGCTGGAAGGATGATGGTAAGGTTTTGCGTCGTCGTTTCTTCAGTCATCTATTCCTTCTCTCCTGAGATGCTGCCTGTCCCGCTGAGTTATCTCCAGCATTTTATGTCCTTTTTTGTAAACCAGCATCTGCAGTTCCTTGTTTTTAAACCATTCCTGGTTAACCATTTATACACCATCCCCAAAGCATCCACCACCCCCCCCCCCCCCCCCCCTCATCCAGTCCTGTAATGGAGTGACCAGAACTGTATGCAATATTCCAAATGTTACCTGACCAATCTATCTATCTATATACTTTTAAACTCTGTGTGTTTCTTGGGTGTATGTCAGATTTGCCCTTCGATTTCATGGGGTCGCCAAAACCACACACTCAAATAACTCTGAGAAATTTTCCATTTCCTAGACATTACAACTTTTTACATTCACCATTCCACACCTCATTACATTTAGACATTTTTATGTACACTTTTTAAAATAAAATCCTTCACCCCCCACACAGATCATTCATTTTGTGGCTGCTGGCTAGCCACCATAAACGGCTTCCGATTTCCGCTGCTGCCGCCAGCTTATTTCGCGCCGCCCCGCGCCCGGCCCGGCTCTATCACGATGGCTCAAGCAAAGATCGCCTTTCCACCGCTGCTTTTCGCCGTGCTCCCAAATACAGGGGGAACAGCAATCTTTGCCTTGAGCTCCAGCAGCAGAGTGGGCTCCGTTAATGGATTCATTCACAGTGAGTTCAGTTCGGTGACAACCCCTGCCCCTTCCCCTCCCCTCCCCCTTCCCTCCCCTGTACTAGGGGTCTGAAGCAAGGTTCGGGGACCAGACCTTGGTCTAGTATACTTTTAAAACTCTGTGTGTGTGTGTGTGTGTATGTTATTCTTTTTTGCCTTTGATTCGTTACCCCCCCCCCCCCCCACCACCCCCACCCCCCAAATTTTTTTTTTTGCCTCGCGCTTGCCACTTTCCATTGCATGTCCCGCACGACCATAAATGGGTGCTGCTGCTGAACATCGCTGGTTCCCCCGCAGCTTTTCGCCGTCCTGCTGGCGGCCCGCAGGCTCACTCGGCATCACGTCACCACCAACTCCACCCTCTTCCCCACCGCCCCCCTTCCCCGTACATGCTGGCAGAAGGCTGGTCCCCCTGCTGCCTCGTGAGCGGCCCCGTGTTTAACCAGCGCTTTTTTTCTGGGAATCGGCATCTGATGGGGACGAGGAGGCTTCCAGAGGGAAGGCAGGGACAACTTACAATCCTCATCAGCAGAGTTGCTCCGTTAATGGATTCATTCCACAGTGAGTTCAGTTCGGTAACAATCCCCCCCCCCTCTCCTTCCCCCACCTTATATTATTATACGGATGTTAATGAATATATAATCTTTGCATTTCTGGTCTGTAGTTAGTTGTTCTTCCGAAACTTGCACTCGGAGCTGCTGGCTTGTGTGGCGAGTGCTAAGAACTCTACAGCGCTGTATTAGAAATTGTTACGTTGTAACAAGTGTTTGGATTGAATTGTATTAAACTAAAGATAGGACTTAAAAGAATCCTTATCCTCATTTGGTGTCAGAAGTGGGATTCTTTTAGGTTCCTTGGCAACTCATACGAACGAAATAAGAGACGCATTGCAGCGGAGCGGTCCCCTTCACCCCTGAGGAAACAGCTGGCAGAGTGAGTCAGTAAATTACATTTTAATCCTCTATACTGTAGATTTGAAGCCAATGGTCCATTCTTTGTTGTGTTGCACGGGACCTTTACAGAATCAAGTCAATTTAACAAACCTTGTTAATGGGTAAAATTAAACTTGAGGAATTATTGGTCATTGGGAATGACTGATAGTGATTAGGATAATGGAATAGACTTGAGAAAAGGTTGGTCATTGAGAATGGACTGATAATGATTAGATAAAATGGAATAAATAGACGAGGAAAAACTGGTCATTGGGAATGACTATAGAGATTGGATAAATGGAATAAGACTTTTGGAAAGACTCGGCCATTTGGGATGGCGAGGACTCTGTCATTGGAATGACAAAAATGGTAACTGACGGCTGAACTGGATAAATTAATCTGACATTTGGAATGGCAGAAGACAGTTAAAGATTTGGAAAACTGGGTTGGCTAAACACAAACGACTGTCTGTTAAATTCATCTCGACCATTTGGAATGGTGCGAAGTAGTTAAAAACGATTGAATTCAGAGCCAGTAAGAAGTCACGGTTGATAAATAAGAAATAGTAAAACGTTAATGTCATTATTATATTGTTGTAATATTAATAAGTTTATTGAATAAGTGTGATAAATATATTAACTGTGATAAGTATGCGAAGATGGGTAATGTACCCAAATTTTATGTGACAAAACATCCGAATATTCTCAGCAAATCGAGAAATTATCAGGGGCATTAAACAAGAAATTGGGTGGTGAACAATGGCCCCTCGGTGGTCAAAGAAAATCCAGATTCTGGTAAACAAGCCCAGGAGTTAATATGGAATATGAGTAAAAAGAGTAAGAAAATGATTGAATTATGGTGAACTGAGTGTGAAGAAGACGAGAGAAAACCATTTTGGCCAATTGGCAAGAGATAATGCAGTCAAATTAGATATAAATGTAACAAGTGGAGGAATCCGAAACCCGTTGAGGTATTAAACCGAGAGTGCGCACACGAAAGGAATAAACGAGAGAAAGAGAAAGAGAGAAAATGATAAGATCAAGGACAAAACAGGCAGGAGAATTTAAAACCGGTGAAAAAGGGCTGCGCAGTTCAATGGTTGGCTTTCAGTTAGCAGAGGGAGATGAAGGAGGAAACGGGGGAAATGATTTAGGAATTCGGCGGCACCTAGCGCCCCATCACAAACAAACAAGGAGAAGCCCCAGTTTACAGACCCCTAGCATGACGTACTAGGTCCCAGTCTAGAAACCAGGCACAAGAAGAACCAGGAGGAAAGGAGGTCACACAGTTGGGACTATAGAAGGGAGCACTTGGCTGAGAGAGCCAAACCCCAGAAATACAAAGGGAAGGTGGCAATCCACAAGCTTTCATTGAATTTTTAAAGAACAACGATATCCGTATATCACGCCGATTCCCGCGATTTATGGGCACTAGATCAGCAAGTATTAAACAGCGTTTGAGTATTACAGCTTATGTTGGCAGCCGTGGGCCTCACTTCCTGCAGCCAATCGATATATCAAAGGTTTTGATATGAAACCAGAGGAAGGGAGAGGCTGCAGAGGATTTTCTGGAAAAGTTTAAAACCATCTACAGGAACCAGTCAGGTGAAGCTCAGTATCAGCAAGGAATGACTGGCCACAGTTTTATGCTATGTTTATGAACTGCTTGTCTTCAGTGTCACAATGGCTATTAAAACCACTATAATATGGACTGATCAGAGTCTTCGCTAGCCTGCATGGTCGTGCTGTGAAAGTCTTTTGGAAAACTGTCCTATTGGAGACAGGGTGCCCAGGTAAAGGTAAAAAACGAATATGATGATCAAGGTGAACTATTTGCGCTGACTAGAGCCTGAACCACCTGGCCAAAGGATTATCTGCAAATATTTACACGGACTCCGAATTATGCTTTTGGAGTGGACCAATTATGGAGGAAGAATGGGGAGGTTTCTAACCTCTTCAGGGACAGTGATATCTCACAAAAAAATAGTTTATAATTTGCTACAGGCCCGTGACCTAGTCAGCTTGCTGTTATCAAAGTTAGAGCTCATACTACGGGCTAAAGTCCCAGAGACATAGGAAATCGCCTTGCCGATGAGGCAGATAAGAAAGTTTCTAGGAGTCATTAAATTGTTGTGCCCGAATCATGAGGCAGACTAATATTGTACGAGGAAGAAGTCCTCCCTTGGAAAAAGGAATGTCAACCATCCAAGAAGTACTTCAAATACAGGGGGGACGCTCCTGCAGAGGTGAAACAGCTGTGGCAAGACCAAGGGTGTATGTACGATCCTACCACTAGCTAATGGGTTTACGCTGCCGCCCAGACTTGCATGTCTGACCAGCTTGCGTTGTGGATTATTTGAATGTGTATACTTTGCAACTCATTGTGGGGCCAAGGCCGTAAGTGATATGCTTTTAGAGATGTGGTGGCATCCAAAACTTCTGGACTTGTACCCAGCGTATCAGCCAGCGATGTCTGATTTGCCAGCAGCATAATCCAGCTAAGGGCTTGCCCTGTGAACCAGGTAAGACCCCTTTACCAGCAGGTCCGTTTGAGACCTTGCAAATGGACTACATTGAGTTGGAAAGATGTCATTGTTATAAGTATGTTCTTGTAATTGTCGATGTTTTCAGTAAATGGATATTTAGCTCCTCTCATGTGTGTGGTAGCATTATGTTTTTGAATGAATCAGACCAAGAAGAAATATAAAGACTCAAGGACTGAGTAGATGATGTTTGAAAGATTTTGTGTGTAACTGATTTTACAAAGGATGTGAGTTTATTGTAATAGACAGAATCTGGGATTGTAAAATGAGCGAATGTAAAGGTGTTGTTAATAAATCATATATCTAGGGTGTTACTGCGCTGTATGAAACTGCACTTGCCGGGTGTCTGCCTAACACCGTCAGTATCATCTGTGTGTGAAACCATGTGGACAAATGAAATGGATTGAAGCTTCTCATTCAACAGGTCAGGACTGCATATGGTGAAGCACCAGCGCTCAAAGTCCTATCTAATATTGAGCCAGGTTGCTATGCCGTGGCAAAGTCGAGGGTCGCGCTGCATCGGTTAATCTGCACCACTTTGGGAAGCCCAATAAAAAGGGGGGAGAAGAGTAATTTTATTTTAAATCAGCCCGACCAGGAATTCTTCAACTTCTTGCAAAGAGTGCTTTATCTTGTTCCAATGGTGACCTGCCAGACTTTGATAAGGTTATCCGTGTAGCCAGCAAACACGGTTGTGGATCTGCAGAGTTTGTTTTAGTTTTTACTTTGCTTGGGAGTTGTATAAGTTTAATTGTATCCTTATATCTTTAGTTGAATTTTAATAAGTTTAGTTTTTGTTAATTTTTAGTTGCTATATGGTTTAAGAAATGTGACTGATTATTGGACTGACTTACTGAAGGCTGTTTAAACCTGAGTGAATAGTTGATTAAGGCAATTAAGCTAGAAATGAGCTTTTTGTGAGCTTTTGTAATATTCCAGATGAATTGAAATGAGGCGATTTATCCTGCCATGCATCCAAATGCTACTGCACACAGAGGGCAATAAAGGAGAAATTTGATGATGTGTCCCAGGACATGCTTATAGAGTCTTACATCTGTAAAGGAGATGTGGTACAGTGCAATGGGCCGGGTGCCTTTGGATCCTGAAACATCACCAAGATTGACTACTGTAACGGGATACTGCGTCAGCCTGATCAGCAGGTAGACTTAGATACCGACACCTGTGGGGATTACCCTGTTGGTTTTGGGAGTGCAAATTTGACTTTTTCCGCAGACGGAATCCCTTGGAAGACAACATGGCAAAGGAACATTTGTATGATGAATTGTGCTATAAAGAGGCCTTGGTTACTAACCCATGGCTAGAGGAATGGAAACCGCTCACACAAACAAGGAGAAAAAGTGACATTTTGACAATACAGACTGATCAGAACTTGTTCTTACGGACACATGATGCCTTGTTTTCACCTGAGTCGGTAGTATGTTACCCTTCCACCTCAGTTGAAGGATTGTTCATACCCACCCCTGTTATAGATCCCAGAGAGTATATACGAGGATACTATGAAAACACCCCAGCAGAAAATATAATGTTTACATATGTCTAAATCCTACTCGCCACCTGTGTAAATGTGACAAGGAAATGAAATTCGGGATACCCCTCTTGTTGGAATGAGACGGGCTACGGGTTGTACTAGCGTTGAGGTGACAGGAAATATGTCATGTGTTTTGCAATAATTGTACTGTGTTGGGATTGCTATTATTAAGTGCATATTAGGTAAGCTCATGCAGGCTATGGGAAGCATGGGTACTAATAAAATACTGCTACAACATTTAGAGGAAGATGAAAGCATACTAAGGTTGAAGGATGAGGACGTTAAAAGGATGGTAAATGTGCAAGTTAAGAAAGAATCGTTAGAAGACAAATGTATTATAATTAATAAAATAGAGATAGGCTAGTGATATTGTCCAGAATAGTTGAGCACCGTAAGGGCTAGGGTATGAGGCACAGCAGGGAAGTAGGGAGCAGCAATGGTGTCAACCAAGCCACTCTGTCAACCTACGCGTCCAGATTTTGGGGGCTATAAAGCACCACAAGGTTTTGGGGGCTATAAAGCACCACGAGATTCGACAAATTTAATGATCTGGAGTCCAGATACCGAAGAAATAATCTGCGGATATACGGTGTGCCAGAGGGTGCGGAAGGTAGCTCAGTACCTCAGTTTGTAGAGATACTGCTCTGAAGTGAAATGTCAATCCCTGAAATGACAGCTTTACAGATTCAACGAGCACACAGATCCCTGGCACAGAGACCAAGCCCCAGTTCCCCTCCAAGATCCATAATTGTCCACTTTCTCCAGTTTAAAGTTAAAGAGATGGTTCTCAAACCGGCATGGCAAAAGAAGATCCAACTTGGAGAACGAATGCAGTCTTTTGACCATGACTATACTACCGCTGTAGTACAACAACGCAAGGCGTACAAACATATTAAACGCTTCTTAAAAGAGGAAGGAATCCGCTTTCAGACACCATTTACCAAGATACGTATTCACTGGGAGAGCGGACACCAAACCTACAACAACGCAAGGGAAGCCCTGCGAGAGATACAACGGAGAGGCTATAAAGTGGAAGAGCTGCGGGGAGACACGGACATGCTGCCACTGTGTGAACAAGTCCACCAAACGGCGCGGTGGCAACTCGTTGAGAGACACGGAGAATCAGAGACAGTCAGACGGGCATGGGAGCTCCTTCGAGTATTCCAACAAAAGACTCATGCTTGAAATGAGATATGATTATGAAGGTACGCACAGGCATGGATAACAATGGCTTCTGCCACAATATGTTAGAATACTGAGTTCTTATGGAATCCTAAGTTTATAAATATGTGTATAGATATGTATATTCATGGACAAATCTGTTTATAAAGCCTGGTTCTAAATATTACCAAGCATCACAGACCTCATGTGAGTGTAATTAATGTTGATTTAATAAAACTTTCTGTTTTAGATAAATCTGTTAGGGAGATTAGCGAAATATTAGAGCTAGAATGAATGGAGGGACCCATAGAGGGTTACCCCCCTTATCTAGGAGAGGGCCCTTTCTTAGTGTTAGGCTTCCCCCCTCAATTTACAAAGGGATGCTGGATCTATGGAGGAGAGAGAATACCCTTTTTGGGAGTCCAAATATGTTTTGATGTTTTGTTTTCTTTTGCCAGGTAAAACACCTTTGTTTGTTCATATGTTTTGGTTTGTCGTTCAGAATGGTTTTGGTGTTGAGTTGAGGGGATACAGTGAAATCAATCACACTAAGTGTAATGATGCAATGTCAAGGACTTAAGCTAATGTCTCTAAATGTTAATGGTTTGGGTAATCCAATTAAGAGGGCTAAAGTCATGACTAAATTGAAAAAAGTGAAGATGCATATTATTTTCTTACAAGAAACCCATTTATCGCGACAAGAGCACGAGAAGCTGAAAAGATTTGGATATAAAAACACATATTATAGCTCACATACTTGTAGTCATAAAAGAGGAGTGGCAATCTTGATATCAAACTCAGTTAAATTCGAAATGTTTAAAGCAATAAAAGACAAAGAAGGGAGGTATATCATAGTAAAGGGCAAAGTTGCTGATAATATCCTCCCCAGATAGTGATAAAACACTGGTGAATATCTATGCTCCCCCAGATAGTTCTCTCCATACCCTCTGATCCCTTAGCCAAAGGGCTAACTTTGATATGGCCTATACCCTGTGGCAATTCCAGGAACCACTCTCTGCTTTCTCAGGTCTTAAGGAATTTGTATTGTCCTGGATGTGGGGGGGATCTGAATGTTGCTTCACTGAATCATAGGCTTGATATGAAAAGTAAAAAGAAGAATAAGAACCAGTTTTCACAAAACTACTAAAACATGACTACCTGTGAAGAATTTGGTTTTCTTGATGTCTGGCGGAATTTTCACCCTCTAGAAACTATACACATTACTCAATACCCCTATACCGCACTCAGTTTTACTCCAGAATAGACTATTTCTTCGAATTCCACAAGATTCGTCAGACAAGAAGACTGTTATAGGGGATAACGGATTGCAGAATTGGTTGTGGCAGATGTATCAGACCATAACGCCATATACTTAAAAATTCAAATGGACAGTAGAAGGAAAAATACAGTGTGGCGATTAAATGTTGGAATACTAAAAACAACTGTTAATGATATTAAATTGGAAATCAAAACTGATCTAAAAGAGAATGACAAATGGGGAGGTGGACCCATCCATGCTATGGGACTCATTGAAGGCTGTAATATGAGGTAGGTTAATAGCGAGGGCATCACATATTAATAAGGCCAGAATGAAAACATATAATAAGTTGATAACAGACCTGAAGGATTTAGAACAGAAGTACAACAATAATAAGGACCAGAGAACTTATAAGCAAATAGAAGATTTGAGGGGACAAATGGATGGAATATTGGGTCAAGAAGTGGAGAAAAAAGCAAGATTTGTAGAACAGGCACATTATGAGCTTGGCCCTAAATCCACTAAAATACTTGCCCGAAGGCTACGCAAACAACAGGCTGACAACACCATACACAACATTAAGGACCCCTGTACACAGAATTTGAAGAGTGATCCAAAAGAAATAGAATATATCTTCCAGGAATATTATAAAAGAATTATATACACAAACATCTACAGTAGATGGGGAATTAATGAGGACTTCTTTAAGTACAATAGATCTACCCTGTATTGGAGAGACACAAAATAAAATAATCACAGCAGAAATATCACTGGAGGAGATAGAGAAGACAATTGGTAGGATGAAATCAAACAAGGCCCCAGGCAGCAACAGTTTCCCTATAGAATGGTATAAAATATTCCGGAATGAGCTGAACCCACTTCTTCTGAGAACCTTTAACTGGATTATCAAAGAAGGCAAGATACCCCTGTCATGGAAAGAGGCAATTATAATATTAATCCCCAAAGAGAATAAAGACAAGGAAAATTGTACCAACTACAGACCGATATCAATTCTAAATGTGGACTATAAATTTATATTCTTCAATTATCTCCAAACGATTTGAAAAGTTCATGCCAGATTTAATTGATGAAGCCCAGACTGGTTTTATAATAGGCAGACAAACACAGGACAGCATTAGAAGAACCCTACATATAATACACAAGATTCAAAAGGAAAGTACGCCTGCTGTCCTGATAAGTCTAGACGCGGAAAAGGCTTTTGATAGGGTTAATTGGGAATTCTTATAGAAACATAGAAATTAGGTGCAGGAGCAGGCCATTCGGCCCTTCGAGCCTGCACCGCCATTCAATATGATCATGGCTGATCATATATGATAATGGTTATATCGAACACTAGAAAGATTTGGCTTTACCGAAGAGTCAATTCAAGTTATTAAAGCAATTTACCAGCAACCTACTGCAAGAGTAAAGGTGAATGGGTCCTTAACTGAGAGATTTGTGTCAGGAAGAGGAACGAGACAGGGATGTTGTCTTAGCCCTACCCTGTTTGCTATATATATTGAACCATTGGCTCAAGCGATTCGTCGAGATAGGGAACTGAGGGGAGTAACTATAAGAGAGAACATAAAATTAGCCTTTTCGCAGATGATGTAATGATGTATCTCACAGAAGTAAACGCCTCCTTTCCAAGGATGATGGGGATCATAGATAAATTTGATTTTTATGCAGGATATAAAGTGAATATTTCAAAAACTCAAATCCTCCTATTTAATTGTCCTTCTCCAGAAGAAATCATACAAAATTATAATATTAAATGGGATTCAAAATCAATCAAATACCTAGGGGTACATATATAAAAAAAAATATCAATGTGTATGGGGCCAATTATAATCACATCAACCAACACATAAGAAAGGATATAGAAAGATGGTCCACCTACCCAATGGATTTTAGTAGTAAGATAAATGTGGTGAAAATGAATATTTTGTCAAGGCTATTGTACTTGTTTCAATCTCTGCCAATAGAGGTACCATTAAAACAATTCACGGAATGGGATAAATTAATATCTAGATTTATTTGGGGAGGAAAGAAGGCCAGAATTTGATACACTACACTACAGTTGCCAAAGGACAAAGGTGGAATGGCTCTTCCAAATTTTAGGATATATTTCTATGCAGCCCAACTTCGACCACTAATTAATTGGTGTGAGGACAGCTATATAGCTAGGTGGAAAGAGATTGAGACAGATATCCCTGACTTCTACATCCAAACACTTTTGGGAGAAAAAGCGTTTCCTGGACATATCAGCAGCATAATCGATCCAATAACGATATTTACTTTAAAAACCTGGTTCACGCTTACCAGACAACTTAAACTGAATAAATGACAAAAAGTTTTAAGATGGATAGCTTTGGGTAATGAATTTAAACCAGGGATGTATGACTCAACATTTAAAGAGTGGATGAAGAAAGGAATGACTGCATTTTGTACTGTTATTGAAAATGGAGACCTAAGAAGTTTTCAAGATTTGAAGGATAGATTTGCACTTCGGAACCAAGACTTGTTTAGATACCTCCAACTGAGAGATTATTATAATAAAAAGGTAAAAAGGGAAGCACTAGAAGAAAAGAATCCAGTGATAGAAGTGATAGTTAGTGCGTATCATCAAAAAACATTAAGGATTATTTCTAAACTTTATCATAGTTTAATGGAATGTCAAGCTAAAACTACATTTTATGTAAAATTTAAGTGGGAAAAGGAATTGAACATTACCATCTCAGAAGAAGAATGGCATCATATGTGTGTAACACTACAGACATCCACCAATTCACAACATTGGAGAGAATTTAATTGGAAAAATTTGATTTGTTTCTTTATTATGCCTAACATAAAAAGCAAGCAAATTCTAAGGCACCAAACATGCTGGAGGCAATGTGGCCAAACAGACGCAAACCATGCACATATCTTCTGGAGTTGCCCAAAAATAGAACCATTTTGGGACAGAGTGAATTCAGAATTAACGGAGGTATTAGGATACATAGTCTGCAAGAAGTGTTCCATTTTATACCTGAGTAATATATATACAGTGGTGCTGAAGGAAGACCATTACTTGGTTAAAATCCTACTCACAGCTGGCAGAAAGGCCATTACAAGAAACTGGCTTGCAGCGGACACAGCCAGACTTAGACAATGGTTAGACATAGTGCAGGAAATATTTGTCATGGAGAAAATGACATATTCTCTAAGAGTGAAAGAAGACGAATTTAAAAGAAAATGGGAAAAATGGATTAGGTATAGAAATAAAGACATCAACACTGTTTAATTTTATAGAGAATAATGTAAGTTATTGGAAAATGTTTTAATATGAAAATAGTTCTGTATACTGCATCATTAATTGTAAACTGAACCCCCCGCTACACTGTTGTACGTTTCATTGTAATGTTGTATGCTTCGTTGTTATATTTGTGTTTTATTTGTGTATACATAAAAGCAATAAAAACTAAAGTAAAAAAAAAAAAAAGAAAGTATCCAGTAGCGCTATGGAGGGCTAGAGAGTAACGCCAGTCAGCCCCTCGAAAAAAACGGAGAAAAATCTCGGAGAAACCGAACTACCTGCTGCCTGCTGCCTCTGCACCAATTGCTGTGAGTGATGTCATCAGGTGCGTGACTTACTATGTCTACACAGCGTAGCCCACCCCCGGATAAACCGAAAAGTCAGGTTATCTGGCAGAAAACGGTGGAAGGCCCGACTGAAGCCTCGGGCTCAGGTAGGACGCTATCCCAAGAAGATGTGTCGAAAAAAACAACGAAAAAATCGGAAGGTGAAGAACGTAAAACTTTTATTGCGACTGCAATTGCTGGTTTAAAGGAAGAAATAAAGCTGGAACTAAAGAATGAACTGGCAAAAACGAATGAAGAATTGAAGAAGATGAATTTTGGGGAAGAAATTTAAAAAATCAAGGAGGAAATGAAGGACTTAAAGCTTGAAATTAATACCACGGCTAAGAATACATCGGATGAACTGAAGAAAGAAATTGCAGAAATATTGACTGGTCTGACAAATGAGACGAATGTGGAAACTGATTTTGAAGAAAGGCTGAATCCTGTGGAGCAGGCACTGAACCAACAGATGGCAGCCATAAAAGACCTTGAAGAACTAGCCGAAACAAGTGCTCAGACTACAGCAAAGCTTATCACTGAAAATCAACGTCTAACTGAATTACTGGGCAAAATAACCGAGAAATGTATTGAATTGGAAGGTCGCCAGAGAAGACAGAACCTAAGAATTGCAGGTATTCCAGAAGGGAAAGAGAGGGATCAAGATCCCCGAGAATTCACTGCAAATTTACTGCAAAAAGTTTTATCTCTGGAACAAAAGCCTTTACTTGCCCGAGCACACAGAGTGATGAGACGTCAGACAAGACAAAAACGCTCCCCCAAGACAAATGATAATAAAATTACAGTATGACCACGTATTGGAGGAGATAATGCAAAAAATATCAAGAAACAGAAAACTTGCATTTGAAGGACACAGGATCAGTATTTATCGAGACTATCCAGCAGAGGTCTCCAGGAAATGAAAAGCGTTTAATGAGACCAAAAATATCTTGAGGGAAGTGGAGAATTTGATATTTGGTCTGAGGTATCCCGCTACCCTAAGAGTCACTTACAACCAGAAGGAATACTTTTTCACCAACCCTGTGGAAGCATTGGACTTTGCCTAGAAGATTAAGGCTCGAGAGGATGCTTGAATAATACTTTTAACACTGAGCCTCACCATTGAATAAACTGATTTTGCAGGACTGGATGGAATTAAAGTGGTGACTAAGGAAGCTGGAGAAAGACGTGGATCAGAAACTCTCCGATGGATACTAATAATTAGTATAACTGCACTACTAATACAAATAACTAATAAATACTAAAATTATAGCATGGTATCTTTACTAATCAGAGTTAATAATAATGACTAATACTTACTTATAATGGAATGATTAGAGTCAAATATAGAGTTTGATTTCATTTGCCCTCTTTGGAAACCTTTTTTCTTTTTTATTAGTAATTTTAATTTTCATTTTCTTTCTTCCTCTCGTTTTTTTTAATTAAATTTTCAAACAAGTTTTAAATATATGTATCCTCACATTTCTGACTATTGGAACCCGAATATTTTAAAATTTAATATCCCCAGTAAAAAACTGCTATGGAATAAAACTTCCAAGAAACCAAGGAGCTGTTTAAGTTTGTAACATCAACTACGGATGACGGTAGATGGTTAGCCATGCCAGTATGGCTAGCACTAACTACACTAATACTGGATGTAGTTTTTTCCTTCTTTGTGCACAATACTAATTTCTTAACCTATCCTCTTTTCTTCTCTATTATAATCTATCATTATTATTTTCAGTTTGAATGGAGTTACAAATTGGATCAAAGGAGATATACACGTGCGAGACATTCAAGGGTCTTAAAATTCGTCTATTCGGAGTTCGGGTGTAAGGTCGGGTCTGTCGAACTGAACCATTGGCTCTATTATAGACCCCCATAGACAAAAGATGCAAGATTTAAAAATTAATAAGGAGGTATGCGTTGGTGAGCACTTCGGGACCAGTGATCACAATACCATTAGTTTCAATATAATTAGTGAGAGAGTCAGAACTGGACCTAGTGGAGATTTTTGATTGGAGAAAGGCTAACTGAGGGAATGCGTAAGGATTTTAAAGGAGTGAATTGGGACACTTTGTTTCATGGGAAGGATGTAGAAGAGAAATGGAGGACATTTAAAGGGGAAATTGTAAGAGTACAGAATCTTTATGTCCCTGTTAGGTTGAAAGGAAATAGTAAAAATTGGAAAGAGCCATGGTTTTCAAGGGAAATTGGACACTTGTTTCGAAAAAAGAGAGATATCTACAATAATTATAGGAGGCATGGAGTAAATGAGGTGCTAGAGGAGTATAAAGAATGTAAAAAGAATCTTAAGAAAGAAATTAGGAAGGCTAAAAGAAGATATGAGGTTGCTTTGGCAAGAAAGGTGAAAGTAAACCCAAAGGGTTTCTACAGATATATTAATAGCAAAAGGATAACGAGGGATAAAATCGGACCATTAGAGAACCAGAATGGACAGCTATCTGCAGAGCCAAAAGAGATGGGGGAGATATTGAACAATTTATTTTCTTCGGTATTCACCAAGGAGAAGGATATTGAACTCGGTGAGTTAAGGGGAAAGAGTAGAGTAGCTATGGAAACTATGAGATTCAAAGAGGAGGAAGTACTGACACTTTTGAAAAATATAAAAGTGGATAAGTCTCCAGGTCCTGACAGGATATTCCCTAGGACATTGAGGGACGTTAGTGTAGAAATAGCAGGAGCTATGCCAGAAATATTTCAAATGTCATTAGAAACGGGAATAGTGCCGGAGGATTGGCATACTGCGCATGTTGTTCCATTGTTTAAAAAGGGTTCAAAGAATAAACCTAGCAATTATAGACCTATTAGTTTGACGTCAGTGGTGGGCAAATTAATGGAAAGGATACTTAGAGATAATATATATAAGCATCTGGATAAACAGGGTCCGATCAGGAACAGTCAACATGGATTTGTGCCTGGAAGGTCATGTTTGACAAACCTTCTTGAATTTTTTGAAGCGGTAACTAGGGAAATTGATGAGGGTAAAGCAGTGGATGTTGTCTATATGGATTTTAGTAAGGCCTTTGACAAGGTTCCCCATGGAAGGTTGGTTAAGAAGGTTCAATCTTTGGGTGTTAATGGCGGAGTAGCAAGATGGATTCAACAGTGGCTGAATGGGAGATGTCAGAGAGTAATGGTGGATGGCTGTTTGTCAGGTTGGAAGCCGGTGACCAGTGGGGTGCCTCAGGGATCTGTGTTGGGTCCACTGTTGTTTGTCATGTACATCAATGATCTGGATGATGGGGTGGAAAATTGGATAAGTAAGTATGCAGATGATACTAAGATAGGTGGTGTTGTGGATAATGAAGTAGATTTTCAAAGTCTACAGAGAGATTTGGGCCATTTGGAAAAGTGGGCTGAAAGATGGCAGATGGAGTTTAATGCTGTTAAGTGTGAAGTGCTACATCTTCGCAGGACAAATCAAAATAGGACGTACATGGTAAATGGTAGGGAATTGAGGAATGCTGTGGAACAGAGGGATCTAGGACTAACTGTGCATAGTTCCCTGAAGGTGGAATCGCATGTAGATACGGTGGTAAAGAAAGCCTTTGGTGTGCTGGCCTTTATAAATCAGAGCATTGAATATAGGAGTAGGGAAGTAATGTTAAAATTGTACAAGGCATTGGTAAGACCAATTCTGGAGTATGGTGTATAATTTTGGTCGCCTAATTATAGGAAGGATGTCAACAAAATAGAGAGAGTACAGAGGAGATTTACTAGAATGTTGCCAGGGTTCCAGCAACTATGTTACAGAGAAAGGTTGAACAAGTTAGGTCTTTATTCTTTGGAGCGCAGAAGGTTAAGGGGGGACTTGATTGAGGTCTTTAAAGTGATGAAAGGGATAGACAGAGTTGACGTGGATAAGCTTTTCCCATTGAGGGTAGGGAAGATTCAAACAAGAGGGCATGACATGAGAATTAAGGGACAGAAGTTTAGGGGTAACGTGAGGGGGAACCTCTTTACTCAGAGGGTGGTGGCTGTGTGGAATGAGCTTCCAGCAGAAGTGGTGGAGGCAGGATCGATTTTAACATTTAAAAGTAAAGTGGATAGGTATATGGACGTGAAGGGAATGGAGGGGTATGGTCTGAGTGCAGGTAGATGGGACTAGGGGAAAACAAATGGTCGGCACAGACTGGAAGGGCCGAGAGGGCCTGTTTCCGTGCTGTAATCGTTATATGGTTATATGGAATATCTTACTGTTTTGCTTCGACAAAAAAGAAACTATTAACTGTGTTGTGAAGATTGATCTTTCAAATTGTTACCTAGAATAGAATAGTATGCCTTTTATTGCCATTCAAACAGCTTGGTTTGAACAAAATTGTATTTCTACAGTCTTAACGGGAGCGGCGTTTCATGAGGGGACTGTCCAGAACCACGGCTTTGTCGGCAGCACAGCGCTGGAGCGCTATTGCGGAGCGGACGATGCCGTGCCAGGGTCACCGCGCTGGAGCTCTGGAATGCTGAAACCGCTGATGATAACATCGCAACGCTGTGGGTCTGTAGAGCAGCCAGCCACGGGCGGCTGCTCTGACTTTAACATCGGGAACCTAGGATCTCTCACCGAGATCACCAGTGGTGGAGCTCAGTGCAGCATTCGGAAGCCGCGGTCTCCGGTATGGAAGCGGCCATTCCAGGCATCCCAAGCCACTGAGAGGGTTCTCCCGAGCCGGAGCACCATCACCCGGCGAGAATGGCCTGAAACATCGGGCCCTGTAGCAGCCACTGCTGAGGCCTCAATAGGCCCGACTATGGGGTGGACATGGGGATGGAGACTGGACTTTGTGCCTTCCCTCACAGTGGGAACCATTGTGGGGTATTGTTTTTATGTTTTATGTTAAATTATGTTACAATGTTATGTTGTATTCTTATTAATGTGCTGTAATGGAAACTTGAATTTCACTACACCAATTGGTGTATGTGACAATAATTGAACCTTTGAACCCTTTGCTGGTGAGGGATGGCATTCAGTCCCTTGCGAGGGAAGACATAGGGACTGACGAGGTAGAGTAACTGTGGATTGAGTTGAGGAATTGCAAAGGCAAGAAGACACTAATTGGTGTTATCTACAGACCCCCAAATAGTAGCCCGGATGTTGGGTATAATTTGCAGCAGGAGTTAAAACAGGCATGTAACAAAGGTAATGCCACTGCGGTGATGGGGGTGTTCAATATGCAGGTAGACTGGGAAAATCAGGTTGGTTTAGGAGCCCAAGAAAGAGAGTTCGGAGAATGCCTCCGAGATGGATTCTTAGAGCAGCTTGAAATGGAGCAGACCAGAGAAGAGGCAATTCTGCATTTAGTGTTGTCCAATGAACCAGATTTGATAAGAGAACTTGATGTAAAGGAACCGGTTGGAGGTAGTGCTCATAATATGAGTAGTTTTAATATGCAATTTGAGAAGGAGAAGGTTAAATCAGAAGTGGCAGTGATGCAGTTGAACAAAGGGAACTATGAAGGCATGAGAGAGGAGCTGTCCAAGGTAGACTGGAAAGGGATCCTAGCAGGAATGATGGTGGAACAACAATGGCAGGAATTTCTGGGCATAATCCAGAAGATGCAGGATCATTTCATTCCAAAAAGGAAGAAATATTCTAAGGGGAGTAGGAGGCAACTGTGGCTGACAAGAAAAATGATGGATAGAATAAAACTAAAGAACTAAAAAACTAAAAAGATGTATAACACATCAAAAAGTAGCCGGAAGCCAGAGGATTGGGAAACTTTCATAGGACAACAGAAGAAAACAAAACAGGCAATACGGGCTGAAAAGATGACGTACAAAGGGAAGCTGGCCAGGAATATAAAGAAGGACTGTAAAAGCGTCTTTAGGTATGTTACGGGAAAAAGAGTAGCAAAGTCTAATGTGGGTCCCCTGAAGGCAGACACGGGTGAAATTATTATGGGTAACAAGGAAATGGCAGAAGATTTGAACAGGTACTTCGGATCTGTCTTCACGAAGGAAGACACAAACAGTCTCCCAGATGTACTGGAGGACAGAGGATCTAAGGGGGTAGAGGAAGTGAAAGAAATTTTCATTAGGTGAGAAATAATATTGGGTAATTCTAATGGGACTGAAGGATGATATATCCCCTGGGCCTGATGGTCTGAATCCCAGGGTCCTCAGGGAAGTGGCACTAGAAATAGTGGACGCATTGGTGATCATTTTCCAATGTTCAATAGATTCAGGATCAGTTCCTGTGGATTGGAGGATAGCTAATGTTATCCCAATGTTCAAGAAAGGAGCGAGAGAGAAAACGGGGAATTACAGACCAGTTAGCATGACTTCGGTGGTGGGAAAGATGCTGGAGTCAATTATTAAGGAGGTTATAATGGGACATTTGGATAGCTGTAAAATGATTAGTCCAAGCCAGCATGGATTTATGAAAGGAAAATCATCTATATAATTAACTCAGATCTTGACCACTTCCTGTTTGCACTATATATTGATTTTAGAAAAAACGCTACCACTTATGGCTGTGATTTTTGGCCATCTTACTCAGAGGCTCCCTCCAGCAGTCAGGGCCCGAGGGTTTTTCCAATCGAGTAAAAATAAAAGACATTAATGTTTTAAAAATGTTGAGAGTCTCTCTTACATCAAGCATGCCACGCCCCTTACGGAGGGGGGAGGGACTATAAAACCCGGAAGTGTGGAAGTGCCTCGGTCACTGCAAGATGGGGAAGGGAGAGGTCACGACTCTCAGTCTGAGCTGTGAATCAACTGAACACCGAACACATGTCTACTAAACTGTGAGTGTGCCTCTATATGCCTACAGTGTCTACTGACCTGTGAGTGTCCTTAATGTTGTTTGATAATGTGGTTTGAAAATTATGTTGGTTTGAAAATGTGGTTGGTTTGAAAATGAAATTTGAAAATTATGTTGGTTTGAAAATGTGGTTGGTTTGAAAATGTGGTTGGTTTAACAATGAAGTTTGAAAATTGAAAATGTGCTTTTAAAATGAGGTTTTAAAATGAAAATGTGATTTGAAAATGTGGTTTGAAAATGTGGTTGGTTTGAAAATGAGGTTTGAAAATGAAAATGTGGTTTGAAAATGAGGTTTGAAAATGAAACTGTGGATTGAAAATGTGGTTGGTTTGAAAATGAAATTTGAAAATGAAAATGAGGTGTGAAATTGAAAATGTGGGTGGATTGAAAATGTGGGCGGTTTGAAAATGTGGGCGGTTTGAAAATGTGGTTGGTTTGAAATGTGGTTGGTTGGAAAATGAAGTTTGGAAAAGAAAATGAGGTTTGAAAATGAAAATGTGGGTGGTTTGAAAATGTGGTTGGTTTGAAATGTGGTTGGTTGGAATTTGAAGTTTGAAAATATGGTTGGTTTGAAAATGAAGTTTGAAAATGTGGTTTGTTTGAAAATGAGGTTTGCAAATGAAAATGTGGTTTGAAAATGAGGTTTGAAATTGAAAATGTGGGTTGATAATGAAGTTTGAAAATGAAAATGTGGTTTGAAAATGGCTGAATGGCTAAATTATGAAAAAATTCTCATGCAAAAAAAGTAAATGCATAGATAGCTAAGTTTGCTACAAAAGTACATACCTAAAATTTATTAATTGCTTTTCCTTAGGAACAGAATTGCTTCTGCCTCTTTCATTGAAGCCCTTAAATCTGATTTATTTATTTTCAGTGCAGAGAACAGTCTCTCCACATGGATGTGAGGGGTTGTATGCCTGTTACAATCAAGGGTGCAAATTTTATTATCTCTGGATAAGTAGGGATGACAGGGAATTATTGACATGGTGGGGAAGATGCTGCAGTCGATTATTAAAGAAGTAATAATGGCAAATTTGGATAGTAGTAAAAAGATTGCCCCAAGTCCGCATGGATTTATTAAGGGGAAATCATGCTTGACTAATCTTCTGGAATTTTTTGAGGATGTGACAAGTAAAATGGATGAAGAAGAGCAAGTGGATATAGTGTATCTGGACTTTCAGAATACCTTTGATAAGGCCCCACGCAAAAGATTAGTGGGCAAAATTAGAGCACATGTAATTGGAGGTAGGGTATTGACATGGATAGAGAATTGGTTGGCAGACAGGAAACAAAGAGTAGGAATAAACAGGTTCTTGTCAGAATGGCAGGCAGTGGCATGTGGAGTTCCGCAAGGCTTGGTGCTGGGGCCACAACTATTTACAATATATATGCATGATTTAGATGATGGAGTTAAAAGTAACAAAAGCAAATTTGCAGATGACACAAAGCTGGGTAGTAGTGTGAACTGCGAAGAGGATGCTAGGAAGTTGCAGGGTGACTTGGACAGGTTGAGTGAGTGGGCAGATGCATGGCAGATGCAGTATAATGTAGATAAATGTGAGGTTATCCGCTTTGGCGGCAAGAACAAGGAGGCAGAATATTATTATCTCAATGGTGTCAGAGTAGGTAAAGGGAAGTGCAATGAGACCTAGGTGTCCTTGTACACCAGTCACTTAAAGTAGACATGCAGGTACAGCAGACTGTGAAGAAAGCTCATGGCATGTTAGCCTTCATAACAAGAGGATTTGAATATAGGAATAAAGAAGTCCTTCAACAGTTGTACAGGGCCCTGGTAAGACCACATCTGGGGTATTGTGTGCCATTTTGGTCTGCTAATTTGAGGAAGGACAACATTGCTATTGAGACAGTGCAGCGTAGGTTCACCAGGTTAATCCATGGGATGGTGGGACTGTCATATAAGCAAAGATTGGAAAGATAGGGCTTGTATTCATGGTAATTTTGAAGGATGAGAGGGTATCTTATAGAAACACATAAAATTATAAAAGGACTGGACAAGCTAGTTGCAGGAAAAATGTTCCCAAATTGGGGGAACCAGAACCAGGAGCCACAGTCTGAATAAAGGGGAGGCCATTTAAGACTGAGGTGAGAAAAAATAAATCATCCAGAGAGTTGTGAAATGTGGTATTCTCTGCCACAGAACACAGGATGAATTTCTGGATGAATTTAAAATAGAGTTAGATAGAGCTCTTGGGGCTAGCGGAATCATGGGATATGGGGAAAAGGCAGGCGCGGGTTACTAATTGTGGATGATCAGCCATGATCACTATGAATGGTGGTGCTGGCTCGAAGGGCCAAATGGCTTCCTCCTGCACCTTTTTTCTATGTTTCTATGCCCCATCTACATGATTCACTCTATCTATTCCCCTCAACTTCTATTCCAGTCCTTTTATAATTTTATATGTTTCTATAAGATTGCCCCTCATCTTTCTAAACTCCAGTGAAGACTAGGCTTGTATTCACTGGAGTTTAGAAGGATGAGGGGGATCTCATAACCATATAACCATATAACCATATCACAATTACAGCATGGAAACAGGCCCTCTCGGCCCTTCCAGTCCGTGCCGACCATTTGTTTTCCCCTAGTCCCATCTACCTGCTCCATTCCCTCCATACCCCTCCATTCCCTTCACGTCCATATACCTATCCACTTTACTTTTAAATGTTAAAATCGATCCTGCCTCCACCACTTCTGCTGGAAGCTGATTCCACACAGCCACCACCCTCTGAGTAAAGAAGTTCCCCCTCACGTTACCCCTAAACTTCTGTCCCTTAATTCTCATGTCATGCCCTCTTGTTTGAATCTTCCCTACCCTCAATGGGAAAAACGTATCCACGTCAACTCTGTCTATCCCTTTCATCATTTTATAGATCTCAATCAAGTCCCCCCTTAACCTTCTGCGCTCCAAAGAATAAAGACCTAACTTGTTCAACCTTTCTCTGTAACAGAGTTGCTGGAACCCTGGCAACATTCTAGTAAATCTCCTCTGTACTCTCTCTATTTTGTTGACATCCTTCCTATAACTAGGCGACCAAAATTGTACACCATACTCCAGAATTGGTCTTACCAATGCCTTGTACAATTTTAACATTACTTCCCTACTCCTATATTCAATGCTCTGATTTATAAAGGCCAGCACACCAAAGGCTTTCTTTACCACCCTATCTACATGCGATTCCACCTTCAGGGAACTATGCACAGTTATTCCTAGATCCCTCTGTTCCACAGCATTCCTCAATTCCCTACCATTTACCAAGTACCATCATAGAAACATATAAAATTATAAAAGGACTGGGCAAGTTAGATGCAGGAAAAATGTTCCCAATGTTGGGCGAGTCCAGAACCAGGGACCACAGTCTTAGAATAAAGCGGAGGTCATTTAAGACTGAGGTGAGAAAATACTTTTTCACCCAGAGAGTTGTGAATTTGTGTAAATCCCTGCCAAAGGGCAGTAGAAGCCAAATCACTGGATGGATTTAAGAGAGAATAGATAGAGCCCTTGGGGATAGCGGAATCAAGGGATATGGGGAGAAGGCAGGCATGGGTTATTGATTGGGGACGATCTGCCATGATCAAAATGATTGGCGGTGCTGGCTCGAAGGGCCAAATGGCCTTCTCCAGCACCTATTTTCTATGTTTCTAACTTTTTGTGCACGCAGGGCTTTTATGCAATAATATTGGTGTTATTAATGAACATGCAGGGTAAGATTAGTAAGTTTGCTGATTGTAATGTTCACTGTAAGGCCCTGTTGTGACTAGCACAATGAATACACGTCCAACATCTTGTAAGTAACATTTAATCTGAACAACCAACGGAAACTTCTCGAAGGTCACCTGACCTCAGTCACGAGGCACAGGCACATTTGCCAGCTTCAGCTTTTGGCCTCATGGGGCACTGGCATTTATATTACATATATATCACATCTCCCCCTTCACTTTAATTACATCACATCTCCCCCTTCTCTTTAATTACATCACACCCCCTTCAACGTTTGTCAAATCTAATAACTTGAACCTTTAATCAATTTAATGTGGATAAAGTACCACAAATAACATAGTGCTCTTCATACTACAGAAGTATAAAATAATTAACCATATAACCATATAACCATATAACAATTACAGCACGGAAACAGGCCCTCTCGGCCCTTCCAGTCCGTGCCGACCATTTGTTTTTCCCTAGTCCCATCTACCTGCACTCAGACCAATTGCCCAACTATTTTACATAACAAGTCGAGTTAGGGGTTTTGACAATTGGCCACTTCTCGTGCAAGTCGTATTTCCAACTTGCTCTGTGTCTTATTTCTGTTGTGTGTGAGTGTGGCTTGGCACGCTTCGAGCTGGTTCCCCCACCACAGAACCTTGTGATGCGGCCTGTGGTAGTTCTCTTGAGTCTGGGAGACCAGCTCCTTCTGGGAGAGGGGTTCCTTCTTGTGAGAGAATGTTCGCACTTGTCTGCTGCGTGTTGCCAGGGCATGGCTCAGCTGCTTCGTGCGCAGGTCGTATGTCCTTCCTGTTTCTGCGGAATTCCGTACGGTGTAGAGATGACGTAGCTCCGAGGGGACAGGTTTTCTCTTGCAATCCGGCCACGTTGCCACTCGGTTGGTTTGGCACAAAACCACACCTGTTGTTGTTGTTCCAGGCACGGCAGCGGCTCGGCGCTTGCCTTCTCATTGAAGTATGCTGCCTGTTTTTCGTGCCGGATGGCCAGTTGTGGTCCGATGGGAAGGACATGATGTGGCAGTAAGAGCAATAGAAGTTATGGCAATTTGCTTCTTAACAGTCCAGTAACTGTGAGGGGGCATAGCCACCTGTCCCGTCAAGGGGTGTGTTGCAGTATTCAAGGACGGCGTACATCGGGTCACGGCCGCTGCGTTTGGCTTTCCTCATGATACTTTTTATAGTTTGCACACAGCGCTCAATCTGCCCATTGCTCTGTGGATAATTGGGACTTGAGGTGACATGGGCAAATTCCCAGGCATTCTGGAACCTACGAAACTCAGCACAGTCAAATTGTCTCGCGTTGTCTGTCATCACCATGTCAGGAATGCCATTCCAGGCAAACACGCCCGTCATCTCACATATCACCGAATGTGACATCATGTCCGTCAGTTGCGCTATTTCTGTCCATCAGTTGCGCTATTTCTGGATACTTGGAGTAATAGTTCACTACAAGCGAATAGTCACCTCCATCCAGATGGAAGATGTCTGCGCCGACCTTAGACCAAGGTCTGCTGGGGATGAAGTGTGGTTGGCGCAGCTTGCTTGTTTGTGCTTTCCTGGTCGCCTGGCATATCGAGCAATTTCCCACCGTGTCCTCAATCTGTGCATTCATTCCTGGCCACACATATAAATTGTGGGCTCGTTGTTTAAGTTTCACTACTCCCAGATGCGATTCATGTAGCACGTTCAGCATCTGCCTTCGCATGCTTTGGGGAACTACGATTCGGTTTTCCCTCAAAACTAATCCATCAACTTCAACCAGCTCGTCATGGTATGTATGAAATGGAGTCAAGTCCGAGGGCAGATTACGCCTTTTACTGGGCCAACCCTATCTTATATACTCGCACAACAGTGTTAGGGTTCGATCTTTTTTTGTTTCAGCTTTGAACTGTGCAAGGCACTCGTCTGACGTGTAGGATGGCTTCTACAAATTGTATCACGTTCGGCAGTGTGGTGTGCTCTTCCGCAGGCGTGTTTGCACTGGGCAGCCGGCTCAGGGCATCGGGGACAAACATTTCACATCCTGGCTTCCACCATATTTCCAGGTCGTACTGTAGCAGGTGCATTCGCATGCGCTGGAGTCTGGGGCTTAATTTGTGTAGTGGCTTGGCGAGCAAGCCTACTAACGGCTTGTGGTCAGTAAGGATTACTGTGCGCTGACCGACAATGAAGTCATGAAACTTTCTGCATGCGTACAATATGGAGCACAGCTCCTTCTCTATAGTCGCATAGTTATGCTCAGCCGCGTTCACACGTTGTGATGCGTATGCAACAGGTCTCTCGCCTTGCATTAGGACTGCTCTAAACCCGCTGTTGGAAGCGTCTGTGGCAATTGAAACAGTTCACATCGTACAGAGTACGGGTGGCGATGTGTACAGACTTCAGCTGGTCTGCCTGTCCGTGCTTCTGCTCAAAATGCCATGCTACTCCCTTTTCTGTTAGTTGTCTAAGTGGGGTGGTGATCTCCGAAAGGTTCGGAATAAACTTGTCCTTGTATGTCACCATCCCCAAGAACGTTTGCTCTTCAGCCTTGTTTGTCGGGTATGGTATTTGTAGCATGCTGCTGACACGAGATGGGCTTGGTGATACACCTGCTTGTGAGATGACGTATCCCACATATTCAATCTCATTTGAGCGCATTACCGACTATCGGGGATTGAGCTTTAGGCTGGATTATTTGACCCGTTCGAATATAGCTTTCACCCTTGCGTCATGTTGTGCTGCGTTCACACCCCAAATGAGAATGTCATCAACATCTATCTCCACCCCATCTAAATCGCTGAACTCTTCCTGCATCGCCCACTGCCAAATCTCACTTGCGGATGAGATTCCAAATGGAAGCACGAGGTATCGGTATCTGCCAAAGGGAGTATTAAATGTGGTCAAAGGGAGTATTAAATGGGGGCAGATGCGAGCTGTCACCGCTCAGTGGGAACTGCCAGTACCCACTTGTAGCGTCAAATTTCGAGAACCATTCTGCATTCGGCATGCGGGCTGCAATGTTCTCGAACGTTGGCATTGGGAAATGCTCTCTAAGAATGGCCACATTGAGGTCACGTAGGTCAAAACATATGCGGACTTCACCATTAGGCTTGCTAAACACAGTCATTGAATTTACCTGATCTGTCGGTTCGCTCACCGGCTTAATGACTCCCAAGCTTTCCATGTGCTCTAATTCGGCTTTGACCTTATCCCTGATCTTATAGGGGATAGTGCGGGGCGGAGTTTGCTTCGGTTGCACGTTCTCTTGCAGCGCTATGTTGTACTCATGTTTTTTTAGCCTTCCCAGCCCTTGGAAAATCTCGCGGTTTTCCTCAATGATCCTCGCAGAGTATAATGGGCTTGCACTCACGCCATCAACCGCCTCCTTTCGCACAAGAAGCCCTAACTTCTCAAACATTAGTTTCCCAAATATGGGTTTCACATTCCCCCTCACTATTTGAAAGACAACCCTATATTCTTTCTTACCTACTTTGACGTTCCCCTTTGCCTGTCCCACAGGCTTCATTGTATGTCCAGAGTATGACCTCAGTGTCACGTTCGTGTACAGTAAGGCAAGACTAGTCTTTCTGAACAAGTGCTCTGGCAGAATGTCGACTTGAGCACCAGAGTCAAGTTTGAACTCAATGTCCACATTGTTGATGCTGCACATCTGTCCCCATTCACGCGTCGACTCAATCGCAGCGTCAATCACGGCATCAATGTAGACATCAGGCAGCGGTGAAATGTTCATCTGGAACCCGATGTCATGGACGTCACGGTTCCAGTGTCTGATTAGCCGTCATGTTGTCGGGAATGTGCGCGGCTGTTGAGCGCTCTATTTATCGGGCAGTCGGGGGATCTGGAAAGATGTCCAATCTCTCCGCAGGTGTGACATCTTATGTACTGAATGGGGCAGTAGTTGCCTTTATGCACATGGGTGCATGACTGGCAGACGGTGTCCTTACCAGAATCATGGATTTCTGTCTGTGGTTGTCTGGGTCACGAATCCCTGCCCTATGGCCGCTGGCGCTGTCCCATTTCACGTAATCACCAGCGCCTTCGGTGTCGATGGCGGTTGGAGCAATCTGCTTCACGTGCTCAGCTGATGCTACGGCGATCATACACATGTTACTGCATTTTTCCAGTGTTAAATCAGCGCATTGTAGTGGTTTCTCCCGGAGCAGCTGGCTGGTGATGCCGCAGGCGATTCTGTCTCACAGCAACGAGCCATGGATAATGCCAAACTCGCAATAATTAGCTAAAGACTTCACTGCGGTCAGGTTGCTGGAGAAGGTCTCCCCTCGCCACTGATTACATGTATTAAAGCTGTATCTTGTGAGAATTAAGTTCTTTTTTGGTTCACAGTGTGTCTGAAACTTATTCTTCAGTGGTTGAATTCCTCCGGGGTGAACCGAAAGGTTTCATAAACCTTCTGTGCGGTCGGCCCCGCCACCAAATCTTTTCAGGCTTAGTCGTCAGTTCTGTAGCCGTCTTGTAGAGCTGGAATGCCTTTATCCAGTCCTTATAATTCTTGGCCAAGTTCCCTTGCATGGAGAGTGGTCCCGGTGGCTTGAGTCCAGCCATTCTTATCTTAAGTTTTTTTCTTCTGACACAATGCAGTAAGGCCCTGTTGTGACTAGCACTCTACCATACACCAATTGTATCCTACACGCCAGAGACAATTTACAGAAGCCTACAAACCTGCACTTCTTTTGGATGTGGAAAAACCGGAATATCCAGAGAAAACCATGTGATCAAAGGAGAATGTACAAAAACTGTACAGACAGCACCCGGAGTCAGGATTAAATCTGGGTCTGTGGTGCTGCCAGGCAGCAACTCTACCGTTAAGCCACCCAGTAAATTATTTTTTCTGTAACATATCTATGAGATGAACACATGATTCTGATTTCTGCCCTTAATTGGATAACACACATCTCCAGTCATTGTGTTTTATTGTGTTTTCAACCTATTCAGTCTGAAGGTCTCGATCCGAAACATCACCTATTCTTTCTCTTCAGAGATGCTGCCTGTCCTGCTGAATTATTCCAACTTTTAGTGTCTATCTTCAATTTAAAACACCATCCGCAGTTCCTTCCTACACTCTTTGTTAAGCGAAACAGGTCTTATCCTTATAGTATTATTCACCTCAACTAAGTATTTTCTTCACCTCCATTCCTGCAGAGAATACAATGCCAGTTATCAAATCTTTCTTCAAAGTGAAAAAACATTTTCAGCCTGACAATATGTTCATAAATCACCCCTGGATCCTCTCCAGTTCAATTGCACCCTTTTACAGTGTGTCATAGTCTTAGTGCATGGAAATAGGCCCTTCATCCCAACTTGTCCATGCAGATCAGGATGCCCTATCTAAACTAGTCCCATTTATCCGCATTTGGCCCATATCCCTTCAAACCTTGTGTGTGCCAGTGTGTGTGCAAGGGTGTGTGTTAGGTTGTGTGTGAGAGTGTATATCAATGAAGCGGCAACAACACCCGGAGTGAGCGGAGACTTGGCGATGTCTGGGGAGTATTTCCGTCTCTACGCCCCGGGAATGCGGGCCGGCCCAGGTGCTCTGTGTCCAGTTGGGGTCCGGGGGAGGTGAGGGTCAGTGTCCTGGGGGTCCGGGGGAGGTAAGGGACAGTGACCCGGGGGTCTGGCATCGGAGCGGAGCTATAGCCCGAGATTCATTCCCGCGGCTCCGGAGGTGGCACCAACGCCCCACTGCTCCTGACTGGGGTTAAAACTCCATGCGGTAGGGACAGAGCAGCCACTGGACACAGAGCCGCCGGAGGTGAGGGTGGGACGTGGAGGTGGGGGGTCAATTCTGGGACCACTGCCGTATCTCACCTATCACACACTCTGCATAAGAATGTGAATGTGGGTGAGGCAGCATCTATAGAGCGGTAGATAGAAATGCTGGGGAAATGCTTGGGCGTGAAGAAGGGTCAAACTCAGACATAGATGCTGCCTCACCCGCTGAGTTTCTCCAGCATTTTACATTGCCATTTTAAATAGTGCGCGATGGGCTTAAGCCATTTGCTCGTTCTTTACGGGGAACACGCAGAAAGAAAATTATTCTCATTGGTGAGTGTGGAGGAGTGTGACTTTATTTATTTAGTTATATAAATATATATATTTTAAATTGAACATGAGAACGTCTGTCATCAGCATGAGAGCGCGAGAATTTCATCAAATGCGTGATTCTCATACTCAATGCGTGAGAGTTGGCAGCCCTGTTATATTACATATACATCAAACAAAACTAAACTAAAAACCAAGCTTCTGTGCAAGAAACCTAGCTCCAAACACGCCCTTGAATACGTAATAAATCCCACCCACATAATAATGGGCAGTCTAAAAATTAAAGGCACATGCCATAATTAATGGCACACAAAATAAGCCAAATGGCCGCTACAGGCGAAGGGTTGGAAACTGACGCTTGGACAGGTGCGTGGACAAGACAGGTTGAAGTGGGTGCATGTGCGCATGTGCAGGGCTCTTCCAGAGTGTGCACATGCGCAGGACATTTCCGGAGTGTGCGCATGTACAAAGTATTTCGGGCGGAAAGGCCTGCGGAATCAGCCATGTTTGCCAGACGTTTCTGAGTTTATGTATTAAAGAAATAAGTTGCTTAAAGCTTAAATATAGTGACTTCCGGTGGCGCTATGGAGGGCTAGAGGATAACGCCAGACAGCTCCTCGCAAAAAACGGGAAAAAACCGGAGATTAACGAACCTACCTGCTGCCTGCTGTCTGGCGTCTCTGCACCGATTGTTGTGAGTATGTCTACAACGCGCAGCCCACCCGAAAAATCGAAAAGTCGATCTACCAGGCAGAGACCGGGAGAAGGCCTGACTGAAGCCTCGGACTCAGGTAGGACCTCATCCCAGGAAGATGTGACGAAAAGATCAGTGAAAAAAACGGAAAGTGAAGAACTTAAAACTTTTATTTCACGCGAAATTGCTGGTTTAAAGGAGGAAATAAATCAGATGAACACTGAAATGAAAGAATTGCAACTTGAAATTAATTCCAATATTAATACCAAGGCCAAGAAAATATCGGAAGATTTGAAGAAAGAAATCGCAGAAATGATGAGTGAAATGTCAAAGGAGATGAATGATAAGATTGAAAAGGTGAAAACTGATTTTGAAGAAAGGCTGAATCCTGTGGAGAAGGCACTGGACCAACAGACGACTGGTATAAAAAGCCTTGAAGAACTAGCCGATATAAGTGCTCGGACTACAGCAAAGCTTGTTACAGAAAAGGAAAGTCTAACGGATTTATTGACCAAAATAACCGAGAAATGTACTGAACTAGAAGGTCGCCAGAGAAGACAAAATCTAAGAATCGCGGGTATTCCTGAAGGGGGAGAGAAAGATGAAGATCCCCGAGAATTTACTGCGAATCTACTGCAAAATGTTTTATCTCTGGAACAAAAGCCTTTACTAGCCCGAGCACATAGAGTGATGAGACGTCAGACAAGACCAAATGACCCCCCAAGACAAATGATAATAAAGGTACAATATGACTACGTCTTGGAGGAGATAATGCAAAAAACATCGAGAAACAGAAACCTTGTATTTGAAGGACACAGGATCGAGATTATCCAGCAGAGGTCTCCAGGAAACGAAAAGCATTTTAATGTGACTAAAAGTCTCCTGAGGGGGGTGGAAAACTTGAATTATGGCCTGATTTACCCAGCTACTTTAAGAGTTACTTTTAACAAGAAGGAATATTTCTTCTCAAATCCTGTGGAAGCGCTGGACTTTGCCCGGAAGATTAAGACCTGAGAAGGCCTCATCATCGGAACACTGACTTTTCAGGACTTTACAAGAATCTACAAGACTTTGCAAGACTTTACAAGACTTTGCAGGACCGGATGGAACTGAATAGTGCTGGATGGAAGCTGGAGAAAGATGTGGATCGGAAATCCTCACATGGATACTAATAATTAGTATAACTACTTACTAATACAAACATCTAATAAATATTAAAATTATACTGTGGTATTTTTACTAATCACTAACTTTACTACTAATATAATAACTAATAAATATTAAAATTATACCGCATCATTTTTATTAATTAGAATTAATCATTATTACTAATGACTAATGTTCATTTATATTGGAATGATTATAGTCAAATATAGAGCCTGATTTCATTTGTTCCCTTTGGAAACTTTTCTTTTGTACCAGTAATTTTCATTTTTATTTCTTGTTTTCCTTTCTTTTCGTGTGTTTTTTATAATTAGATTTTCAAATAAGTTTTAAATATATGTATTCTCACATTTTCGATTATTATAATCCGAATATTTTAAAATGTAAAATATGATTATGGAATAATAATTCCAAAAAGCCAGGGAGCTGGTTAAGTTAGTAACATCAACTACGGAAGCCGGTAGATGGTTAGCCATGCTAGTATGGCTAGCACTAACTACAATAATATTAGATGTAGTTTTTTCCCCCTTTGTGCACTATATTGACCTCTTAATCTATCCTCTCTTCTTTTCTTTTATAAACTATTATTGTCTTTTTCAGTTTGGAGTTATATATTGGATCAAAGAAGATATACACGTGAGAGGCATTCAAGGGACTTAAAATTCATCTATTCGGTGTTCGGGTGTAAGGTCGGGTCTGTCGGGCTGGACCATTGGCTCTATTACAAACCCCCATAGACAAAAGATGCAAGACTTAAAAATGAATACGGGGAATGAAGGAATAACGTTTTGCAGCTGGAACGTTAAAGGTATTAATGAACCAATTAAGAGAGGTAAAGTATTAGCAATTAAAGCTGATGTAATTTTTATTCAAGAAACTCATTTAAAAAAAGATGCTGAGCATAGGCTGAAAGCTAAATGGATAGATACAACATATCATTCTTCTTTTACACACAAATCAAGAGGTGTAGCAATATTATTTCGTAAAGGCATTTTATTCAAACATACATCAACTATAACTGATAACGATGGCAGATACATTATTGTAATAGGAGAATTAAATGCACAAAAAATGATTTTTGTTAATGTATATGGACCAAACTTTGATAGGCCATTGTTTTTCAAGAAAATATTTAACAATATCCCGGAAATAACACAATATAACCTAATAATTGGAGGAGATTTAAATTGTACATTAGATCCTTACTTAGACAGATCTACAAGACAAAGGAAAATCAAATCCCATTCCAGTGACTTATTAAATGCATATATGGAAACTACTAATATTAAAGATGTTTGGAGAGTAGAAAATCCAACTGGACGAGACTACTCCTTTTATTCACCGGTACATAAAACCTACTCAAGAATAGATTACTTTTTGGTCGATGCCAAACTTATTTCACTCACTTATAATTCTAAATATCACAATATTATAATTTCAGATCATGCACCTTTAACATTTAAGATTAAAATAAATGGTAAAACAGAAAAAAAAAAACGGGGACAATGGAGATTTAATCCACAAATTTTAAAAAACAAAATAACTCAGGAATATATTACAGAACAGATCAAGATTTTCTTTGAAATAAATGATAAACCGGAAACATCTTGTTCCTTATTATGGGAAACGTTTAAAGCATATCTCTGTGGAATTATGATTTACTCTCAAGCATTTTATAATAAAAAGAATCGAAGGGATCAACAGGAACTGGAAAAGGAGATTAAACAATTAGATACAGAGAATGCAGCTAATCCATCCATAATAATACATAATAAAATTGCAGCACTGAAATATAAATTAAATAAAATATATTCAGATCAAGTTGTAAAACTTTATCAATACACTAATACAATTACAGTTTGAATTTGGAGATAAATCTCAAAAATTATTGGCTCGCCAATTAAGGAAGATGGAGGGAGAAAAAATAATCCATAGGATTAAATCACATAATGGCGAACTTTTAATATGACCAAAAGATATTAATGAGAGATTTCTGCAATATTATAAAAACTTATACACCGCTAAAACAACAGAAAACAAGATAGGAATAGAAGCATTTAAAAAAAAATGTCATCTGAATGGGTTGGATTCACAAAATAGTGAATCATTAAATGCTGAAATTTCAGTAAAAAAAATCCAAGAATCTTTTTTTTTTATTTTTTTTTAATATTTTTATTATAGAAACATAATAATAACAAAGTACATTATTTTGCATTGATGAAAATACATGATATTAATGATATATTCATACTCTAAATAATATTTGTATTATCATTGATTTTAAAATTTAAGACTATATATTTTATATAATTGAAAATACATAATATTAATGATGAATTCATATTGTTAGTAATATTTGTATTATCGTTAATTTTAAAATTTAAGACTATATATTTTATACAATTGAAAGTATATAATACTAATAATACCTTCATGATATTAATGATATATTCATACTATTAATAATATTTGTAATATCATTGATTTTAAAATTTAAGACTATATATTTTATATATTTGAAAATACATGATATTAATAATACCTTCATGATATTAGTACTGTTTATATTCTTATTAGTATTAAAAATTTAAGATTATATGTTTCTATACATTTTTCTAATTTTTTTTTTTAAAGGTAGGAAAAGATAGAGAAAAAGAGTGTAAGAGGTATGATGGTGAATGGAGTATTAATCATTAATCCGTCCTTGGAGATATAGTCATGATTTATTATATATGTTTCTTCATCCATTCTAATATTCAGGTCTCAGTCAAGCCCTTGTGCCGAGCCATTATGACCCTGTAAATATTTAATAAATGGAGACCAAATCTCTCTGAAGAGATCTAACCTGTCCATTAGGACAAGCCTCAATCTTTCCAGATGAAGTGTCTCCGACATTTCTGTGTTCCACATTTTGATTGTTGGGGATGTAGGGCCTTTCCAAAATTTTAATATTAGTTTTTTCCCAATTATTAAACCATAGTCAATAAAAATTCTTTGATTCATTGTTACTAGTTGATCTGTTTCTAGTATTCCAAGTATTATTAACTTTGGATCAGGAGTCAGAATTATATTGACAACATTCGAAATTATCTTAAATATTTCTATCCAAAATTTTGTAAATTTTTATACAGTTAGTAAATGAATGTGATAAATTTGCTTCTAAATGTTGACATTTATCAATATGGGGGATACTTTTGGAAAGATGTTATGTAATTTAGCTTTGGAATAATGTAATCTATGTAGTATTTTAAATTGTATAAGGGAATGTTTAGCATTTAACGAACAGTGATGTATATGTTGTAAACTTTCATCCCATAGTTCTGGCCTTATAATTTGACCTAGTTCTTTTTCCCAAGACTGTCTATATATTTCTGTTGATGGAACATCATTTTCCAATAGAATATTGTATATAAATGAAATCATTTTATCTGTATTTGGGTGTTTATTTAAGCATTCATCTAGAATTTCTATCTTTCTATTTCTAAGTTCTTGTGTATTTGCAGAAACATAATTTCTGATTTGTAAATATCTAAAATATTCTTTAGTGTGTAGTCCATAAATTTGTTGTAACTCTTGAAATGAAAGGAAAGAGTTTTCCTTATAAAGATCTCCCATCTTAGTAATTCCCTTATTTTTCCATTGTAAAAAAGCGTTATTCATCATTGAAGGTTTAAAACGTAACATTATTTACGATGGTAAGAGATAATGGTATTGATTTTAGTTTTAATGTTTTCTTTATTTGTTTCCAAATACGGATTCCGTTTTCTATTATCGGATTTTCACTATAAATTTTCTTAGCTAAATTAGTATTAGCAAATATTATAGAACTAGTTTCAAAGGGAGAACAATCTTCTTTTTCCATTTTTAACCAAGTTGGTTGGTTATCTATTTCTTCTAGCCAAAAATTCATATTTTTAATATTGACTGCCCAGTTATAAAACATAAAATTTATGCTAATCCTCCATTTATTTTAGATTTACATAAATGTTTTTTATTTATTCTATGACTCTTATAATCCCAGATAAAGTTAATAATTAGGGAATCTACCTTTTTGAAGAAATTTTTAGGGAGATATATCGGAATTAATTGGAAGAGATATAATAATTGTGGAAGAAAGATCATTTTTATTGTATTAATTTTACCTAACATTGAGATAGGTAAGCTTTTCCAATATAAAATATTCTTATTTAATTTATTCAATAATGGGGGGAAGTTAGATTTGAATAAAAGAGTCGAATCTTTTTGTTACAAAAATTCCAAGATATTTAATTTTTTTCGTTTGTTATCTTAAAAAAGGGAATTGTTGTAGTATATGTAAGTTATTCACCGTTATTGGCATAAGTTCACTTTTATTCCAATTGATACTGTATCCTGAGAAAGATCGAATTCTGTTATTAATTTTAACAAGTTTCGGATACTTGTTTCTGGTTCTGTGATATATAAGTTAAATACATCATCCGCATATAGGGAGATTTTATTTTTAGTGTCTCTAGTATCATATCCATGTAGTTCCGGATGTAATCTCACCCTCTGGGCGAGAGGTTCTATTGCGAGTGCAAACAATAAAGGGGATAAAGGACAACCTTGTCTACAACCTCGTGATAAATTGAATTTAGTTGATAACATTCGGTTTGTTGTTATTCTAGCTGTCGGATTTGTGTATAACAATTTAATCCAAGTGGTAAACTTCTCTCCCAATTTGAAAGCTTCTGTAGATGGTTCATATGCAACCAATAATATAGTTACCTCACTCCCATTAACCCCGCCTAGTTAACATCAATCATAACGCCTCCCCCTTCCTGTAGATGGTTCATATGCAACCAATAATATAGTTACCTCACTCCCATTAACCCCGCCTAGTTAACATCAATCATAACGCCTCCCCCTTCCTGGGCGCAGCAGTAGAAGAATGTAGCTAGTGCCTGAAGATGTATGTAATACCCTGTGCTATCATTAAAAGATGTTGCACACTTTAAGAGTTTGTAAAGTGTTTATTTAAATGGTGTCAGAAGTGGGATTCGAACCCACGCCTCCAGAAGGTTACATCATGTGACTGTCAATGATGTAACCTTCCTCGCAAAGTTAGACACAGGTGCGAGGGTCAATGTTTTGTCCATGAATCTTTTCAACAAGATAAGGAATAATGAGCCCCTGGTTGCTGACGATGCTACCCTGCACGCCTATGGCGGAGAGATTCTAAGGCCTGCGGGGAGGGCCACTTTAACTTGCGTGCTGCAAAAGGCCACAAGAAACCTGGTTTTCTATGTTTTGAACTCTGACTGTGTAACCCTGTTGGGCAACCGTGCGTGCCAGGATCTTGGCCTGGTGTCCTTCGACCGCACGGTCCACAAAGTGCAACTGTCGTTTGACCCAGTTGCAGAATACCAGGACCTGTTCGACGATGACCTGGGGAAGTTACCACACTGACATACCATATTTCCATGACCCAAATATACAACCCGTGGTCCGCGCACCTCACAGGGTGTCTCACGCCATGAAAGACAGGGTCGAGGCGATGCTCAACAAGATGGTCGAAAAGGGGGTGCTAGAAGCAGTTAGCGAGCCCACCGATTGGGTCTCCACCATGGTTGCCACGATTAAGAAAGACAAGAACGAAATACGTGTGTGTATCAACCCGAAGGACTTAAACCTTGCCATCAGGCGACCACACTACCCCATGCGGTCTGTTGAGGATGTGGCGGCTAAGGTCGGGCAAGCCGCCATCTTTTTGGTCCTAGACGCTAAGAACTCGTTTTGGCAGATCCCGTTGGACAAAGCGTCTTCTGACCTGACGACCTTCGCCACACCGTTCGGTAGATTCAAGTTCCTGCGAATGCGATTCGGCATCAATTCTGCTAGCGAGGTGTTCCAGCGGACGATGGAGCAGATATTCTCGGGACCTGCCATGTGCCATTCATCGTGGATGATATCCTGGTTTATGGGAAGGACATTGCCGAGCACGACCTGAACCTCCGCCGCGTCCTGGATGTCGGGCCGCGACAGGCGAACCTGAAGCTGAATCCCAAGAAGTGCCGGTTTCGTGTCTCAGAAGTCACGTATGTTTGGACATGTTTTCACCTCTAACGGACTAAAACCCGACCCCTTGAAGGCAGCTGCCATCTCCGAGATGCAGCACCCCACTGACCGTGCCAGGTCTGCAACGATTCTTGGGCATGGTGAACTACCTTGGAAAGTTTGTACACAAACCTCAGTGAGCTGAGTGCTCCCCTGCGGCAGCTGACAAAAAAGGATATCGCCTGGGTTCTGGCTCCCACATCACCAGCAGGCCTTTGACTGCCTCAAGTCGAAAATGATTAGCACTCCGACGTTGCGGTTCTTCGACGTGGGGTCGCCCATCACCGTCACCTGTGACGCTTCCAAGTTCGGCCTGGGTGCGGCCTGCCTTCAGTCTGTCGATGGATCGCTACATCCTGTCTCCTATGCCTCCCGCACCATGACGGACACGAGCAGCGGCAGGTACGCTCAGATCGAGAAAGAGCTGCTCGCGGTGGTGTTCGCCTGCTTCAAGTTCAGAGACTTCCTGTTCGGCAGCAGATTTACGGTCGAGAAACCGACCACCTGCCACTGGTGACAATCCTGAAACAAGCCGATTCACGCTGCCCCTGCCAGGCTGCAGCGTATGATAGCTGCAGCTCCAGCGTTCGACTTTGATATAATCTAACAAAGAAGGCACCGAGATGCACATTGCGGACCACCCTATCAGGTTGAGCTATGCGCGCCCCGTACCTCACTGCGCTCGCCACCCCTACGAAACAGAGGACTTGCTCGTACTGGGGTTAACTTTATTCCCACCAAGCAGCTACAGGTTTTTGCCGAGCACACCGCGGACGATCCGGTTTTTGCAGCGGCTTCGCTGCCTCTGTGATTAAAGCAGGAGGTGGCCAACAAAGCGCTCAGCCGCGCCGTCTGAAACACAGCCTTTCTTCCTGTCCGCGACGAACTGGTGCCTCCAGGATGGCGTTATCGTCAAGGGACATAAAGTTGTAGTCCCGTCCTCCCTGTTTGACTTTTAATTTTGTGCAGCCCACAGCGGCGACACCCTGGGGTCGATGCAAACACTCGCCCACGCTCAGTGCCAATTCTACTGGCCTGGAATGGCCAAAATATATCCGAGCGACCGAGTTTCTGGCCTGCTCCACGTGCAACAGTCTTGCACCACACAGCAGCGACAGGCCCTGCTGCAACAGCGCCCCGCCCCCTGCTTGGCCTGGTCCCTCGCTGGCTGCGGACAATTTTTGAGTGGCGTGGTAACATACCTTGTCCTGGTCGACTCGTACTCCAACCTGGTTCGAAGTGGATTTGCTGACATCCCTCACGTCGGAGATGGTGATCCGAAAGCTGCGGAAAAACACTTCTCCACTTTTCTTGGGGACCCCTGTCAGCTGCAGACTGACAACGGCAGGCAGTTTACAAAGCCGAGAATTCAAAAGTTTTGCCGACAAGTGGAAACTTCGTGCATTTCACCAGCAGCCGAGTACCCCACAGAGCAACGGCCTTGCAGAACGGGCCGTCCGCAGCGCAATCTTCTGATGGAACAGGCGCGACTATCCAACTCTGATTTCTGTATTTGGATCTCCTGAACCTCAGGAATGTTTCCAGGGATCCGGCATGGGGTCCCTGCTCAGCGTCTGATGTCCAGAACTACCAGATCTACCATCCCGATTGCCCAGCGCCAGCTGAAAAACCTCGGTGCCCGGAGCCCGCCTCCGTGCAGAGGCGAATTCAAGAGTATTACATGACAGCCAGCGGCGTTCCCACGATCGGTCGTGCAGACCCACTCGATCCTCTGTTGCCTCGGCAGGTTGTTCGGGTTGAGGACGCCAGTGGTCACTACCGTCTGGCCACCGTGGGTTGGGGTGGGCCGACTCACCTCATTCGTATATGGTCGACTGTGAGGGTACCATCTACCGAAGAAGACCGACAACACCTGCTTGCGGTTAATGAGCCAAAGCCGCAGCCCCCGGGGCCCTATGCCCCGCCACTCTCCTACCAGCAGCCGGCTGCCGCCCCGGGCTGGTGTTCCCTGCATGCTCTCGGTCCCTCTCACGTCGCAGGCGCCTGGTTCCCCTCTGCGCGGGTCCCCTGTTGCCGTGGTCGCGGTTCTCCCTCTCCTGTTTCTCCCACCCCAATGAATGCCCTTCCCTGGTTCCCCAGCTGCCTCGCGTCCTCCTGTTTCTTCTGCTTCTTCGGGGGAAGGGGGAGACATCCGTACGCGCTCGGGCCGGATCAGCAAGCCACCTGTTCGCTACGGCGATTTTGTTTAATTCTGCTGTTTAATTCTGTTGTCGTGACAACAATCTGTTTTTTGATTTTCTAAGGGGAAGGATGTAGATGGTTCATATGCAACCAATAATATAGTTAGGGGGTTACACAAAATGCTGGAGAAACTCAGCGGGTGCAGCAGCATCTAAGGAGCGAAGGAGATAGGCGACGTTTCGGGTCGAGACCCTTCTTCAGACTGGGGCTATATCAATAATATAGTTACTATATTATTAACTATATCAATAATATAGTTACCTCACTCCCATTAACCCCGCCTAGTTAACATCAATCATAACGCCTCCCCCTTCCTGGGCGCAGCAGTAGAAGAATGTAGCCAGTGCTTGAAGATGTATGTAATACCCTGTGCTATTATTAAAAGATGTTGCACACTTTAAGAGTTTGTAAAGTGTTTATTTACAGCTTCCATAACCGAAAATAGGTAAGGCCATTCCACTTGATCGAAGGCTTTTTCTGCGTCAAGTGAAATGACTACTAGGTCTTTTTTATTACTTCTTTTCGAATATATAATGTTGAATAACCGTCTTAAATTATATGAGGAATATCGTTTTGGTATAAATCCTGTTTGATCTGGATGAATTAATTTGTTGACAACTAAACTTAGCCTTTGTGCTAATATTTTTGTTAATATCTTTTGATCAGTATTTAAAAGAGCTATTGCTCTAAATGATCCTGGTTCATTACAAGGCTTTATTTATTTTAGGGTATAAGAGTTATAATAGATTCATTCAGCGTTTCTGGAAATTTCTGCTGTGTATATATCTGTTATCTAATGGATTTCAAACACGGAACCATATGATCATGAAATATTTATAAAATTCCGAACCAATACCCATCTGGTCCCGGTGATTTACCATTTTTTAATGATCTAATAGATTCTTGTGATTTCTTTTGTTGAGATATCAGCATTTAATAATTCTCTATTTTGTAAAATCCAACCCTGTTTCAGGTTACATTTTTTTAGAAATGCTTCTATTTCTGTTTTATTTTCTGTTGTTTTTAGGCAGTGTATAAGTTTTATAATATTGCATAAATCTTTCATTAATATCTTTGGGTTTTGTCTTAGCAATTCGCCGTTATGTGATTTAATCTATGGATTATTTTTTCAGCTTCCATTTTCCTTAATTGGCGGGGCCAATAAATTTTTGGGGTTTTTATCTCCAAATTCGAACTGTATTTGTTTAGTATGTTGATAAAGTTTTAGAACTTGATCCGTGTGTATATTTTATTTAATTTTTAATATTTCAATGCTGCAATTTTTATTGTGTAATATTATATCTGGGTTTGTTGCATTCTGTATGTCTAATTGTTTAATCTCCCTTTCCAAATCTTGTTGTTTCCTTCCGATTCTTTTTATTATAAAATGCGCTTTGTGAAGAAATCATAATTCCCCGGAGATATATGCTTTAAATGTTTCCCATAATAAGGAAAGCCCAAGATTATTTCTGGTTGATCTGTTTCAAAAAAACATCTTAATTTGTGTTGTGATATATTCCTGAGTAGTTTTATTTTTTTAAATTGTGGTGTTAAAAATCTCCACTGTCCTGATTTTTCTATTTTACTTGGTAACATTTATTTTGATCTTAACTTCAAAAATGTTAATGGCGCATGATCTGAGATTATAATATTGTGATATTTGGATCGTAAGTAAGTGAAATAAGTTTTGCATCCACCAAAAAATAATCTATTCTTGAGTAGGTTTTATGTACTGGCGAGTAAAAAGGAGTATTCTCGTCCAGTAGGATTTTCTATTCTCCAACATCTTTGATGTTAGTCGTTGCATATATGCGTTTAATAAATCACTTGAGTGTGAGTTAGTTTTCTTTGCCTATTGCCAGTAGATCTGTCTAAATAGGGGTCTAATGTACAATTTAAAATCTCCTCAATTATTAAATTATATTGTGTTAGTTCCGGAATATTGTTAAGTACATTTCTTAAAACAATGGGCTATCAAAATTTGGTCCATATATATTAACAAGATCATTTTTTCTGTGTTTAATTCTCCTATCACAATAATGTATGGCTGCCATCTTTATCAGTTATAGTTGCTGTATGCCTAAATAAAGTACCTTTACGAAATATATTTGCTACGCCTCTTGATTTATGCGTGAAAGACAAGTGGTTACATTTTATCTATCCATTTAGCCTTTCAACCTAATGCTCGGCATCTTTTTTTCAAGTGAAGTTTCTTGAATAATAAATTACATCAGCTTTAGTTGCCTTTAAATGTGCCAATTACTTTTCCTCTCTTTATCGGTTCATTAATACTTTGACATTCCAACTACAAAAAAACGTTTAATCAGCCCCTCATTCCCCGTATTCATTTTTAAGTCTTGCATCATAAGTTTATGGAAAATCTACAATAGAGTCCATGGATCAGCCCGACAGACCCGACCTTACACCCGAACATCGAATAGATGAATTTTAAGTCTCGTTTATGTCCATCACGATATATCTCCATTGGTCCAATGTATAACTCCATTCAAACTGAAAAACACTCAACAGTTTATATAAAAGAAAAGTAAAGGATAGATTAAGAGGTTAGTATTGTGCTTAAAGATAGAAAAAACTACATCTAGAGTAGTTGCAGTTAGTGCTAGCCATACTAGCATGGCTAACCATCTAGGCCTACCGACTTCCGTCGTTGATGTTGTTAACTTGACCAGCTCCTAGGTTTAAGAATTATTACATTTCCATAATACTATTTTACCGGGGGTATAACATTCAGGGAAAAAAAAAAAAAGGGGTTAAAAAAAAAAGGGAAAAAGAAAAAAAGAAAAAGATTTCATTAAAACGGAGACAAAACAGAAAAAAAAGAGACATTATCAAATTATATCTGATTAAAGATATAGGAGTATCTATATCTAAAATTAATTAAAAAATCTAAAGTAATGTTAAAAGTGAAAATAAAAAAGCTATATAAAAAAAAAAGGGAATAAAAAATCCCAAGTAAAACAAAAAGAAAACAAAAGTTCAGGTTGAAAATTGCTGTTATAAAAAAGATCTCCATTGAAATCCATCTCTTTATTTGACTCTATTCATCCCTACATAAATAAGCATTAGTTGTTAATTATTAATAGTAGTGATTAGTAATAGTGGGCAATCTTAATTAGTAAGAATAATACTGATAATAATACCGCGTTGTGGTTTTAATATTAGATTAGTTATTTATTTATATATTAGTGTGTGATTTTACTAATTATTAATGTCCAGATGAGGTCTTCCGATCCACTTCTTCCTCTCGATTCCATTCGACATTGTCCAATCCGTCCAGTCCAACATTATCTTGTGAAGTCTTGCAGGATGTTGAGGATCCTTATAAAGTCTCTAAAAGTAGTGAGAGTCAGTATATTCAATGGAAGTTTTTTCTCAGGTCTTGATCTGCCGAGCGAAATCCAGTGCTTCTGTTGGGCTGGTAAAGAAATGTTCCCTGTCGTTAAAGGTGACTCTTAAAGTAGCTGGATAATTCAAGCCGTATCTCAGATTTTCCACACCCCTCATGAGACTTTTAGCTTCGTTAAATGCTTTCCGTTTCCTGGCAACCTCTGCTGGATAATCTCGGTAGATGCTAATCCTGTGTCCTTCAAATACCAGGTTTCTGTTTTTCGAGGCTTTTCGCATAATCTCGTCCAGGACAAAGTCATATTGTAGCTTTATGATCATTTGTCTTGGAGGGGCGTTTATTTTTGTCTGACGTCTCCTGACTCTATGAGCACGGGCTAATAAAGGCTTTTGTTCCAGAGATAAAACATGTTATAGTAAGTTTGCAGTAAATTCTCGAGAATCTTCATCTTTCTCTCGTCCTTCGGGAATACCTGCAATCCTTAGATTTTGTCTTCTCTGGCGTCCTTCTAGCTCAATACATTTCTCAGTTATTTTAGTCAGCAGGTTCGTTAGACGTTCATTTTCTGTAAGCAACTTTGCTGTAGTCAAAGCACTTGTATCAGCTATTTCTTCAAGGTTCTTTATACCAGCCGTCTGTTGTTCCAGCACTACCTCCATAGGATTCGTCCTATTTTCAAAGTCTTTTTTAACCTTTTCAATTTTTTTGTCCATCTCCTTTGACATTTCGTTAATCATATCTGTGAATTCTTTCTTCAAATCTTCCGATAATTTTCTTGATCTTGTTATTAATATTTAAATTTGTTTTCCTGCTGGAATTCTTTCAATTGATTGTTTCATCTGGTTCATCTGGCTGTTCATCTGGTTTATTTCTTCCCTTAAACCAGCAATCTGTTGTGAAATAAAAGTTTTCAATTCCTCACCTTCCGTTTTTTTCCCTGTTCTTTTGGATACATCTTCCTGGGAAGAGGTCCTACTCGAGTCCGAGGCTTCAGTTTGGCCTTCTGCCTGTCTCTGCCGGGTTGATCGACTTTTCCCTTTTTCGGTAGGGCTGCGTGTTGTTGACATAATTAGTCGCGCGCCTGATGACGTCACTCACAACAATCGGTGCAGAAACGGCAGGCAGCAAGCAGCAGGCAACAGGTAGGTCCGTTAATCCCCCGTTTTTCCCGTTTTTTTCGTGGAGCTGGCTGGCGTTATCCTCTAGCCCTCCATAGCGCCACCGGAAATCCAAGAATCTATTAGATCATTAAAAAATGGTAAAACACCGGGACCAGATGGTATTGGCCCGGAATTTTATAAAACATTTTATGATCAGATTGCACCACGCCTGAAAACATTATATGAATATATATATATACACAGCAGAAACTACCAGAAACGTTAAATGAATCTATTATAACACTTATACCTAAAATAAACAAAGATCTGGATGAACCAGGATCATTTAGAGCTATAGCTCTTTTAAATACTGATCAAAAGATATTAACTAAAATATTAGAACAAAGGCCAAGCCCAGTTATTAACGAATTAATTCATCCCGATCAAACAGGATTTATACCAAAACGATATTCCTCATATAATTTGAGACGTTTATTCAATATTATATATTCGAAAAGAGGTATTAAAAAAGATCTAGTAGTTATTTCGTTAGATGCGGAGAAAGCCTTCGATCAGGTGGAATGGTCCTATTTGTTTTCGGTTATAACCATATAACCATATAATAATTACAGCACGGAAACAGGCCCTCTCGGCCCTTCCAGTCCGTGCCGACCATTTGTTTTCCCCTAGTCCCATCTACCTGCACTCAGACCATACCCCTCCATTCCCTTCACGTCCATATACCTATCCACTTTACTCTTAAATGTTAAAATCGATCCTGCCTCCACCACTTCTGCTGGAAGCTCATTCCACACAGCCACCACCCTCTGAGTAAAGAAGTTCCCCCTCACGTTACCCCGAAACTTCTGTCCCTTAATTCTCATGTCATGCCCTCTTGTTTGAATCTTCCCTACCCTCAATGGGAAAAATGTATCCACGTCAACTCTGTCTATCCCTTTCATCATTTTAAAGACCTCAATCAAGTCCCCCCTTAACCTTCTGCGCTCCAAAGAATAAAGACCTAACTTGTTCAATTTTTCTCTGTAACATAGTTGCTGGAACCCTGACAACATTCTAGTAAATCTCCTCTGTACTCTCTCTATTTTGTTGACATCCTTCCTATAACTAGGCGACCAAAATTGTACACCATACTCCAGAATTGGTCTTACCAATGCCTTGTACAATTTTAACATTACTTCCCTACTCCTATATTCAATGCTCTGATTTATAAAAGCCAGCACATCAAAGGCTTTCTTTACCACCCTATCTACATGCGATTCCACCTTCAGGGAACTATGCACAGTTATTCCTAGATCCCTCTGTTCCACAGCATTCCTCAATTCCCTACCATTTACCATGTACTTCCTATTTTGATTTGTCACCATTGTAAATAATGTTATATTTAAATCTTCAATGATGGATAAAGGCTTTTTACAGTGGAAAAATAAGGGAATTAATAAGATGGGCGATCTCTACAGGGAAAACTCTTTCCTTTCATTTCAAGAATTACAACAAATTTATGGATTACATTCCAAAGATTATTTTAGATACTTACAAATCAGAGACTATGTAAAAGCAAACACACAGGAATTTAGAAATAGAAAGACATACATTTTAGATGAATGTCTAAATAAACACCCGGACACAGAAAAAATGATATCATACATTTATAATATCCTATTGGAAAATGATGTCCCATTAACAGAAATATATAGACAATCATGGGAAAACGAATTAGGTCAAATTATCAGACCAGAAGTATGGGATGAAAGTTTACAACACATACACCACTGTTCGTTAAATGCTAGACGCTCTCTTATACAATTTAAAATATTACATAGACTGCATTACTCAAAATCCAAACTACATAACATTTTTCCAAATGTATCTACCATATGTGATAAATGTCAACACTTAGAAGCTAATCTGACACACTCATTTACAAATTGTGTAAAAATTACAACATTTTGGATAGAAATATTTAGGATAATTTCGAATGTGGTTAATATGAACCTGATATTTGACTCAAAGTTAATAATACTGGGAATACTGGAAACAGATCAATTAATAACAACAAATCAGATTTTTTTATTGATTATAGTTTAATAATTGGGAAAAAATTAATATTAAAATTCTGGAAAGGTCCTACATCCCCCACAATCAAAATTTGGAATACAGAAATGTCGGAAAAACTCCATCTGGAAAGATTGAGGCTTGGCCTAATGGACAGGTTGGATCTTTTCAGAGGGATATGGTCTCCATATATTGAATATCTACAGGGTCAAAGTGGCTCAGTGCGAGAGCCTGACTGAGGCCTGAATAATAGAATGGGTGAAGAATTACGTATAATAAATCATGGATATATCTCCAACGATGGATAACTTTTTAATACTCCATTCACTTCCTTATTTTCTATATCATTTTTCTCTATATTTTCCTACTTTATAAAAAAAAAATTAAAAATGTATAGAAATATAAAGTCTTAAATGTTAATATTAATATTAATAATATTATGAATGTATGTAAGAAGTTTTTTTTATTAATATGTATTTACTAATTAACTAATAAAAAATATTCATCAAAAAAAAGTTTAAATATAGTTAAGTAATTTAAAAGTAGTGAAAGTTTCATTTACCCCGACTTGGGATGGAGAAATTATTGAAACCCCAACGCTTGGATCTGGATCCCAACTCACCTGCTGCTGCAAAGAATTGGAAGCACTGGCTTTGTATACTAAATAACCTCTTTGAGGAGTGTGGCAACAATGCACCCGACAGGCTTAAGACATTAATAAGCTTCGTCTCTTCTGATGTATATGAGTACATAGAGGAATGTACAACTTATGATTTTGCTATTGATGTACTAAGCAGACTCCCAACGTGATATTCGTTAAGACACCCAACGTGATATTCGCTCGACAACTCCTTGCTACTCGGAAACAAAAAACTGGTGAGTCACTTGATGAATTTTTACAAGAACTTCAAAGACTTAGTAAAGACTGTGCCTTCAAAGCAGTTACGGCTGATCAATATCGATAGGAAGTTATTCGAGACTCTTTTATCAATGGTTTGGCATCGCCTTTAATACAACAGAGACTATTAGAACACAAAACCTTGGATTTACAGTCAGCTTACAATCAAGCTTACTCTTTAGACTTGGCTCAGAAAAATTCAGATGCTTATGGCTCATCTAATGTGTATTCTGCTGCAACTACTACAAACGAATTTCACCCAAGTACAAATATGGAGAAAACTGAAACAATTTCTACTGATAAAGGTGCCCTTGCTGCAGCATATAATTATTCAAAAAGGAACTGTTACTTTTGCAGGGGTAATATTCATAAGAGAGAGATATGCCCTGCTAGAGAGGCAACTTGTAATAGTTGTGGCAAGAAGGGACATTATTCTAGAGTATGCAAGTCCAAAGCAACTACAAAAATTGTGACTGCTGCCATGTATACACCTTCTTTATGTGCAATTACAGCTGCATTTCCTCAGAGCTTGTCTCATGCAGCTACACTGGTATCCATTAATGGCCATACACTTAATGTATTACTTGATTCTGGCAGTTCAGAAAGTTTTATGTGAACAAGTTGTGTCTCGACTAAATCTAACCATAATTCCTTCAAATAAGGAAATCTTGATGGCTCTGACAACTCTTAACACTCATTATAGGATCTTGTATTGTAGACTTTATTCTGAACAAAACTAGCTATAAATCTGTATGTCTAGGTATTTTGAAAAATGTGTGTAGCGATATAATTCTAGGTCAGGATTTATAGAAACTGCACAGATCACTTCAAATAATGTATGAAGGATCTATGCCTGACCTTGTATTGTCAAAGCCACCAGTATTGTGTGGTGTTTCTGCTGCATCTGTTGAATGTCCTTCATTATTCACTAATTTATCCTCCAAGTGCAAGTCAATTGCTACAAAATCAAGACACTTTAGTAAAGATGATAGGAACTTTATCAACACAGAAGTAACTAATCTTTTACAAGAAGATATCATAGAACCCAGCTCTTCCCCTTGGAGGGCACAAGTTGTCGTGGTTAAGGACCCCTTGGTGAGACATAGAAAGAGACTCTGCATTGATTACTCTCAATCTATAAACCAGTTCACGGACCTTGATGCATATCCACAACCTCGAATAGAAGAGATTATCAATACATTAGCTAAGTATAAGATATTCTCTACTTTTGACTTAAAAAGTGCTTACTACCAAATTCCTTTGAAGGAATCAGAGAAGAAATACACTGCGTTTGAAGCAAATGGGAAATTATATCACTACTGCAGAGTTCCTTTTGGTGTAACTAATGGCGTGGCTGTTTTTCAGAGATGGGCAAACTTGTTGAACAGGAAAACCTTAAAGATACTTTCCCTTATCTTGATAATATAACTATTGCAGGTAAAGTCCAAGCTGAACATGATGAAAATGTACAATGGTTTTTAGATGTTGTACATTCTAAAAATCTAACATTAAATGAGGCTGTCAATAACATCAGTGTCATCAATTAATATTCTTGGTTATTGGGTTGGAAATGATATAATCAAGCTTGATACAGAAAGACTCCGCCCACTCCAAGAGATACCTGTTCCAGTTACATTAAACTCTCTACGAAGGGTCCTTGGGATGTTTGCATATTATGCTAAATGGATACCAAATTTTTCTGACAAAATTCAGCCTTTGATTAGAGCATAATCTTTCCCCCTTGACTCTACAGCAATTGGTGCCTTTACTTCTTTAAAGAAACAATTGGAATCTGCGACATTACACGCCATCGACGAGGATCTCCCCTTTGTTGTTGAATGTGATGCCTCTGATTTAGCAGTATCAGCAACATTAAATCAAGGAGGACGACCAGTGGCTTTCATGTCTCGTATTCTCCAAGGTAATGAATTGTACTACCCACCTGTCGAAAAGGAAGCTACAGCAATTATTGAAGCAGTGAGAAAATTGAGTCATTTCCTTGCTTGTCAGCACTTCACTTTGATAACAGATCAGAGTTCAGTAGCTTTTATGCTGGATAATCGGAAACGAACGAAGATTAAGAACAGTAAAATTCGTGAATGGAGGATTGAATTATCTGCACATAGTTATTCAATTGAGGGTTACACAAAATGCTGGAGAAACTCAGCGGGTGCAGCAGCATCTAAGGAGCGAAGGAGATAGGCGACGTTTCGGGTCGAGACCCTTCTTCAGACTGGTCAGGGATCAGGGAAACGAGAGATATAGACGGTGATGTGAGAGATAAAGAACAATGAATGAAAGATATGCAAAAAAGTATCGATGATAAAGGGAACAAGCCATTGTAAGCTGTTTGTGGTGTGAAAATGAGAAGCTAGTGCGACTAGGGTGGGGGAGGGAGATAGAGATAAAGGGAATGCCAGGGCCCGAGGGCTGAGGGAGAGGTGGGAGGGGGAGGAGACAGCAGGGGTTAACAGAATTGAGAAAATTCTGTTATTCAATTGAGTACTGCCCTGGTAAGGATAATGTTGCTCTGGAAACATCAACTCGAGCATTTTGTGCCTCTGTTCATTCTTCTGCACTCACTGATATTCACAATGGGCTGTGTCATCCTGGAGTCACTCGTTTGTTACACTATGTTCATTCCAAAAACTTACCTTTCTCTACAGAAGATGTGAAGATGACGTGTGCTTCATGTAGAATCTGTGCTGAATTAAAACCAAGGTACTTCCGTCCTGAAGAAGGAAGATTGATCAAAGCTACTCAACCTATGGAACGTTTGAGTATTGACTTCAAAGGGTCTTTACCATCCTCCTCTCGAAATGTTTATATACTTACCTTAGTTGACGAATATTCAATGTTCCCATTTGCTTTTCCTTGTCCAAATATGTCAGCTGCTATGGTTATCAAATGTTTAGATCAACTGTTTTCATTCTGTGGATTTCCAAGTTACATACATTCTGATTGTGGCACCTCATTCATGTCGAAAGGTTTAAAGGACTACCTTTCTTTTTTTTTTTGTAAAATATTTTTATTAGAAGTAATTACATATAGGGGACATTACATGAGGGTAAGGAAGATTCAAACAAGAGGACATGACATGGGAATTAAGGGACAGAAGTTTAAGGGTAACGTGAGGGGGAACTTCTTTACTCAGAGGGTGGTGGCTGTGTGGAATGAGCTTCCAGCAGAGGTGGTGGAGGCAGGATCGATTTTAACATTTAAAAGTAAAGTGGATAGGTATATGGACGTGAAGGGAATGGAGGGGTATGGTCTGAGTGCAGGTAGATGGGACTAGGGGAAAACAAATGGTCGGCACGGACTGGAAGGGCCGAGAGGGCCTGTGTCCGTGCTGTAATTGTTATATGGTTATTATATGGTTATATTAGGAGGAAATATAAAATCCAATTAAATATTATCGTTACATACATTCTTAATATTTTTTAAAATTTACAATCAATCTTATTTGTACTTCTATAATTTTCTTTTTTTTTATAGCAGTAGGAAATTAAAAAAAAGAAAAAGAGGAAAAACAAAGAGAGATAAACTAATTGAGTGGAATATTAAACAAGATATTCTTCATTGGAGATATATTTATGATCTATTGTCTATAATTCTTCATCCATTCATACATTCAGGCTTCCGTCATGGCTTTGAACCGGACCATCTTGACCCTTTAAATATTCAATAAATGGAGACCATATTCCTCTGAATTGGTCCAGCCTGTCCATCAGGGCAAGCCTTAATCGTTCCAAGTGCAATGTCTCCGACATTTCTGTAATCCACATTTTAGTTGTAGGGGAAGTAGGACCTTTCCAAAATCTTAGTATTAATTTTTTACCAATTATTAAACTATAACCGATAAAAATTATTTGTTGTGTTGTTAATATCTGATTTGTTTCTGATATTCCCAATATAATTAGTTTTGAGTCTGGAGTTAACTTTGCATTAACTACAATTGAGATTATCTTAAAAATTTCTATCCAAAAATTAGTAATTTGTATATATTTTGTGAATGAATGCGTTAAATTAGCCTCTAATTGTTGACACTTATCACATATTGCGGACACATTTGAGAAAATTCTATTTAATTTGGACTTTGAGAGATGTAATCTATGTATAACTTTAAATTGTATCAAGGAGTGTCTAGCATTTAATGAACAATGATGTATATGTTGTAAACTTTCATTCCATACTTCTCTACTGATTACTTGACCTAGTTCATTTTCCCATGCTTGTCTATATTTATCCGTATTTGGTAAATCATTTTCCAATGAAATATTATAAATATATGATATTAATTTCTCTGTATTCGGATGTTTATTTAAACATTCATCTAAAATTTCTGTCTTTCTATTCCTAAAATCCAGTGTATTTGATTTAACATAATCTCTAATTTGTAGATATCGAAAATATTCTTTAAAATGTAATCCATAATTTTGTTGTAATTCCTGAAATGAGAGAAATAAGTTTTCCCTGTAAAGATCACCGATCTTATTTATTCCATAGTTCTTCCATTTTAAGAAACCTTTGTCCATCAGTGAAGGTTTAAAAGAAATATTGTTTACTATTGGAAGAGCTAGTGGTACATTCTGTAATTTTAATGTTTTTTTTAAACTGTTTCCAAATACGTATTCCACTTTCTATTATTGGGTTTCCTTTATAAGTTTTCTTATGTATTGGAGTATTAGCAAATAAAATCGAACTAATTTCAAAAGGGATACAGTCTTCTTTTTCCATTTTTAACCAATTTGGTTGTTTATCTAGTTCACCCAACCAGAAATTCATATTTTTTATATTAACTGCCCAATAATAAAACATAAAATTAGGCAGTGCAAAGCCACCGTTTATTTTTGATTTACATAGATGCTTTTTAATTATTCTATGATTCTTATAATCCCAAATAAAATTGGTAACCATGGAGTCCACTTTTTAAAGAAATTTTTAGGAAGATATATCGGGATCATTTGAAACAAATATAGTAATTGTGGAAGAAAAATCATTTTTATCGCATTAATCTTACCTAGCATTGAAATAGGTAATGTTTCCCAATATTGAATATTCTTAAATAGTTTATTCAATAAGGGTAAAAAATTAGATTTAAATAATGAATCATATCTTTTTGTTACATAAATTCCAAGATATTTAATTTTTTCATTTGCAATCTTAAAAGGGTATTGTTGTAATATATGTCAATTATTTCCCATTATTGGCATAAGTTCACTTTTATTCCAATTTATATCCTGAAAACGATCCAAATTGAGTTATTAAATCTAACAAATTAGAAAGACTAATTTCTGGTTTTGGGATATAAAGTAATACATCATCTGCGTACAAAGAGATTTTATTTTCAGTTTCCTTAGTTTCATACCCATATATTTCAGGGTTTGATCTCACAGATTTTGCTAATGGTTCTATTGCAAGTGCAAACAGTAGTGGAGATAAAGGGCAACCTTGTCTACAACCTCGGAACAAGTTAAATTTAGTTGTTAACACTTGGTTTATTAATACTGTAGCTGTTTGTCTTGTATATAGTAATTTAACCCATGTTATAAACTTCTCTCCCAATTGAAAAAATTCCATAACCGAAAATAAGTAAGACCATTCAATCTGATCAAAAGCTTTCTCTGCATCCAACGAGATAATTGATAAATCCTTATTAATATTTCTTTTCAAATACATAATATTAAATAATCTTCTCAGATTATTTGAAGAGTATCGTTTTGGTATAAATCCAGTTTGATCTGAATGAATTAGTTTAGTCTTTGTGCTAATATTTTTGTTAATATTTTTTGATCAGTATTTAAAAGAGATATAGCTCTATATGACCCTGGGTCATCGAGATTTTTATCTAATTTAGGTATAAGGGTTATAATAGATGCATTTAGTGTATCTGGTAATTTCTGTTGTGTATAAATGTGTTCATATAGTGTCTTCAAACGTGGGGCTATCATATCATAAAATATTTTATAAAATTCTGCTCCAATACCATCTGGTCCTGGAGTTTTACCATTTTTTAATGATCTAATAGTTTCTTCAATTTCTTTAGTAATTATTTCGACATTTAATAATTCCCTATCTTCTAAATCTAGTCCATTTAGATTACATTTTTTAAAAAATGTTTCTACTCCTATTCGATTTTCTTTTGTTTTAGCCGAGTATAAATTTTTATAATATTGCAAAAATCTCTCATTTATATCTTTAGTTTGTATTAGTAATTCTCCTTTATCTGATTTGATCCTATATATTAATTTTTCTCCTTCCAGTTTTCTTAACTGACGAGCCAATAGTTTATGTGGTTTGTCACCGAATTCAAACTGTATTTGTATGGTATATTGGTATAGTTTTACAACTTGATCTGACTGTATTTTATTTAGTTTATATTTCAATGCAAAGATTTTATTATGTTTTATCGTAGTTGGGTTAATGGCATTCTCTGTATCTAATTGTTTAATCTCTCTTTCCAATGCCTGTTGTTGCTTCCGATTCTCTTTATTATAATATGCTTGAGAAGATATCATAATTCCCTGAACATACGCCTTAAAATTTCCCATAAGAGGGATGATGATATTTCTGGTGTATCATTTATTTCAAAGAAGATCTTGATCTGTTTTGTAATATATTCTTGAGTTATTTTGTCCTTTAAAATTTGTGGATTAAATCTCCATTGATCTTGTTTTTCCATTTTACCCGTTATTTTCATCTTAAAAGTTAAGGGTGCGTGATCTGAAATTATAATATTATGATATTTTGACTTATACGTAAGTGGAATAAGTTTTAAATCTACCAGAAAATAATCTATTCTTGAATAAGTTTTATGCATGGCTGAGTAAAATGAGTATTCTCGTCCTGTTGGATTTTGCAATCTCCATACATCTTTAATATTACTAGTGTCTATATATGCATTTATTAACTCACTGGAGTGTGATTTAAGTTTTCGTTGTTTTGATGATCTATCCAAATAAGGGTCAAGTGTGCAATTTAAATCTCCTCCAATTATTAGATTATGTTGTGATAATTCAGGGATTGTATTAAATAATTTTTTAAAAAATCTCGGGCTATCAAAATTTGGGCCATATACATTAACAAAAATCACTTTTTGTGTATATAATTCTCCTATTACAATAATATATCTACTGTCACTGTCTGTTATTATTGAAGTATGTTTAAATGCAGTACCTTTACGAATTAATATTGCTACACCTCTAGACTTGTGTGTAAAAGAAGAGTGATATACTTTATCAATCCATTTGGCTTTTAATCTATGTTCTGCCTCTTTTTTCAAGTGTGTCAAAGTACTAATCAGAAATAGTAGTAAAAAAGGGATAGATTAAGAGATTAGTAAAGTGCTCAAAGGAAGAAAAGACTACATCTAGTGTGTGTGTAGTTAGTGTTAGCCATACTAACATGGCTGGCAGTCTAAGGACTTCCGTATTGAATGTTAAATGTTATCCATCTCCATGAGTCAGTAAAATTAATATTACAAAAAAAATGAGATTATTATTTAAACCGGGGATATTAAATTATGATATATAAAAAGTTCATAGTCAGGTATAATGATATATATACGTAGTGCTTAATAGAAAATTATAATAATATAAACATATAATAAAGAAAAAAAAGTCTAAAGTTAAAATAAGATATATATTTATATTTACTATTTACTTAATTCTAGGTTAGTCGGTTATAATTAATTATTAATTATTAATCAATAATCAATAATCAACTATCAATAATCAATAATCAACAATTACTAGCTAATTATTAACGATACCAGTGTGTTAAATTTAATATGTGTTTATGTATGTTAATATATGTTAATTATTAGGTTAGTAGTATTACTATTCTAAATATTAGTATTCGTGGAACAGTCTTCAATCCAAATCTCCTCGATTCTCCCATCCGTCTCCTTCTCCGTCTTCTTTAGATGAAACAAGTCCATAGTTTATTATAATCTTCAACCAATCTTGAAAATACAGTTTAATTGTTCCTTTAATTCAACTATGAAGGTTTCATTCAATCTTCTTCGCTGTCCTTAATTCTTTGGGCAAATTTCAATGCGTCTTCTGGGTTTTTGAAGTGATGCTCTTCCTGATTGTAAGTAACTCTCAGTGTTGCTGGGTATCTCAAAGTATACTTCAGATTCTTCACTTGCCTCAGGATTCTTTTGGTTTCATTAAACGCATTCCATTTCTTAGAGACCTCTGCTGGATAGTCTCGGTAGATACTGATTGAGTCTTCTTCATATTTAAGATTTCTGCTTTTTACCACTTTATTCATCATAACTTCCAAAACATAATCATATTGGACTTTGACTATCATTTGTCTTGGAGGAGCATCGTGCTTTGTATAACGTCTCATAACTCTATGAGCTCGGGCTATCAAAGGTTTTTCTTCCAGAGATAGAACCTTTTGTAGTAAGTTTGCAGTAAATTCTCGGGTATCTTGATTCTCTCTCCCTTCTCGAATACCACGATCCTTAGATTCTGCCTTCTCTGGCGTCCTTCCAACTCAGTACACTTATCAGTAACTTTGGCCAGTAAGTCAGATAGTCATTGACTTTCTTTGACGATAGTTTTCATAGTCTGAGTATTTGTTTGGACTGTTTCCTCAAGTTCTTTTATGGTTGTTGATTGTAACACAATTTCTTCCAGCACTGGTTCCATTTCTTTTTCCACTTTTTTTCAATTATTTCATGCAGCTCTTCCATTATACTTGCGAATTTGTCGGTCACAACTTCAGTAATTTCCTTTCGGACCAAGAGATTAATTTCAGATTTTAACTCCTTCATCTCAATCTTTATTTTCTTCATTTCTTCCATAAAGTACATTTTTTCCAATTCCACCTTTAATTCAGACTTCATTTCTTTCTTCAATTCTGCCATTTCTTGCAGAAATTTTTTTTTAAGTTCTTCCAGTTCCGATTTTTTTCTCGATTTTTTGAACACATCTTCAAGGGACTGTGTCCTACCTGAGGCCGAGGCTTCAGTTGGGCCTTGTTCCCGTTCAGCCATTTAAAAAAAAAATCGGAGCCTGGGTTTCTCCGGTGGTGGGCTGCGCTGTGTTGACATTACGGTCGCAGGCCTGATGACGTCACACACGGCAGCCGGTGCAGAAGCAGCAGATGCAGAAGCAGCAGGTAGGTTTTTTCAGCGTTTTCTCCCCGGTTTTTTCCCGTTTCTTCACGGAGGTGGCTGGCGTTGCCTTCTACTCCTCCATAGCGCCACCGGAAGTGGACTACCTTTCTAAGAGAGGAATTGCAACAAGTAAAACAACACCATATCATCCTGTTGGAAATGGTCAGGTTGAGAGGTATAACGGAATCATTTGGAAAGCAGTGAAACTGGCTTTAAAGTCAAATGACATACCAGATCAGCATTGGGAATGTGTTCTACCAGATGCATTACACTCCATCAGATCTCCACTGTCAACTGCTACTAATACTACTCCACATGAGTGGTTCTTTAACTTCAAACGGCATTCTTCTAGTGGTACTTCTCTGCCATCATGGTTGACTAGCCCTGGGACCGTGTTGCTTCGTCGTTATGTCCGATTAAATAAGAAAGAGGCTTTTGTTGATGAAGTTGAACTGACTGATGTCAACCCTTCTTATGCAACTATCAAGTATCAGGATTGATGCCAGTCAACTGTCTCACTTCGTGACCTTGCACCATGTCCGTCTTCTCCATCAGCTCCATCACTTCTTGATAACACTAATCGAGAACTTCCTCCAACACTTCCAGCATCCCCTATGGAAACATCTACAGGAAATTCTAAAATTGTAAATCTAAATAGCAATATGAGTGAAGTTGGTGACCAAGCAATATATCTACCACCAGCTACTGAAACGCCATTATCTGCTGAAGCTCCAGTGCTGCGACGGTCATCAAGATGTATTAAACCTCCTGACCGTCTCAACTTATAAATAGGAGGGGAAAATGAAGTGGGCGCATGTGCAGAGCTCTTCTAGAGTGTGCGCATGCGCAGGACATTTCGGAGTGTGCGCATGTGCAAAGTATTTTGGGCGGGAAAGGCCTGCAGAATCAGCCATGTTTGCCAGACGTTTCTGAGTTTATGTATTAAAGAAATAAGTTGCTTAAAGCTTAAATAAAGTAAAGTAAATTACAAGTAGTGAAAGTTTCATTTACCTCACAACACAGGTTTAGAGGGGAGAATGTACCACGAGTGGGCCATTGGTACCTTCTCAAGATGGCATTATGAACGGCGAGACCTTAACAAGATGGCCGCCGTCAACCCCTCACAAAGATGGCCGCCGGCTGCCGACCAATCAGCGGCGCCGACCTCACCTGCCCTCACCAAGATGGCCGCCCGCTGGTCCCGGTCCCGCCCCGGGCCGAGTCTCCCCATCCACCGGATGAAAATGGCGGCGGAGAAGCGGCAGTTGGTGGCGTCGCTGCCGACCTGAGGTAAATAATGTTATGAATCAGCAGGATAGGGTCAATATGGGGGAAGAACTGAGGTAAATCACCACATAAAGTACATAACCTCGTTATAAATCTCTCCCTCTTATTCACTGAGGTAAATAACGTAATAAATCAGCAGCGGAGCGGAATAAAACCGGTCTGGGGGAGACCTGAAGTAAACCACCACATAAACTACACGTCTGGGGGAATAAACCCGGTCTGGGGGAGACCAGAGGTAAATCACCACATAAACTACACGTCTGGAAAATTGGGGTAAATAATATGAACTCACCGCCTGGAGCTGCGTCCTGAGATAAAAACAGGTTATAAACATCTCCCTCTCTCTGGCTCCCCACTCTCTGTAAATAACCAATTAATCGCCAAATAAACTACACGTCTTGGGGAATAAACCCGGTCTGGTGGGAAACTGAGGTAAATAATGTTATAAGCACACAGGGGAGCGGAATAAACAGGGCTGTGGAGTCGGACCCAAAACATCCGACCCGTAGGAATAATAATAATACTAAATCTGCTGTGATGACATTCCACAAGATGACATTTCATAAGAACCACGTGAATCATCAGGCTGCCTTTTAAACCCAGATCCATAAAGTTTTTAGTCTAATGGATGTAGTTGTGCTATTGTGGCTTTTTAAATTTTTTTATTTTTAAAATAAAAACCATAATTCATTATGCATTCAAAAGAAGAAAAAAATACAGAAAGGACTATGACAAAATTAAAATTCAATTGAATTAAGTAAAAATGATAAAGCATTACTCCAAAATTGATTAATCAAAGACCACAGAGATGAGCTAAATGGCTAAATTATGACAAAGAAAATCTCATAGAAATGAAAAGTAAATGCATAGGTAGTTAAGTTTGCTACAAAAGTACATACTTAAAATGTATTAATAACAGGGCTGCCAACTCTCACGCTTTAAGCGTGAGAATCACACATTTGAAGAAACTCTCACGCCCTCATGTAGATCAGAAATTTCTCACGCTCTGGTGAGAAATTCTGTGATCAACAAAAATGTCAAAACTCAGATAAACTGCATGGTCCGCAGGTGTTGGACAGCCGGGGCTGAGGGAGGGATGGAAGCAGATGTAGTGGTGGGAACAGATGTGGGGAGACGGGGCTGGCGAGTGTTTGCCGGGGACAGATGCCGGGAACGGGGCTGCCGAGTGTTTGCGGGGCCTGTGAGTCGCTCGCTGCAGCTCCGGCCATGGGGCAGTGCAAGAGTCCCGAGCCGATCGGAGGCGTCGGAACCTTTGTGCCGCTGCTGCGAGAGTCTCTGTTCCGAAGGGAGGTGGAGAGAGAGGGGAAGGAGACAGGGAGACGGGGGGGAGGGGGAAGGAGAGAGGGTGAGAGGAGAGAGAGGGGGAGTGAAGAGGGAGAGGGGAGAGAGTGGTAGGGGAGAGAGATAGGGGGAAGGGGGGGAGAGAGAAGGGGTGAGAGGGAAGAGAGAGAGAGTGCGTGGAGAGGGTACGAGAGAATGGGAGAGAGGGGTGGTAAAAGAGAGGAGGGAGAGGGTGAAAGAGAGAAACGGGGCTAAGAGAGAGAGATGGGGGCAAAGAGAAAGAGGAGAAACAGGGGAGAGAGAGCAAGGGGAGAGTGAGGTGGGAGGGAGAAATTGGGGGAGAGAGAGGAGAGGGGAGAGAGAGAGAGTGTGGAGAGGGAGAGAGAAGAAAGAGAGGGGGAGGGAGAGAGGGGGAGAGAGAGAGAGGGAGAGAGGGAGAGAGAGTTGGGAAAGAGAGGGGAGAGAGAGTTAGGGGAGAAAGGGGAGAGAGGGTTAGGGGAGAGAGAGTTGGTGGAAAGAGGGGACGAGAGAGAGGGGGTGTGTGAGGTGGGAGGGAGAGGGGGTGATCAATGAAAATTTTAAAACATATCAACTGCATGGGCCATGAGTGTTGGAGGCAGAAGCAGCGACGGGGACAGATGCGGACGGGGCGGTCTGGTCTGGCGAGCCGGCCATGGAGCAGCCTCAGTGCAAGGCGTCGGAAGCGTTGCGCCGCTGCCGTGAGAGTCTCTGTGCCAAATTCCCCCAGGTGACCGGCATGGATCAGGCTGCGGCTCGGTGCATCCTGGAGAACAACCAGTGGCTGCTGGAAGTAAGTACCAAGCACTGGGTAGAAACGGTGGAAGATAGTGGACTTCAAATGGGGTGGATGGAGAAAGCATCCTGCTTGCCTGCTAGATTTTCACTCACTGTCACTCCAGGAAAAAATGGTCCCGATGTTGGGGGAGTTCAGAACCAGGGGTCACTGTTTAAGAATAACGGGGCCAGTTAGGACTGAGATGAGGACAAACTTTCTTCACACAGAGAGTTGTGAATCTGTGGAATGCTCTGCCACAGAAGGCAGTGCAGGCCAATTCACTGGATGTTTTCAAGAGAGAGTTACATTTAGTTCTTGGGACTGACAAAATCAAGGAAAATGGGGAAAAAAAAAACAGGAAAGAGGTACTGATTTTAGATGAATAGCCATGATCATATTGAATGGCAGTGCTGGCTCGAAGGGCCGATGGCGTATTCCTGCACCTATTTTCTATGCTTGAGTATATGGCAATAAAACTTGATCACTTGATTTTGAAGCATTCATGCATGGTGGAGGTATAATGTAGTCATTGAGTGATGCAGTGTGAAAACAGGCCCTTAGGCGCAACTTGCCCACACCCGCCAACATGTCCCAGCTACGCTACCTGCTTTTGGTCCATACCTCCAAACCTGTCCTATCCATGTATCAGTAACTTTTTCTTAAATGTTGGGATGGTCCCTGCCCCAACAAACTCCTCTGGCAGCTTGTTCTTTACACCCATCACCCTTTGTGTGGATAAAGTTACCTCTTAAAAAGTTACCTCTTAAAAATACTTCATACAAAAAACATTGAAAATCATACTTCTACACTGCGTTAAAACATTTTAATACATCAAATTTCAAAAAGTTCCTACCCTGGGAGGGGACACACCCTTCTTCCACACCCTCTCCCCACTCGGTTGCACCACTCCCTCACCGGGTACCCCCAAGGCCAGTGATCGCTCATCCTTCCCCCTTTCAAAAACGCTCCATGGAGAACATTGCCAGATGTGAGCGGGGAACTGAGGCCAGTTGTCCGTGATGTCTGGATCCCAATTCTCAGCGCTTCATGTTTCGGAATTGGCTAATGTTATTGATTTGCAGTTAGCCTGATTTGTAATTAGTTGACAAAACCTTAATTTCTTTATCCGGAATATCCAGGGGGATGGGATAAGTGTAATATTAAATGACATGCAAGGCATCGGGCTGTCTGTCACAACATACAGCCCTATATACAGCCACATACAGGTATGGAGAGAAGGCAGGTACAGGATACTGAGTTGGATGATCAGCCATGATCATATTGAATGGCGGTGCAGGCTCGAAGGGCCGAATGGCCTGCTCCTGCACCTAATTTCTATGTTTCTAATCTGAATGTCTGGTAATGTGGCGTCTTGACACCTTTAAATATATTACCAAAAGAACATTTGCTGCATTTATGTCCTTTGGCCATCTCTTGTTAGTTAGTGTAATGTTTAAGGGGTTGGACAGGCTAGATGCAGGAAGATTGTTCCCGATGTTGGGGAAGTCCACGACAAGGGGTCACAGTTTAAGGATAAGGGGGAAGTCTTTTAGGACCGAGATGAGAAAATCGTTTTTGACACAGAGAGTGGTGAATCTGTGGAATTCTCTGCCACAGAAGGTAGTTGAGGCCAGTTTGTTGGCCATATTTAAGAGGGAGTTGGATGTGGCCCTTGTGGCTGAAGGGATCAGGGGGTATGGAGAGATGGCAGGTACAGGATACTGAGTTGGATGATCAGCCATGATCATATTGAATGGCGGTGCAGGCTCGAAGGGCCGAATGGCCTGCTCCTGCACCTAATTTCTATGTTTCTATGTTTAACCTGTCAGATGGGTATAGTAAGTTTTAACAGCTATTATCATAACTTATATATATATATATTATCTATATCTATATCTATATCTATATCTATATCTATATAACAATTACAGCACGGAAACAGGCCCTCTTGGCCCTTCCAGTTCATGCCGAACATTTATTTTCCCCTAGTCCCATCTACCTGCACTCAGACCATACCCCTCCATTCCCTTCCCGTCCATATACCCATCCCTTTACTTTTAAATGTTAAAATCGATCCTGCGTCCACCACTTCTGCTGGAAGCTCATTCCACACAGCCACCACTCTCTGAGTAAAGAAGTTCCCCCTCATGTTACCCCTAAACTTCTGTCCCTTTATTCTCATGTCATGCCCTCTTGTTTGAATCTTCCCTACCCTCAATGGGAAAAGCTTATCCATGTCAACTCTGTCTATCCCTTTCATCATTTTAAAGACCTCAATCAAGTCCCCCCCTTAACCTTCAGTGCTCCAAAGAATAAAGATCTAACTTGTTCAACCTTTCTCTGTAACTTGGGTTACACAAAAAAGTTGCTGGAGAAACCAGCAGGCCGACGTTTCGGGTCGAGACATTCTAGTAAATTCTCCTCTGTACTCTCTCTTTGTTGACATCCTACCTATAATTAGGCGACCAAAATTGTACACCATACTCCAGAATTGGTCTCACCAATGCCTTGTACAATTTTAACATTACTTCTCTACTCCTATATTCAATGCTCTGATTTATAAAGGCCAGCACACCAAAAGCTTTCTTTACCACCCTATCTACATGCGATTCCACCTTCAGGGAACTATGCACAGTTATTCCTAGTTCCCTCTGTTCCACAGCATTCCTCAATTCCCTACCATTTACCATGTACGTCCTATTTTGATTTGTCCTACCAAGATGTAGCACCTCACACTTATCAGCATTAAACTCCATCTGCCATCTTTCAGCCCACTCTTCCAAATGGCCCAAATCTCTCTGTAGACTTTGAAAATCTACTTCATTATCCACAACACCACCTATCTTAGTATCATCTGCATACTTACTTATCCAATTTTCCACCCCATCATCCAGACCATTGATGTACATGACAAACAACAGTGGACCCAACATAAAATGCCTTTAGAAAATTCCTTGCAACCTGTATATTTTGTTCTGGATAAATTATGTGGGAAGCGAGAGTGTTTCTGTTCCAATAGCAATAACGACCCATGCTATTGTCACGGGCCCCATGGTTGGGCACTGTAAAGCAGATAGATAACCTGTATAAAATCAGGTGTGAGATAGCAAATGAGGACACAGTGCGTCTTAATTCATCCCCAGATTGCTTCTGCTGGTTGTTTTATTCAATAATCATGTAAACACAAAACATTGCTCTTATCATTGGTTCAGTCATCCATTTTGTCTCTCCCTAACATACCCATTTTGTTACAGTTTCACTCGCAGCCCGTTCTTTCCTATGTTTCCCTTGTACTTAATACACTCTCTGTGCGATTTACACACTTGTATTTTTGATTTTACACCTCAATAAATATTATTAGGCACTTAATTAACCTTCATTGCACATTTCCAGCAACATGCTGAAAGTTGACATTTGACCTTTTTGCTGTGCCATATCCTCATTACAACATCTGCAACCACCACAGGTTATGGAATGACCTAATAAGAAATATGCCCATGCTACACGTTATTATATCTTCCAACACAGCACACAGAAACATTAACAACCAGTAACCCACTAACTTCAACATTCTTAAAACCCAAAATAACACAGAAACTTCACCTAACCATATTCAAACCCCAAAAGTGCATATTTATGATGTCCAGACAGTCTACCGACCTGTATAAAAGCAGGTGTAAGATAGCAAATGAGGGCACAGTGCGTCTCAATTCATCCCCCAGATTGCTTCTGCCGAGATGGGGGGAAAGTGCTCTGCTGTTTCCAGTCCCCACAGCAAATGGAATGACACAGAAATTCCCCCTCACTGCTGCACATTATAAACTACCAATGCACCATCAAATAAATTAAATCAAGGTGGGCACCGTCTTAGGTGCACCAAAAGTGGCTCCTGACACTTATTTCAAATCACAAGTATCCATTAAAAATAATCAACAATCTTTCACAGACTCAAAAATATTTACAATATTCAAAATCTTCAACTATAAAAAATGACTCTAGTTTGATTACATCACCACTGTTCATTCTCAATAACCCTGTACCGTACATGGCAAGTATGAATATTGGACCATGGGTGCACACTGGAATGATGATCTGTACAGTGGGTGAGTAGAGGGCTGAGGTATGTGCCAATAGCGTTCACAGCAGGAAATAGTTGATAGGTCGGATGACCAAGAGATGAGTAGGTGAGCCTTTGGACTGGCCGTCTTTCCCTTGTGGACCGTCTCAGTGTAACAGGGGATCCAGGTTCAGAGTGTGAGAGAGAATGCTCCTCGAGGTCTGCAACAATCTTCTCATCTTGTTCAGTGTCATGGGGAATGTCCTGATCATCCTCCTGTTGTAGTTCACCCTCATCTGTTAAGTGTCTTTTCCCTTGGTCCTGTGGCTGTATTTCAGCTTCTGGTGGCATCAAGTCCATTTCAAGTGATATTTGGACCACCATCCGTTCTTGACTTCTTCAATGTTTTCCGACATATGAATGAACCTTCATCCCTGTGTCGGGTCACTCGAGTGGGTGTTCTTTGTGCTTGCTCATGTTGGATTCTGGCAGGTTTACTAGGAGTCTGAGCCGGCATTCTCTCAGGCGTAGCTGTTGTCCTTGGCTCAGCCCGACTTAGGGGTATCCTCAACCAATAACCTCCTCCTGACTCATCATCCGAGTCAGATGTCTCTGCATTCTCGGTTCTGTCTCTTATGTCACTCCTTCTCAGCTGAGGTTTCCTTTGCGTCTGTGGCTTTGAAGTTGGTTTGGTCTGCTGCGATGGGAATTCCACTGGTAAATCATTGACCAGTAAAAGCAGGTTTCTATGCAGCATCCTCAGTCTTCCTTTGCCATCGTTTTCCGGATGAATAACATACACTGGGTTGTCTGAGACTTGTTCCTTCACTACATGTATCCTCTTCTCCCAGTAGGAACGTAGTTTCCCAGACCCGCCTCGCTCTCCCAGATTTCTAACCAACACTCTATCCCCAAGCTTCAGGACTACTCCTCTCACCTTCTGATCATAATAGGACTTTCCTTTTGCACTTGAATGCAGACTTGTTGTTAGCAATGCGGTATGCTTCCGCCATCCTTTTTTGCCACTTCTCAGCATAACCTTTGTGCGTCACTGGATCTATTTCTTCAGCCAACCCAAACAGATCCACAGGAAGGCGAGGGTGTCGACCATAGAGAAGATAGTGAGGGGAATAGCCAGTGGACTCATGGCGGGTGCAGTTATACGCATGTACAACCTGTGGGAGATGTTCTTTCCATATCTCCTTTTCTATGTCTGTCAGAGTTCGCAGCATCTGCAGCAAGGTTCGATTGAATCGCTCTGCTGGATTACTTTACGGGTGATATGGGGATGTTCGGGGATGTCCAACGCCAGAGAGCTGGCCAAGGGTTCAAAACAGTTCATTTTTGAATTCACGTCCTTGGTCATGATGGAGCTTGTTTGGGAATCCGAAATGTGGTACAAAGTTATTGTAAATCCGTTCTGCTGCCGTCCGGCCAGACTTGTTTTTTGTAGGGTAGGCCTGAGCAAACCTTGTAAAATGGTCAAATACTACTAGGATGTACTCATAACCCCCTTTGCTCCTTTCCAGGTGTAAGAAGTCGATACAAACCATTTCCAGGGGCAAGTTAGACTTCAGACCGCTCATTGGTGCACGCACATGGACTGTAGGCTTCTTCTGTTTGATGCAACTGCACTTCTTTGTTACATAGTCCTCGACACATGTAGGGCCAGTAAAACCTCTCCCTGGCGAGGTGAAGAACTCTCTCCATGCCCATATGTCCCATGTTGTCGTGGAGGTGCTTTAATACCACAGGTTGATATTTCAGAGGTAGTACTAATTGTTTCCTACTTGTTGTTCTTCGGTACAGCAATCCATCCTCGATGTGCAACCTGCTCCACTCATGCAGAAGCTTGCATGCGGTTCCTTTCACAGTCCTTCTGATATCGTCCGTCAATTTGCTGTTCATCTTTTTGAGCTTTAAGATCTCTCCTATCTCGGGATCCTCTCTTTGAGCTTGGACCAAGTCGTCATGACTAATGCTGTGTAGCAGGGCTGGGGGCTGTAGGACAACATCTTGAGAGGAGACAGCAAGAGCGGCTATCCATGCCACATCTTTCCTCTGGGCTGCTTGACTTCCTTCCCAAGCTGCATTCACTACATCCTGCGACAACTCCTCTGTGCACGTTGACATGTACAGGTCAATATCAAGAGGGACTCGGGATAGAGTATCTACGTCCGTGTTGACTCTTCCTGGTCTGTACCCGATGTCAAAATGGAAGTCTGACAGTCAGACCTCCCAACTATCCCGCTTTTGGCGGGATATTCCCGCTTTTTAGGTTCCCTTCCCGCCATCCCGATTTGTACCCTAATTATCCCGCTAAATTCTTCCTCCCGTGGTGAACGCCGGCGCCATGTGTCCCCGGTTTGCCGGCCCGCGCGATCAGCGGCACTTTGCCGGGCCCTAGTGGCCGCGCGTGCGCAGTGGGGGAGGGTTGCCGGGCCCCAGTGGCCGCGCGTGCGCAGTGGGTGAGGGTTGCCGGGCCCCAGTGGACGCGCGTGCGCAGTGGGGGAGGGTTGCCGGGCCCCAGTGGCCGCGCGTGCGCAGTGGGGGAGGGTTGCCGGGCCTAGCGCCATTTCGAGCCACGCCACGCCCGGCCCAGAGCCCGGGCGGCGCCGGCCCGCGCGATCAGCGGCACTTTCTTGCCGGCAGCCGGCCGCTCGCGGCAGCCCCATCACCGGGGGTACACAAAAAGCTGGAGAAACTCAGCGGGTGCAGCAGCATCTAAGGAGCGAAGGAGATAGGCGACGTTTCGGGTCGAGACCCTTCTTCAGCTAGAAGAAGGGTCTCGACCCGAAACGTCGCCTATCTCCTTCGCTCCTTAGATGCTGCTGCACCCGCTGAGTTTCTCCAGCTTTTTGTGTACCCTCGATTCTCCAGCATCTGCAGTTCCTTCTTTAAAGCCCCATCACCGGGCCTCCCCCCCCACCCCCACCCCCACCCAGTGCGCAGGCGCAGACCCGCCGGCAACCTGGCCAAGTGCGCATGTGCCGCACCCGCCCGCCGGCAGCCCGCTGATCTGCACCAGTGCGCAGGCGCATAGCCGCCGGCAACAACCCCAAGTGAGAGAAATTAAGGTGAGTCTAGTGCCAAGTTTATCAAAGTTTAACAAAGAATTATAAATGTTTCAGCATACATGTACCTTTTTCACATTTTGGCATTTAAAATACTTCTTCACAATTTAGAATTTGTGACATGGGACCCCGAATAGGGCGCCGCGACATATTATGAATTTTCATTTAAAAATATGAATTTTGAGGGGAAATATTATGAATTTTGACAATCAAATGTTGGGAAGTCTGGACAGTTCTCCCACCCACCGGTGACCAACCGCATTGAGTTTGGCAGTGCTCATGATGTAAGTAAGTGGGTTGTTGTCAGTGAAGATGGTAAAGTGTGGAGCATAATAGAGGTAGTCGCTAAATTTCTCGCACACTGCCCACTTAAGTGCAAGGAACTCCAACTTGCCACTATGCATATGGTAGTTCCTCTCTGCAGCTGTCAAAGTCCGTGACCCATACCCAATGACTCGCAGCTTGCTCTCCTGTTGCTGGTAGAAGACAGCTCCTAGACCTTGCTCTGATGCATCGGTATGCAAGACGAAAGGCCTGTCGAAGTTTGGGTATGCCAAAACCGGTGGATGTGTCAACATGTCAATCAGTCTCTCGAGTACACTTTGATGTTCAGCAGTCCACTGTATGGGTGCCCTGGATGACAGTTGGGGTCCCTTGGCTTTACCTTGTCGAGACTGGACTTGAATTGAGGATTTCCCTTGGAGCATCTCATACAATGGCTTTGCTATCTTTGAGAAGTTTTGAATGTATGTCCTGTAGTAACTGAGAAAGCTGAGAACCCTTCTCAAATCACCTACCGTCTGTGGTGTTTTGTCTTTCAAAGCCAGCACAGCATTCAGGTCCTTGGGATCAACTCGAATACCATTAGCAGAGACAAGGCGGCCAACATAGCGAACATCTTGCTTGGACAACTCACACTTTTCAGATCGGAGCTTTACCCCTTGATGTTGCAAAGCTTGGAGAACCTTGCGGACCACTTCCACGTGATCTTCAAATGACCGCGAGTAGCAGAGGATGTCATCGAGGTAGGGTATACAGCACTCATCCCTCAGAGAACTCAACATCTCCTCCATACTTCTCTGGAATGCTGCTGGAGCGTTTGATAGGCCAAACGGGATCCTTACCCACTCATAAAACCCCCAGGGTGTGATGAAAGCAGTGAGATGACGTGAACTTTCAGCCACGAAACCCTGGTGGTAGGCCTTACCCTGGTCAAGGATGCTAAACCACGAGTAACCACCCAAGGTGTCCAGCAAGTCTCGTATTCGAGGCAGTGGGTGTCTATCCGGCACCGTTTTCTGATTCAATAGACGATAATCTATGCAGAGGCGCAGTGTACCGTCTTTCTTCCGCACACACACAACTGGAGCGGCATAGAAGGACCTAGATTTCACAATCCATCCCTTGACAAGGAGGTCTTGAACATATTCCTTTACCTCTCAACAGCGGTTTTGGGATGAATGTGTACGCTCTCCGCACAGGAATGTCATCTTTCAGATTTATCACCATTTGCAGGCTTGGGTTGCATCCAATATCATTTTCATCTCTGGCAAAGGCTTTAGACTCCTCAAATAACATTTTCCTGACAACCTCTTGCTGATTTTCCTCCATGTGATCAAGGTTCATGAGCGGATGCCACAGTGATGGAGTTGGTTGAGGAAGTTGAGAGGTGACCTCATTGACTGTTGTCATGGATGCCACTTTTCTTGGAGGGTCAGCTTCCACAACCCTTCCAATATGCTGTAAGGTGCCCAGGGCTGTCTTACGTGGCAAGATAATGTCATGGCTGGTGTTGTTGCCAACAGCCATGGTGACATAGGGTTTTAAAGGATTCTGCATTTCAACCAAACCTGCTCCTAGACCTCGCTGATCCAAAGGCTGACTGCCTTCGTCTGATTCGAACAACACCAGACGGCCATAGTTGTTCATGGTTGGGGGAACCCGGCATCTCACCCAGCTGACTTGTCCAGCTGGAACGACCATGTCCTTTGCACCAGTTCTTAGGCATCCTTGTGGCATGCTTGGCTCCACTGTCTGAATAAAACTCACCACTGCTTCTGCTTTCTCACTTGAAACACCAATGGCATTCTGAAACAACTGTTTCAGAGTAGGTACTAACCTTTCTGGCTGCCCTTCAACAAGCTACTCAAGAACATTAAAACCAATCAACGGTCTTTCCATGGTTAAGCTGCTGACTAAGAATGGGACACTGATGGCAAGACTTGGGTCCTCATTCCCAGGTAGGTTGGTCATTATAGGAACCCATCCATCAAAAGGAATGAGCTCTCCATTGACTGCGTAAACCTTTAGCTCATCCAGTTCCTCAATGATCTCAGACACTGGTCGAATGTTTAGATCAGGCAGGTGTAGATCTTTCCAGGCACGGCTGATAGTACTAACTTGTGCGCCTGTGTCGAGCAATGCAGTTACCACCAAACCACTTAGATTACATTGTATCAGAGCCTTCTTTCCTATCATGTTGGCGACAGCTTTACATTTGGTACATTGTGGTTCAAAAGAGAACTGAAAGATGATTTGCTTTGTTTGTCATTGTACTGTGCGCTTGCTACTTCTGAAGTGGACAAAGGAAGATCTGTATTGTTGTCATCACAATCAGTTTGAGTTTGGGGACGTTTCTCAGATCCAATCACTGGGCGCCCCCCTGCAGCGACCGGTTCAAGTTTCCCTGACTCTTCTGTTTCATTAAGCAGCCAACAGCTCTGTGGCCTTCCTTCCCACATGAGAAACAATGGTTACAGTCTGGGCGGTTTTGTTCAACACATTTTGGACAACCGTATGATTTATCTCCCCTGGGTCTCATTTTATTTTGAGAATATTGGTTCCTCACATCTGTTGGTTGTGGCTTAATTTGTCGTTTCATGGCCTCAATCATACTTGTGAGCTCATCTACTTTGGCTGTGAGCTCTTTAATTGGGTCTGTCTTTACTTTTGGCACCACGCTCTCTTGATTGCTGCACTGTTCTTTTGCTGTATTCGGCTCAAACTGTGCGCCATGTGCATGAAATGCAGCCTGCCGACGAAAAGGACCTATCCTCTTTTGTCTCTCACTTTCTTCACTGGTGATTCTCATTACCTGGCGCAGTATTGTCTCATCACTTACTTCACCACTGGATAAGAGAGGTTTTATTTCTCTGCGTAGGTCACTGTGTTTGTAGCCTAATCCCTGGTAAACTGTATGTAGGAAGTCATCTTGAACAGTAGCTGCACTGTATTTTATACCTGCGTCTGACAGTTTTGATGTGAATAGGACGCGTTGCTTCAAACCTATGACACGATAGAGGAATTGTTGTGGTGTCTCGTTCTCCTCCTGCTTGGCACATATTAACTCTTGGAATAACTCTGTACTGTTTTTTTCTCTCAGGTGAGCCTGGAGAAATCCCTTGAGTTCCATCACAGTCAAGTCATCCTTGTTCATTAGCATCTCTTTAAAAATTCCAGGTTTTATTATCCGGAGCACACCACGAACTATCTCTGCATCATGGAAGCCTTCTTTGATCCCTTCCTCTACTTGCTTACAGACATTGCTATAACTGATGTCTGACGAATGATCACCAACCTGCCCCCTTGTACCTTAAACTCCCTTCTCTGGAGATAGGCGCGATCTCTTATGGAAATCATGCCCTCTCGAATGGGTCGGACAACTGTCGGGTTGTGGGACGATGAGTCACTTCGAGACTTATTAGCCTGTGCTGCTAATGGCGGAGAGTCTTCTGGTGACTGAGTTGTTGGTACCATAATGCTTTGTTTTAGCCTTTTACCAAGCTCCTCATAGCTAGTGAGCATTACCAGTAACTCTGCATTTGTGGAGTCAGATACAGCAGTAGGTAGTACTGGGTCAGTTGTGAAAGCATCACTGTTTGGCAAAGTAGAACTGACTTGGAACATTTGGTTAGTAGTATCTCCATGAGCACCTATGGGTTGTATTTCTAGCTCTGGCAAACACAATATATTTCGGGTCTTTACAATATCATCAATAGCATCTTTCAAACCCAACAATTCAGACATTCCACTGTCTTCTGACTAACAAATGCTTACTGTACATGAATGAACTGATTTTGTCGAAGCAGCCTTCATGGTCTCCTTCATGGAGTTCAGACAGGTCCCCATCCGATGTTCAACCCATCTCTTTGGCGATGTGAAAGAGCTCTGCAGCTGACAAGGTGAGCAGTGACTTCCGAATGTCCCACACTAGGCTCTTCCTCCCACTCTCTGTCATGGCAGCAGCTTTTCACCGTCTTTCACGATGGATCACAGTTCAGCAATGGCACAGTCTCTGCTCCGACTCACCGCTCTCGGCACTCAGCTCGAATCAGCCCTGTCTCGTCTCAGGTGTCATTTGTTGATCAGCTCCAGCTCCAATCAGGAAGTGATGCCGATCCCGGACGAGCCCCCACGATCTGTTACGGGTCCCATGGTTGGGCACCATAAAGCAGATAGATAACCTGTATAAAAGCAGGTGTGAGATGGCAAATGAGGACACAGTGCGTCTTAATTCATCCCCAGATTGCTTCTGCTGGTTGTTTTATTCAATAATCATGTAAACACAAAACATTGCTCTTATCATTGGTTCAGTCATCCATTTTGTCTCTCCTAACACACCCATTTTGTTACAGTTTCACTCACAGCCCGTTCTTTCCTATGTTTCCCTTGTACTTAATACACTCTGTGCGATTTACACACTTGTATTTTTGATTTTACACTTCAACAAATATTATTAGGCACTTAATTAACCTTCACTGCACATTTCCGACAACATGCTAAAAGTTGACATTTGGCCTTTTTCCTATGCCATATCCTCATTACAACGTCTGCAACCACCACAGGTTATGGAATGACCTAATAAGAAATATGCCCATGCTACATGTTATTATAACCATATAACCATATAACAATTACAGCACGGAAACAGGCCCTCTTGGCCCTTCCAGTCCGTGCCGACCATTTGATTTCCCCTAGTCCCATCTACCTGCACTCAGACCATACCCCTCCATTCCCTTCACGTCCATATACCTATCCACTTTACTTTTAAATGTTAAAATCGATCCTGCCCCCACCACTTCTGCTGGAAGCTCATTCCACACAGCCACCACCCTCTGAGTAAAGAAGTTCCCCCTCACGTTACCCCTAAACTTCTGTCCCTTAATTCTCATGTCATGTCCTCTTGTTTGAATCTTCTCTACCCTCATTGGGAAAAACGTATCCACGTCAACTCTGTCTCCCCTTAACCTTCTACGCTCCAAAGAATAAAGACCTAACTTGTTCAACCTTTCTCTGTAACATAGTTGCTGGAACCCTGGCAACATTCTAGTAAATCTCCTATATTTAAGAGTGAGTTGGATGTGGCCCTTGTGGCTAAGGGGATCAGAGGGTATGGAGAGAAGGCAGGTACGGGATACTGAGTTGGATGATCAGCCATGATCATATTGAATGGCGGTGCAGGCTCGAAGGGCTGAATGGCCTACTGCTGCACCTAATTTCTATGTTTCTATGTTTCCTCTGTACTCTCTATATTTTGTTGACATCCTTCCTATAATTAGGCGACCAAAATTGTAATCCATACTCCAGAATTGGTCTTACCAATGCCTTGTACAATTTTAACATTACTTCCCTACTCCTATTTTCAATGCTCTGATTTATAAAGGCCAGCACACCAAAGGCTTTCTTTACCACCCTATCTACATGCGATTCCACCTTCAGGGAACTATGCACAGTTATTCCTAGATCCCTCTGTTCCACAGCATTCCTCAATTCCCTACCATTTACCATGTACGTCCTATTTTGATTTGTCCTGCCAAGATGTAGCACGTCACACTTAACAGCATTAAACTCCATCTGCCATCTTTCAGCCCACTTTTCCAAATGGCCCAAATCTCTCTGTAGACTTTGAAAATCTACTTCATTATCCACAACACCACCTATCTTAGTATCATCTGCATACTTACTTATCCAATTTTCCACCCCATCATCCAGATCATTGATATGCATGACAAACAACAGTGGACCCAACACAGATCCCTGAGGCACCCCACTGGTCACCGGCTTCCAACCTGACAAACAGCCATCCACCATTACTCTCTGACATCTCCCATTCAGCCACTGTTGAATCCATCTTGCTACTCCGCTATTAACACCCAAAGATTGTACCTTCTTAACCAACCTTCCATGGGGAACCTTGTCAAAGGCCTTACTGAAATCCATATAGACAACATCCACTGCTTTACCCTCACCAATTTCCCTAGTTACCGCTTCAAAAAATTCAAGAAGGTTTGTCAAACATGACCTTCCAGGCACAAATCCATGTTGACTGTTCCTGATCAGACCCTGTTTATCCAGATGCTTATATATATTATCTCTAAGTATCCTTTCCATTAATTTGCCCACCACTGACGTCAAACTAATAGGTCTATAATTGCTAGGTTTATTCTTTGAACCCTTTTTAAACAACGGAACAACATGCGCAGTATGCCAATCCTCCGACACTATTCCCGTTTCTAATGACATTTGAAATATTTCTGTCATAGCTCCTGCTATTTCTACACTAACTTCCCTCAATGTCCTAGGGAATATCCTGTCAGGACCTGGAGACTTATCCACTTTTATATTTTTCAAAAGTGTCAGTACTTCCTCCTCTTTGAATCTCATAGTTTCCATAGCTACCCTACTTTTCCTCTTAACTCACAGAGTTCAATATCCTTCTCCTTGGTGACTACCGAAGAAAAGAAATTGTTCAATATCTCCCCCATCTCTTTTGGCTCTGCAGATAGCTGTCCATTCTGGTTCTCTAATGGTCCAATTTTATCCCTCGTTAAACTTTTGCTATTAATATAGCTGTAGAAACCCTTTGGGTTTACTTTCACCTTTCTTGCCAAAGCAACCTCATATCTTCTTTTAGCCTTCCTAATTTCTTTCTTAAGATTCTTTTTACATTCTTTATACTCCTCTAGCACCTCATTTACTCCATGCCTCCTATAATTATTGTAGATATCTCTCTTTTTTCGAAACAAGTGTCCAATTTCCCTCGAGAACCATGGCTCTTTCCAATTTTTACTATTTCCTTTCAACCTAACAGGGACACAAAGATTCTGTACGCTTACAATTTCCCCTTTAAATGTCCTCCATTTCTCTTCTACATCCTTCCCATGAAACAAAGTGTCCCAATTCACTCCTTTAAAATCCTTACGCATTCCCTCAAAGTTAGCCTTTCTCCAATCAAAAATCTCCACCCTAGGTCCAGTTCTGACTCTCTCCATAATTATATTGAAACTAATGGTATTGTGATCACTGGTCCCGAAGTGCTCACCAACGCATACCTCCGTCACCTGACCTGCCTCATTTCTTAACAGGAGGTCCAGCACTGCCCCTTCTCTGGTCGATACCTCTATGTACTGCTGCAAAAAAACTATCCTGCACACATTTTACAAACTCTAAACCATCCAGCCCATTTACAGAATGTATTTCCCAGTCTATTTTTGGAAAATTGAAATCTCCCACAATCACTACCTTGTGCTTACTACTAATATCTGCTATCTCCTTACATATTTGCTCTTCCAATTCTCGCTCCCCATTTGGCGGTCTATAATACACCCCTAAAAGTGTTGCTACACCGTTCCCACTTCTCAGTTCCACCCAAATAGCCTCCCTAGACGAGCCCTCTAATCTATCCTGCCAAAGCACAGCTGTAATATCTTCTCTGACAAGCAATGCAACACCTCCCCCTCTGGTCCCTCCAATTCTATCACACCTGAAGCAACGAAATCCTGGAATATTTAGTTTCCAATCACAGCCCTCCTGCAACCATGTTTCACTGATTGCCACAACATCATATTTCCAGGTGTCAATCCAGGCTCTAAGTTCATCCACCTTACTTACAATGCTCCTAGCATTAAAATATACACATTTTAGAAACCCACCATCCCTTATTCTCTGTCTATTATCTTTTTCATCTTTCTCGCCTACATATTGGGTCCGAGTGCTTCCCTTCGCTGCCTCTTGCCCCACACCCTGACCCCTAGCCCCCTCTACCCGAGTCCCTCCCCCCAGCCTTTCTAGTTTAAAGTCTCCCCAGTAGCCTTTGCAAATCTCCATGCCAGGATATTGGTCCCCCTCGGGTTCAAGTGCAACCCGTCCTTTGTGTACAGATCATGCCTTCCCCAAAAGAGGTCCCAGTGATCAAGAAACTTGAATCCCTGCCCACTGCACCAGTCCCTCAGCCACGCATTTATCCTCCACCTCATTTCATTCCTACTCTCACTGTCACGCGGCACAGGCAGTAATCCTGAAATCGTTACCCTTTTGATCCGTCTCCTTAACTTTCCCCCCAACTCCCTAAATTCTCCCTTCAGGACCTCGTCACCTTTTCTGCCTATGTCATTGGTATCTATGTGTACCAAAACATCAGGCTCCTCTCCCTCCCTTATCTGAATCTTTTGGACACGTTCTGACACATGAGACCCTGGCACCAGGGAGGCAAACTACCATCTGGGTCTCCCGACTGTTATATCTTCCAACACAGCACATAGAAACATTAAAAACCAGTAACTCACTAACTTCAACATTCTTAAAACCCAAAATAACACAGAAACTTCACCCAACCACGTTCAAACCCCAAAAGTGCATATTTGTGTGATCCTGACAGTCTACCGACCTGTATAAAAGCAGGTGTGAGATAGCAAATGAGGACGCAGTGTGTCTTAAGTCATCCTCAGATTGCTTCTGCCAAGATGGGGGGAAGTGCCCTGCAGTTTCCAGTCCCCACAGCAACTGGAGTGACACAGAAGTTCCCCCTCACTGCTGCACATTATAAACTGCCAATGCACCATCAAATAAATTAAATCAAGGTGGGCACACCATCTTAGGTGCGCCACACTATGGCCATGTCATGATAATTTTCGGTCCTTTACAGAAAACATGCTTGCATCAATCTGTAGTGTGCATGGTTAAGCATATGTGTTATCAAGGTATTTATTGACACAGGTTAATCATACGCTGAATAATCCAACCACATTTTTGTTAGGAAGTGGAAAGAAATAATAAAAATTGCATTCATTGCAATGTGTAAAATGAAGAATTTAGCTTCAGAAGCTTTTTCTTTTTGCATGTAAAAAACCACTTCAGAACCATGGACGATTTTAAAATTATACAGCCAGATTTATCACTTCTGAGACTTTTTAGATGGTCAAGGAATCAAGAAAAAACACAAATAATGCCTTGCTGTTGATGAAATGCAATGAACAAACGTGATAATTCCCAATATTTTCCAATTTGATATCTGCACGGCCAATGATCGCCAAGCACTTTAGCTGTTGTTGTCCCTTCAGCTCTCGCTTTTCTTTACCTTTATTTCACTTCACTTTTAGAATTTTGAAGTTGGCTACATGTCTCAAACGCTTACCCTGACTTCCACAATGTTTTACAGCGCAAAAATTCACATTTTGGCAGTTTTTAGCAGGTAGGAAAGTACGCGTTTCGTGTATTAACATATAACGGCAACTGCGATATCCTCCAGATGGATTGAGCGGCTCCGTGTATCAAGCCCTATGACCCTGGGGGTAGCGACAGCGACCTGGCCTGCTGTACAGACACCGGCCCTGTTGCTCAGAAGGGTAAGGAAAAGAAAAGGAGGGCATTAGTAATAGGGGACTCTATAGTTAGGGGGTCAGATTGGCGATTCTGTGTACGCAGTCCGGAGATCCGGTTGGTAGTTTGCCTCCCTGGTGCCAGGGTCTGGGATGTGTCTGAACGTGTCCAAGATATCCTGAAAAGGGAGGGAGAGGAGCCTGAGGTTGTGGTACATATTGGTACCAATGACATAGGTAAAAAAAGAGAAGAGATCATTAAAGGAGAATTTAGGGAGTTAGGAAGAGAGTTAAGGAAAAGAACCGCAAAGATAACAATCTCAGGATTACTTCCTGTGCCACGCGACAGTGAGAGTAGGAATGGAGCAAGATGGAGGATAAAAGCCTGGCTGAAGGACTGATGCAGAGGGCAGGGATTCAAGTTTCTGGATCAATGGAACCTCTTTTGGGGAAGGAGTGACCTTTATAAAAAGGACGGGTTGCACTTGAACCCGAGGGGTCCAGTATCCTGGCGGGGAAATTTGCAAAGGCTACTGGGGGGGACTTTAAACTAGAACGGTTGGGGGGAGGGTCTCAAATAGAGAAAGCCAGTAGACAGGGTCTGCGGCAGGAGGCAAAGAAGGGAAGCACTCAGACACAGCATGTCGGGGGGGAAAGAAGAAAAAAATAATAAACAGAGAATAAGAGGTGGTGGGTTTCCAGGGCAAAAATCAAAAGGGACCACTTGTCAACATAATTGTATAAGGGGTAAGAGTGTTGTAAAAACAAGTCTGAAGGCTTTGTGTTTCAATGCAAAGAGCATTCGTAATAAGGTGGACAAGTTGAATGTGCAGATAGCTCTACTAATGACTATGTTATAGTTGGGATCACGGAGGCATGGCTCCAGGGGGACCAAGGCTGGGAGCTGAACATCCAGGGATATTCAATATTCAGGAGAGATGGACAGAAAGGAAAGGGAAGTGGGGTAGCGTTGCTGGTGAGAGAGGAGATTAATGCAATAGAAAGGAAGGACATTAGCTTGGAGAATGTGGAATCGACATGGGTAGAGCTGCGAAACTCTAAGGGGCAGAAAACGCTAGTGGGAGTTGTGTACAGGCCACCTTACAGTAGTAGTGGAGTTGGGGATGTCATCAAACAGGAAATTATAAATGCGTGCAACAAGGGTAAAACAGTTATAATGGGTGACTTCAATCTACATATAGATTGGGTGAATCAAATGGCAGTGGTGCTGAGGAAGAGGATTTCTTGGAATGTATGCGGGATAGTTTAATAAACCAACATGTAGAGGAACCAACGAGAGAGCAGGCTATTCTAGACTGGGTATTGAGTAATGAGGAAGGGTTAGTTAGCAGTCTTGTGGCGCGCGGCCCCTTGGGCAAGAGTGACCATAATATGGTTGAGTTCTTCATTAGGATGGAGAGTGACATAATTAAGTCAGAAACAAGGGTTCTGAACCTAAAAAAAGGTAACTTTGAAGGTATGAGACTTGAATTGGCCAAGATAGACAGGCAAGTGATTCTTAAAGGGTTGATAGTGGATGTGCAATGGAAGGTATTTAAAGACTGCAAGGATGAACTACAACAATTGTTCATCCCAGTTTGGCAAAATAATAAATCAGGGAAGGTAGTGCATCCATGGATAACGAGGGACATCAGGGAGTCCAGCAGAGGAGGACAAAGGGCTTAATTAGGAAAGGGAAAATAGATTACGAAAGAAAACTGGCACGGAACATAAAAACTGACTGCAAAAGTATTTATAGATATGTGAAGAGAAAGAGATTAGTTAAAAAAAAATGTATGTTCCTTGCAGTCAGAAACAGGTGAATTGATCATTGGGAACAAGGACATGGCGGACCAATTGAATAACTACTTTGGTTCTGTCTTCACTAAGGAAGACATAAATAATCTGCCGGAAATAGCAGGGGACCGGGGCTCAAATAAGGTGGAGGAACTGAGTGAAATCCAGGTTAGCCGAGAAGTGGTGTTGGATAAATTGAATGGATTGAAGGCCGATAAATCCCGAGGGCATCCCAGAGTACTCAAGGAAGTAGCCACAGAAATAGTGGATCCATTAGTGATAATTTTTCAAAACTCCTTAGATTCTGGAGTAGAGGATTGGAGGGTAGCTAATGTAACCGCACTTTTTAAAAAAGGGGGGAGAGAGAAAACGGGGAATTACAGACCAGTTAGTCTAACATCGGTAGTGGGGAAACTGCTAGAGTCAGTTATTAAAGATGGGATAGCAGTATATTCGGAAAGTGGTGAAATCATTAGACAAAGTCAGCATGGATTTAGGAAAGGTAAATTATGTCTGACGAATCTTATAGAATTTTTCGAGGATATAACTAGCAGAGTGGATAAGAGAGAACCAGTGGATGTGTTATATCTAGACTTTCAGAAGGCTTTCGACAAGGTCCCACATAAGAGATCAGTATACAAACTTAAATTACACGGTATTGGGGGTTCAGTATTGATGTGGGTATAAAACTGGCTGACAGACAGGAAGCAAAGGGTAGGAGTAAACGGTTCCTTTTCAGAATGGCAGGCAGTGACTAGTAGGGTACCGCGAGGCTCAGTGCTGGGACCCCAGCTATTTACAATATATATTATTGATTTGGACGAGGGAATTGAATGCAACATCTCCAAATTTGCGGGTGACACTAAGCTGGGGGGTAGTGTTAGGTGTGAGGAGGATGCTAGGAGGCTGCAAGGTGACTTGGATAGGCTGGGTGAGTGGGCAAATGCATGGCAGATGCAGTATAATGTGGATAAATGTGAGGTTATCCACTTTGGTGGCAAAAACAGGAGGGTAGACTATTATCTGAATGGTGGCAAATTAGGAAAAGGGGAGGTGCAACGAGACCTAGGTGTCATGGTACACCAATCATTGAAAGTAGGCATGCAGGTGCAGCAGGCAGTGAAGAAAGCAAATGGTATGTTAGCATTCATAGCAAAAGGATTTGAGTATAGGAGCAGGGAGGTTCTACTGCAGTTGTACAGGGTTTTGGTGAGACCACACCTGGAGTATTGCGTACAGTTTTGGTCTCCAAATCTGAGAAAATACATTCTTGCCATAGAGGGGGTACATAGAAGGTTCACCAGACTGATTCCTGGGATGTCAGGACTTTCATATGAGGAAAGACTGGATAGACTTGGCTTGTACTCGCTAGAATTTAGAAGACTGAGGGGGGATCTTATAGAAACGTACAAAAATTCTTAAGGGGTTGGATATGCTAGATGCGGGAAGTTTGTTCCCGATGTTGGGGAGGTCCAGAACAAGGCGTCACAGTGTAAGGATAAGGGGAATTCCTTTAGGACCGAGATGAGGAAAACATTTTTCAAACAGAGAGTGGTGAGTCTCTGGAATTCTATGTTTCTATGTTTCTATGATATGGGGAGAAGGCAGGCACGGGTTACTATGATATGGGGAGAAGGCAGGCATGGGTTACTGATTGTGGATGATCAGCCATGATCACAATGAATGGTGGTGCTGGCTCGAAGGGCCAAATGGCATCCTACCGCACCTATTTTCTATGATTCTATGCTCCATCTACACAATTCACTCTATCTATTCCCCTCAACATATCATGTACTTGCAGGGCTTTTATGCAATAATATTGGTGTTATTAATTAATTGATTTTTTGTTTATTGCATGGTATCTATGTGTATTGGGTTAATAGGTCTGTAAATCTGCACTGTGAAAATGTAATTGTTCCATTGTCGGTACATATGACATCCAAGAAAAGATAGCTGAATGGATAGAAAATTGGCTCAAGGAAGGAAGCAGAGGGTGATTGTGGAAGGTTGCTTCTTGGACTGGAGGCAGGTTACTAGTGGTGTGCCTCAGGGTTCGGTGCTGGGCCCCATTACTGTTTGTCATCTACATCAATGATTTGGATGATCTATCTCTCCCTCCTAACCCCATTCTCCTGCCTTCTCCCCATAACCTCTGACCCCCATACTAATCAAGAATCTTATCTCTGCCTAAAATATGTCCACTGATTTGGCCTCCACAGCCTTCTGTGGCAATCTTCTTATCAATGGACTTTCAGAAAGCCTTTGATAAGGTCCCACACCGGAGACTGGTGATTAAAATTAGAGCACATGGTATTGGGGGTAGGGTGTTGACGTGGATAGATATTTGTTGGCAGACAGGAAGCAAAGAGTAGGAATGAACGGGTCCTTTTCAGAATGGCAGGCAGTGGTGAGTGGAGGGCCGCAAAGCTCGGTGTTGGGTCCGCAACTGTTTATCATCTATCTATACTTATTTAAAACTCTGTTTGTGTGCGCCGGCATTGTGGGTGTCACATTCCCTTTGATTTCATGGTTTGCCAAAACCACACTTTCAAACCCCAAGAGATTTTCCATTTTGCTAGACATTACACTTTTACATTCACGGATTCACTCCTCATTACATTTAGACATTTTTATGTACACTTTTAAAAATAAAATCCTTCACCCCCACAGACACATTCACTCATTTTGTGGCCTCCTGCTGGGCAGACACCATAACGACAGCTGCTGCAGCCCGCTCTCCTCCAAAAACGCCGCCATTATTTTTTCCCGCGGCCAATTTTCCCAGCCGATTCTGCTCCCGATTTCACTTCCTCCACTCCCGCCTCCCCCCCTCCAGGCCCGGCTCAGCTCTATCACGCTTGCTCATGACAAAGATCGCCTATTCCACCACTGTTTTTCGCCGTGCTCCGAAATACAGCGGGGGAACAGCCGATCTTTGCCTTGAGCCAAAGGGAAGGCAGGGACAACTTCTAATCCACCAGCAGAATCGCTCCATTAATGGATTCATTCCACAGTGAGTTCAGTTCGCCAACAACCTCCCCTACCCAACCCCCTCCTCCACCTCCCCCTCCCCCACCCTCCCCTCCCCCTCCATCCCCCCTCCACCCCTCCCCTCCCCGCACCCCCCCTCCACCCTCCCTTCACCCCACCTCCCCCTCCTTCCCCCGCTCCCCCCTTCCCTTCCCCCCCTCTCTCCCTCTCTCTCTCCCCTCCCATCTCTCACCCCTCCTCACCCCCTCCCTCCCGCACCCAACCTCCCCCTCATCCTCCCCTCCAACCCCTCCTCTGGGCATTGTGTAGAGCCGAGGGATCTAGGAGTGCGGGTACTAGTTCGGCCGAAGGGCCTCTTTCCAACACTATCACTCAATGCATCTCTGACAAAGTACTGGAGTAACTCAGCGGGTCATTCAGCATCTGTGGGGAAGATACAGGAAAAAGTGCTGGAGTAACTCAGCTCGGAGGAAAGGTGAGAGGCTGGAGGTGGAAAGAGGGTGAAGTGAGTAGCGGGCGAAGCAGGGAGCAAAGGGAGGGGGAGGGATTCAAGTGGGAGTGGGTTTGGTGCTGTGGTGGATGAATGGGAGGGCAGGGAACTGGGGGGGAGGGTCAAGTGAGCCAGGAAGGGGGTGGGGGTTCACATTGTTTGGGTTGTGGGGAGGAGGAGGGAGGGAGCAAAGGGGGGTAAGGAGCAGGAGGCGGCAGGGGTAAGGGGCATGGAGCCACAGGGAGTAGGTCACATTGTTTGGGGGTGGGGAGGGTGTTGCAGTTAAGGAAGTCAAACCCGTGCAGGATCTTCACTGTGAATGGCGGGGCGCTGGGGGAATGTACGAGTTCGGCCGAAGGGCCTCTTTCCAACACTATCACTCAATGAATCTCTGACAAAGTACTGGAGTAACTCAGCGGGTCATGCAGCATCTGTGGAGAAGATACAGAAAAAGTGCTGGAGTAACTCAACGGGACAAGCAGCATCTGTGAAGAGAAGGAATGGATGACATTTTGGGTCGAGACCCTTTTTTGGTTTAGTTTATCTGAGATGCAATGCGGAAATAGATCTTTCGACCCGTGGAGTCCGTGCCGACCAGCGATCACTAGCACTATCCTACGCACATTTGGGACAATTTAACAATTTTGTGGAGGCCGATTAATCTACAACCCAGCACATCTTTGAAATGTTGGAGGAAACCGGAGCACCCGGAGTAAAAACGCACGGAGGTCAAGGAGAGAACGTACAAATTCCGCACAGACAGCACCCGTAGTCAGGATCGAACCCGGGTCTCAGGCGGTGTGGCAGCAGCTGTACCGCTGCGCCAGTTTGCCGCGTAAAATTATATAACGGTTTGCTTCGCCATAAAAACACCCAATATGTGCTAGTAATGTCCTGTTTGCCAGCTTGTTGACTCTATGTTCCCGTCCTGCAGGGTTTAGGAGCCGTTGCTGTGGATGGAGAGATGGGGACGTGAGCGGCCATTGAGGGCGGCCTGGGTGCTGGTGAGCCCTCCTCCCCCATCTACTTGGTGTGCGGGCTAAGCTTCGAGAGGCTGAGCCTCAATGGAGGACCACGTGACAGGGAACAATAAGGAGAAGCATTATGAGTGTGACGTGTGTGGCAAGGCCTGGCAGAGCCTGGGCCGGCTGGAGACCCACCGCCGGGTGCACACGGGAGAACGCCCCTTCAACTGCTCGGAGTGTGGCAAGAGCTTCAATTGCTATGACAACCTGCAGCAGCACAACCGCGTGCACTCCGACGAGAGGCCCTACACCTGCTCTGACTGCGGCAAAGGCTTCAAGTCGTCCACGCGCCTGAAGGAGCACAGGCGTGTGCACACAGGGGAGCGGCCCTACACCTGCAGCGACTGCGGCAAGGGCTTCACCCGCTCCAGCAACCTGCTGGTGCACCAGCGCACGCACACCGGCGAGCGCCCTTACACCTGCATCCTGTGTGGCAAGGGCTTCCCCCACTCAACCAGCCTGCTGGAGCACCAGCACACCCACAACGGCGAGCGCCCCTACACCTGTGGCGAGTGCGGCAAGGGCTTCACTCGCTCCACCAAGCTGCGAAGGCACCAGCGCACACATTCCGGAAAGCGCCCCTACACCTGCGCCCAGTGCAACAAGAGCTTCATCCACTCTGACAGACTGCTGGAGCATCAGCGCACCCACACCGGCGAGCGCCCCTACACTTGCAATGACTGCGGCAAGGGCTTCACCCAGTCCAACAGCCTGCTGTCCCACCAGCGCACCCACACCGGCAAGCGTCCCTACACCTGCGGCCAGTGCGGCAAGGACTTCACCCGCTCCTCCGGCCTGCTGTCCCACCAGCGCACCCACACCGGCGAGCGCCCTTACACCTGTGCCCAGTGCGGCAAGGGCTTCACCCAGTCCAGTCACCTGCTGGTGCACCAGCGCACCCACACCGGCGAGCGCCCCTACACCTGCGCCCAGTGTGGCAACAGCTTCACCCAGTCCGCCAGCCTGCTGTCCCACCAACGCACCCACACCGGCGAGCGCCCCTACACCTGTGCCCAGTGCGGCAAGGGCTTCACCCGCTCCACCAGCCTGCTGTCCCACCAGCGCATTCACACTGGCGAGCGCCCCTTCACCTGTGCCCAGTGCGGCAAGGGCTTCACCCAGTCCAGTCATCTGCTGGGGCACCAGCGCACTCACACTGGTGAGCGCCCAACACCTGCGCCCAGTGCGGCAAGGGCTTCACCAGCTCCTCCAGACTGCTGTCCCACCAGCGGGTGCACGCCGGCGACCCTCCCTTCCCCAACCCGGTGTGTGGAAAGCGCGTTTCCAGGGCCTCCCATGCCCTGACTCACCAGAGCGTGCACACCAGTGTATAGCCCTACAACTAGTGTCTAGCCCTACTGCGGTGAGGCGTTTGACAACTCCCGGGAGTTGCGGCAGGACTGGCGGGTCTACGCCGGCGAGCGGCTGCTCCCACTGCAGCAAGCATTGCAAGAGCGCACGGAGGCTGTGGGATCACCAGCGGAAACACACCAGAGAGAGACCATTTGTGTGCGCTGAATGTGGCATGGGTTTCACCTGCATGTGTAGCCTGTGGCAGCACCGGCGTACCCACAGCGGTGAGCGTCCCTTCCCATGCCCGTCCTGTGGTAAGGGCTTCACCCGCCTCGACCACCTGCTGAAGCACCGGCGAGTCCACACCGGCCAGCGCCCCTTCACCTGCCCACTCCTCCAGCCTGCTGGCACACTGCCACATGGATAGATAGAAGCTGTTTAGGTAAACACAAAATGCTGGAAGGAATGGGTAACGTTTCGGGTCGAAACCCTTCTTCAGTCTCGACCCGAAACGTTACCCATTCCTTCACTCCAGAGATGCTGCCTGTCCCGCTGAGTTACTCCAGCATTTTATCCTTTTTTGTAAACCAGCATCTCCAGTTCCTTGTTTTTAAACAATTCTGGTTAACCATCTCTGCACCTTCCCCAAAGCCCCCACATCGATCCTGTACTGGAGTGACCAGAACTGTATGCAATACTCCAAATACTACCTGACCAATGTCCCTTAAAGCCGTGCATATACATTCCTCTCTCCTTATCTCACACGCTTTTATCTCCTTTTCTCTCGCCTTTGTCATTTACTTCACTCATCTTCCGATCACTCCCACATCTGTTAACATTGTGCCAGTGTGACTTCCGGTGGCGCTGTGCTGGAGTAGAGGCACGCGCCAGCTAGCTCCATGCTAAATCCAAACAAAACGGGACTGACCTGCTGAGAACTCACCGGCAGCCTGTGTCGTGGGTGAGTGTCGTCATCAGACCGCGACTCCGGTGGTTTAATGTCGTTACAACGTACTCCCCAAAAGGATAGGCAAGGAAAACCGGTAAGACTAAACCACCGGTGGAAGAAGTAGGCCTGACAGAAGCCTCGGGCTCAATTTCAGCGTCGTCCCAGGAGGAAGTTTCAAAACAGGTCCAGAAGACAAAGACTGAAAAAAGCTGAAATGGAGGACGTTCGTACTTTTATTTCAAGATAAATCTGAAGTATAAGAGAAGAACTGAAACATTTTAAAGAAGAAATGAATTTTAAAGAAAAACTGAAAAATTTTAAAGAAGAAATCACTGCTTCTGTTCGAGAAGAATTGTCTACTTGGAAGGAAGAAAGGTCTGAAAAATGTAATCAACAAATGGAAGAGGTAAATGCTAAACTTAATCTGATGGAATCTAACTTTAACTCTAGGTTGGATCCCATTATCGATACAGTAAATCAGCACACTGCAGCCATAACTGAATTAGAGTCAATTGCCGATACAAGTGCTGAAACTACAAAAAGAATTATCTCCGAGACGAAGCGCTTAACAGACATTGAATAAAGTGACTGAAAAATATATTGACGGTCAGAAACGCTAGAATCTAAGAATTGTTGGTGTTAAAGAGGGAAATAAAAACCTCCGTGACTTTGCTGCAGATCTATTACAAAAAGTTTTAAATTTAGATCAAAAGCCTCTACTAGGTTGGGCACACAGAGCACTGAGACCTCGTCCGAGTGCTAGCGCCCCCCCAAGACAACTGATATTGAAGGTGCAATATTACGATGTTTTGGGTGACGTCATGACAAAATTTGCTGGCAACAGAAATCTCTAATTTGAAGGAGACAGGATCAGTATATTCAGAGACTATCCTGTAGAGGTCGCCAAGAGGAGAGCGCTTTTCAATGAGACAAGAGGAATCCTTAAGAAGATACCAAATCTGATATATGGACTGATGTACCCTGCAAAACTGAGTCACCTACAAGCAGAAGGAACATTTATTCACCGATTACAAGAAAGCACTGGAGATCGCCCAGGATATTGAGAATTCGACTGATGATTGAACATTATCTCCATGATGTCATCACCTTGCAGAGAACAAATGGAACTTTAAATTGTTATCCTTAAGGACTAATGATAGATGAGCAAGTTATCTTGCTATTGATTTACAACCCTTATTATTTAGTACTAATCACTACTAATTATTACTAACTATCATTAACACGATATTCTTAGAATTAGTTATAAATAAGAACTGTAAATAAGGTTTGATTTAGGTAATTTATTAATACATTTATTTTTTTTAATATGCGACTAATATTTGACAATTTCTTTTAGGTGATTAAACATTTTCTACTACTGGATTACAAATTCTTTGGATTTAAAAATGTTTTTCCCCCTCTCCCTATTGAAATTTTCTTTTTTATTAAAGCATGGAGCTAGTATTCATTTTTTTTTAAGGATACGGAAGTCTTTAGATGGTTAGCCATGCTACTCTGGCTATCACTAACTTCACTGATTGTAGATGTAGTTTTTTTCTTTTCTTTGCACTAACTATTCATTTAATTATAACTTTAAAATTAAATTCAATTATAGGTTTTTTTTAAGGAGATATGTTCAGGATGAAGACTTATTAAATCTAAAATTCATCTATCCTGTGTTCGGGTGGAATGTCGGGTTTAGCGTGTTGAACCATCTGCTCTTTTATAGACCCTACCCATAAGATGCAAGCTGTTAATATGAAAATTGGGGGTGAAGGAATTACATTTTGAAGTTGGAACGTCAAGGGTATTAATGAACCAATCAAGAGAGGTAAAGTTTAAGCACATTTAAAATCAATCAAAGCTGATATAATGTTTCTTCAAGAAATTCATCTTAAAAATGAAGTGCAACATAGATTGAAAGAAAAATATGGATTACCAAAACATATCACTCTTCATTCTCTCATAAGTCTAGAGGGGTTGCAATTTTAATCTGTAAGGGTATAACTTTTAAGCATATATCAACCATTGCAGATATCGATGGTAGATGGTAGATTATACTGGTGGGTGAATTATATTTTTAAAAAGTGATCCTAATTAATGTCTATGGACCACATTTTGACAGCCCATTGTTCTTCAAGAAAACACTTAATACTATTCCAGAACTTACACAACATAATTTGATAATTGGTGCAGACTTAAATTGGACATTAGATTCTTATCTAGATAGATCATCAAGACAAAGGAAAATAAAATCCAAGGCAAGTGAATTACTAAATTCATGCATTAACACTACCAATATCAAAGATGTCTGGAGAATAGAAAATCCATCGGGACGAGAATATTCATTTTACTCACCGGTACATAAATCTTATTCAAGAATAGACTCTAAACTTATCCCATTTTCTTATAATTTGAAATATTATAATTTTGGATCATGCACCTTTAACACTCATGATTAAACTAAATGGAATGACCGAGAAGCTGACACAATGGAAACTTAAACCTCAAATTTTAAATGATAAAGTATGCTATAAATATCTTATTACACAGATTAATATCTTTTTCGAGTTGAATGACCGCCCTAAAACATCTGTCTCCCTTCTCTGGGAAACATTCAAAGCATTTGTACGAGGAGCGTTAATCTCCTCACAAGCCTTTCATAATAAAAAGAATCGTGCTAAACAACATGTATTGGAAATGGAAATAAGGCAATTAGATATAGAGAATGATGCCGCCCCCTCTATGATAAAACATAATAAAATTGGTGCACTTAAATATAAGTTAAATCAAATATATTCAGATCAAATCATGAAACTTTATCAACACACTAAACAACTACAATTTGAATTTGGTGATAAACCACAAAAACTATCAGCTTGTCAACTTCGTAAATTGGATGGGGAAGAAACAATTCATAAAATTAGATCAGAAATGGGAGCGACACTAACATTGCCCAAGGATATCAATGACAGATTTTTACAATATTATCAAACACTTTATTCAACCAAAACAACAGTGTCCTGCGAGAATGGAAACATTTTTACAGAAATGTAATCTTACAGGTTTAGATCTGAAAGAGGAAATTATTAGGTGCTGAAATATCAGTAAAAGATATTGAAGAGTCCATTAGATCTTTGAGAAACGGAAAGGTCGTAGGCCCTGATGGCTTAAACTGAATTTTGTAAACAATTTCATGATCTGACTTCTCCACGTCTACAGACATTATATAATAGTAAGATTAAACGAGAACTTACCAGTTCGAAGTTTGATCGTTATTTTATGAGGAGTAACGATGAGGGATTACGTGAAGAACCCCGCCTGGCGCTGGAACGGCATACTTCAAAGCAGCGGCATGAAAAACACAGAACACAAATAGCCGGAGTAAGATAGTAAGGCTCATCATAGATTTAGAACTACCAGATGGTCATTTATTTTATGAGGGTGGGGAGTGGAGGGCACGTAATCCCTCATCATTACTCCTCATAAAATAACGATCAAACTTCGAACTGGTAAGTTCTCGTTTAATCTTACTATTTTACTTCGGAGTCACGTGAGTGACTACGTGAAGAGTTTGAAGCTTTCTGTGTTTTTCGTGTCGTAGAATTTATTCCATACGACAGTACGGCTTATTTAACACAATAACGAGCGAATAACACATTTTTCCACAAACATTGCCTTAAGTTATGTGATAAATTATTTCACATTATAAAAAATGAAAGTAATGCCCTTTCCATTGAAAGGCAAGTTTATCACAAATACCAATTGATATATATATTTTGATGGCATGACAAAGCAACAATTATAGAGAACCGAACATTGCGTGTCTAAATCTGACACCATGACTGGTTCCTTTTTACTTTAACATTAATCTACAGCCTCCTGCGGCCTTGCATCTTTGCTCGAGTGGCTCATCCCGTGCCATTCCTGTGAATGTATTTACCTCATTAACAGAGTGATTTTCCACCTTTCAGTGTCTAGTTCCTACTGAATGTATCCAATTTCTAACCATCTAGAAATACATTCCTCTATAACCATCAGTTTTTACTGAACCCAATGTGGTTTTTGTGTGTAATAGGCAGTCTCATTGCCACAGAGACTCTTACCTACTGCAACATATTTCATCAATGTTCACACACACACACACAACTTAAATCCGACAGGATATGCTTATAGGTTTACCTTGGTTTCAGGTCTTCTTGGTGTGCTTTGTTTGGTAGATTCATAAACATGTATGATAATGCAATCTGTATCCACATGCAATTATAACATAACATTTGCAATGTTTGCACTCTTATATTGATACTAAAGTTATCAGCATTATTATTTTCAATGTTTAAGTTTTTTGAATCATAGATAGAGTTAGAGTCAATTTCTTAAGGCAATTCAAGATTATTTATCTCCTGCCTTTATATTTTTTGGACAGATTATATATACATATACACATATATATATATCATATATATATATATATATATACACACACCCATATATATATATATATATATATATATATATATATTTATTAACATTTACATATATATCCCTTTCCATATTGGGATATTATGAATACATCTGATAACTTCTTGGTTAATATATTGTCCGTTTATAAGACGGTAACACTCTGAGCCCTATTATTGGCTCTATCAATTAGATACTTAGAAAATGCAATCCACAAGGAATTCACATATATCTAATATGATAAAATAATTTTACTGTATATACAGCTCCAATTTCTTATAACAAAATATTGTTTTTTAGACTTATTTCTGCAAATTGCAGATATAATACTTCTTTATACATAATTATTTTATTGATATGTTGTTATATTGGTTAACATTTATAGACTTCTTTGACCATCAGCTGTTGTGATGGTCTGGTCAACCTGCAGATAGTCAAATTCATATTTTCATGTCATGGATGTTTTTGTACAACAATAAATTACTGCAGGGTTTCTCAAACCTGGAGATCCCAGTGGGTGCAGCAGCATCCAAAGAGCGAGGGAGACAGGCAACGACCTAGGTCGAGACCCCTTTTTTGACTTCAATAAATTGCTGCCACTATGAATCATCACTAGCAGTTCAAAATCACACAATATTTATGAAACCATAAAGGACCCGTATTAGGCCACCAAAATGCCTCTGGCAGTGTCATAGAAACATAGAAACATAGAAATTAGGTGCAGGAGTAGGCCATTCAGCCCTTCGAGCCTGCACCGCCATTCAATATGATCATGGCTGATCATCCAACTCAGTATCCCGTACCTGCCTTCTCTCCATACCCTCTGATCCCCTTAGCCACAAGGGCCACATCCAACTCACTCTTAAATATAGCCAATGAACTGGCCTCAACTACCCTCTGTGGCAGAGAGTTCCAGAGACTCACCACTCTCTGTGTGAAAAAAGTCTTTCTCATCTCGGTCTTAAAGGATTTCCCCCTTATCCTTAAGCTGTGACCCCTTGTCCTGGACTTCCCCAACATCGGGAACAATCTTCCTGCATCTAGCCTGTCCAACCCCTTAAGGTTGGACAGGCTAGATGTCCTGCTACATTAAATGTCCCACTACATTTTCATCAGACACTGCCCTATTAAACAAAAATGAGGAACACAAAGAAATCTTTCCCTCATGTAATTGGGAGAAAAGCATCCACCTTCGCTGTTCTTGGTTTACCCACAAGAAATATTCGAAAGATCGGTGATTTAATCTGTATGCAATCAGATTAATCGTAAGTAATCCATATTAATGACAATATGTTTTTTCTCCCAAATTTGTTGTCTTCCGATACCATTGTCTCTTCCTTAGAGATAAACAGGTGGACTAAACTTTAAAATATGCCACATCTGTTTACTTAGATAATCCCATGATTGTTATTTGACTTATCTTGTGACCCACAAGAAACATTTGAAAGATCAGTGATTTAATCTGTATACAACCAGATTAATCGTAAGTAATGCAAAAATAATGACAATATGTTTTTCTCCCAAATTTGTTGTCTCCGATTCCATTGTTAACATATGCCACAGCCGTGGTATTGTTCATCTTGATACGATATGGACAGTTCCATAATAAAACAATCAATCTTTAATCCATAACTCCTTATACTTCAACAATTAATACGAATGTTTGGAAAATTTCTTAGGACAAACCATTTATGTTCACCTGGTATTATTGTCTGCAGTCCGAACAAGTGACATATCAATTATTGTTATAAAAATAGATAATATTCTTATCTTTACCCAAACATTCACAGAAGCTGTACATCATCTGTAACACTTGCTTCAGTTTGCAACAGCTGTTAATCTTATAGTTGAAGCAGCTTATGAACCTTTTTTACATTACTTTAATAATGATAACGTATCATTTGATATTTTGCATAAGCCTCTTCACAAGGCATACATATTCTTATAAGCTTCTGTATTCCTTCTTTTGGAACTTTATTTTTTTTTTACCTAACCTAATGGAGGGACAAAGTATGTCAACAACAATTAGACATATTTGTATCATGGAACAATTTTCCCCCTCTCTTATGGTGCTTGAATTACTTCTAAATTCAGAATAGTAATTTATAAATATTTTATTAATGCCTAAGCATATGCTTTATGTAATGGGTCAGGTCCACCAGGTTTGTAATTGCAGGCACTAATTTGCAGTTGCTCTTATCTCTTCCAATTTAAATGTAATCGAGATAACCCATGACCATGACCTCATTAGTGCAAGTGCTGATCTTTTATCAGTATAATTGTTCCTTCAGTGTTCGGTTTAACAGCCTTGAACTGATTTGATTGTTTGGACAATGTTTTAACTTGCACAGCTTGACCCACTTTAATTAATTTCAAGCACCTGTAATATTGATTAACACTTTGTTAAGCACAACAGTTTTTCCATGTTCTAGATGTTTCCATTTTCTTACACTGTGAAAGTGTAAATATAATGATGTTTTGTATGGTTTATACCATGAAATCTTTACACTGAGGTAATTTTATAATATACATGTACGTACCCCTTCTTATTAAAAATTACTTTTGAGTGCAAACCTTAAATCAATTTTTAAAGTTTTCTTATACAGGTGAACCAATCCTTCTTAGTTATATTAAATTAACAATCATAATACACCTGTAATCCCCCATAATTGGAGATTTCATGAACTTATTTTGTAACCAGATGTTTGCACCTCTTCAACGTACTTCAAGCCTTCTTTTTCCCAATTATATAGGTTTGGATAAGGCTATGTTTGGATTATACCACTTCTGCCTTTGTTTTGATCCATTATCAAATCTTTCATTGGATCATAGTTTCCCCCCCCCCCCCCCAAGTTAAAAGATCTTTGCCTTTGTTTTGATCCATTATCAAATTTTTCATTGGATCATAGTTTTTCTCCCCAAAGTTTAAAGATCAGTAGTCTGTTCTTTGTAATTAATATCTTTGATTTATCATAAGGCAGGTTTATTCCATAATAATCAGGAGTTTAATATATCCTGATTTGTATTGATCTGCGAACCTATAGTGCAGATTTGGTAAATTATATATATTTCTTCCTATTGAGCTCCACAACTGATGGCAATTTATTTTATTTTAAAAGTATTACTTATTTGCACCATTTTTAAATACTTTGAAATTGTATTTCTTATATCTCATATTATTTGAGACATGGATATTATAAACGGATTTACCGTTGATATTTTAAATAAAACATAAAAGTTTTATCGCATTCTTGAAGTTGGTGAGATACCATATAATTAATGTTGGCAGCTAGGTTTTCTTCCATAGCCTCACCACTTCCTTTAGATATAGCAAAATCTTTTGCTATCTCAGGCACATCTGGCCTCTCTTTTTTATTTGTGGTGTGCATTCATAATTCACATCACCACTTGCAGGGTCTGTCCTTTGCAGCCCTGATCCACTTGGAATTATATCCAAAGAGACTTCCTCCACCCTAATCCAGGGTCCGGAGTTTCAAATTCTCAATTTGGCGCATAGCCATATTTTGTATATTCAAGCCCCTCAGGGTCTTTTTTGGGGAACTGTTTGGGTACTGTGACCCTTGTCTCTTTTTTATATTTTGGAGTACTTTCTCCAAAACGCGAAATTTATTAACTTTTTAAATCACAGCCTTTCTGACTTTTAAAATTTCCTGCCAAAAGATTGTGGAGCATTTTAACCTCTCTACCGTATTTTTAACGGTACCAGTATCGGAACCGGCCCCGTAATTAATCTCTCGTCCCGATCGCTGGGTATTCCCCTGGGACGTTCTTTTCAAAACTCCGTTGTTTTAACAGAGTATTTCTGTTGAATTTAAACTTTTACTTTGTTTTTAAAATCCTTTAAAATCCTGGTTTCCACCAGGCACGGAGTTTTCCAGTCCTAAAAATTTTTCAACTGCACTTACCTGCCGGTTCCGAACCTACCGCTGTCGAGGAGCTGTCTGAGCAGCTCCTGCTTCTGCCGTCAGCGTCGACGTAATGCCGTTCCAGCGCCAGGCGGGGTTCTTCACGTAGTCACTCACGTGACTCCGAAGTAAAATTATACTTTTACTCAACAGAAACTGCCAGAAACTTTAAACGAATCAACAATAACACTTATACCAAAAACGGATAAGGACCTTGAAGACCCAGGTTCATATAGAACAATTGCTCTTTTGAACACTGATCAGAAGGGCAAATTTTAATCATTGCTATTGAGAGCCCAAATCTGAGGAAGGACATTATTGCCATAGAGGGAGTGCAGAGAAGGTTCACCAGACTGATTCCTGGGATGTCAGGACTGTCTTATGAAGAAAGACTGGATAGACTCGGTTTATACTCTCTGGAATTTAGGAGATTGAGAGGGGATCTTATAGAAACTTACAAAATTCTTAAGGGGTTGGACACGCTAGATGCAGGAAGATTGTTCCCGATGTTGGGGAAGTCCAGGACAAGGGGTCACAGCTTAAGGATAAGGGGGAAATTCTTTAAGACCGAGATGAGAAAGACTTTTTTCACACAGAGAGTGGTGAGTCTCTGGAACTCTCTGCCACAGAGGGTAGTTGAGGCCAGTTCATTGGCTATATTTAAGAGTGAGTTGGATGTGGCCCTTGTGGCTAAGGGGATCAGAGGGTATGGAGAGAAGGCAGGTACGGGATACTGAGTTGGATGATCAGCCATGATCATATTGAATGGCGGTGCAGGCTCGAAGGGCTGAATGGCCTACTCCTGCACCTAATTTCTATGTCTATGTTTCTATGTCTTACCATTAACTGCATACACTCTCCTTACATTCAACTTCCCAAATTGCAGCACCTCACACTTGCTCGGGTTAAACTCCATCTGCCATTTCCCCAACTTATCTATTTCCCACTGTATCTACTGACAGCTTTCCTCACTGTCTGCAACTCCTCCACCTCTCAGTCGTCTGTCTACATATCCATTCATCTATCTGCTGCTTGCTACTAGGGGGCCTATAGTACTATAGCATTAGAGTATAACAACCTTTCTTGTTTCTTCCTGGTTGTTATCGGGCAACTGAACCACAACCAGAGAGCAGTGCTGAACAACTATCTACCTCTTTGGTGACCCTCAGACTTGTCTTGATTGGACTTTGCTGGCTTTACCTTGCACTAAACGTTCTCCCCTTATCATGTATCTATGCACTGTAAATGAATTGATTGTAATCATTAGAGCCAGGATGTTTAAGCACTAAAAAACTCTGAATTAGGCAGGCAAAAGGGCATAATAAAATTACAAAAAAGCAAAGAAAAAGGCATTTGTTGACAAAAAGGCATTTATTTCCACCAGCAAAATATGGTTAAAATGCTAATATAAAGATATACTACATTAAATGATCAAAGTTGCCTGGTTGCGCATAATTACCACCATTATTTCCAAATTATTTGGTGTTAAACTATGCTGTCTGTCAGACAGAATGTGCTTCAGTTGTGAAAACTTCTTTCTCTCAGCTAAGGTCACTGGTGCATACCTGAAACAAGTTACAAACTCGAAATTCATGTTGATATCTTGTGTATTACAACTCCCTTTGATAACTTTAGCTATGTTTCTATTTCCTCAAGATCTTTGTTAGCTAAAATCACTCTCACATTTTCCTTGTATGTCTCTACCTACATCGCCAGGAACTTTGTTGTAAACCTGCAAGTTATTCACTAATGTTTTGCCACGTTTCTCAAGGGAAGTGATAGCTTGTGGGAAGTTTGCGAAATTGGAAGCAATAACCACAAGATCGCGGTGGATGAACTTGTTCTTCATAATTTCACTGACGATCCTGACTGCAGCAGATTCTTCTTCAATTGATGATTTATTTTATCTTTTCAAAATTTGAGGTATAGTAGAGTACAGCAGAGAGCCATGTACCCCACCTGGTCAAAACGGGCTGAGGAGGTAGCGGAATCTCGGGTGCCATTTCCTTGAACAACTGCACAGGTGATGGTGCTTTGAGGATGATTTTCTTGACATTGCAAACTAGGCGATCAACATTTGGAAACAAGCCACGTGTATGCTTGGCAATTCTATGAAGTCGTTGAGTTAAGCATGTCAAATGCAACATTTTGGGGAATAAAACTTTGAGTCACAAACAGAAGAACATTTTTGTGTTTTATACCTTCTGGCCAAAGTACAGCAAGTGAAGATGTAAACAACTGAGCAATAGTTGAGCTGTTTGGCTTCTCCAATACTTCCGATGTCAACTCCTTTGATGGTTGACCTGCCTCCAGTGTACCGATGACCACATTGGCAACAAACTCCCCACAGCATCGGTTGTCTCATCTATTGAGATCCATATTTTGTTACGTGCAACTTCATCTATAATTTTCTGCACAACAATGTTGAAGTTGCTGTCAACATAATTTTTCCGTAATGATGACTAACTTGGTATATGGTCATAGAAACATAGAAAATAGGTGCAGGAGGAGGCCATTCGGCCCTTCAAGCCAGCACCACCATTCATGGTGATCATGGCTGATCGTCCCCTATCAATAACCCATGCCTGCCTTCTCCCCATATCCCTTGACTCCACTAGCCCCTAGAGCTCTATCTAACTCTTAAATCCATCCAGTGACTTGGGTTCCACTGCCCTCTGTGGCAGGGAATTCTATAAATTCACAACTCTGGTTGAAAAAGCTTTTTCTCACCTCAGTCTTAAATGATATCCCCTTTATTCTAACAGTGTGGCCCCTGGTTCTGGACTCGCCCCACATTGGGAACATTTTTCCTGCATCTAGCTTGTCCAGTCCTTTTATAATCTTATATGTTTCTATACGATCCCCCTTATCTCCAGTGAATACAAGCCTAGTTTTTTTAATCTTTCCTCATATGACAGTTCCTCTGTGTATTTCTCTAAAAAACCTCAGAGATTTGTTTTCCAATTTCCACAGTGGAATTCCAGCATCAATGAATGCCTTGCACAGATCACTCAAAAACTCAGATTTGCAACTGGAGCCAGCAGTAAATGTAGTGAGGAGATAAGCTTGGGTATTTTGCTCGCGTAGTCTAAACCCCAGCGGCATCAACATTAACCTCTAATTTTAGATAGGCCTTTTCTTCTCACTCCTCCCCTCCCCTTCTCAGCTCTCCTAGTCCCACAGTCTCTGCCTCTTCCTTTTTTTCCTGTCCCTCCCCCACATCAGACCGAAGAATGGTCTCGACCCGAAACTTCGCCTATTCCTTCTCTCCATAGATGCTGCCTCACCAGCTGAGTTTCTCCAGCATTTTTTGTCTACCTTCGAATTTTCCTGCATCTGCAGTTCTTTCTTAAATAGATCTTGGAGAAGATGAAACCAGCGGGCAGCGGCATGAATGAATAAATGACCGATGGTGGTGCCCACGATTTTGCCCTGGTGGTGGACGTTTTTGTGTAAGTTATACTATATTAACACGTTAATAACAACATTAATATTAATGTGTTAACATAGAAAACGTCATTGTAATCATGGGACAACTGGAGAAAATGGCACAACCTTTTAGCTAAAAGGCAAAATTTTGACTTGATCATGAAATCGACCATTATCATGGTGAAATCATCAAGAAAGGTATTAAAGGCACATGGCATTTATTACAAAATCCTGGCTCTAGTAATTATGTATTGTCTCCCAGGACATGGTTAGCATGCGACAAATGTTTTTCACCTTGGTACACGTGACAATAAACAAAACTAAGACTAACTAAACTAACTGAGAAATGTGAGCCAAACGTGGTCTTGTGGGACAAGCTCAGTTACACAACTTGCCCTTCATGGTTGAGCTGGGCCGAAGGGCCTGCCTTTATGCTCTAACTGTATAAATATGTTCACGGCAATTTAGGGGAGATGAGGCAGGAACTGGCAGAGCTGCTGGGAGGGGGAGGCTGTTTGCAGACAAGGGCAGGTCCGGCAAGTGGGAGGATTCAGTCGTGTGATAATGAGACCGCAAGGTCAGTGTGTACCTGTCAGAGTGAAGGGCAATACTGCTGGGAGGAAGGGTGCTGACACAACAGTGTTTACCTGGCATACACTCTGAGACTAGCATTATCAGATTGTTACAGGGCCAGGAAGCGAGCTGGCAAGATCATGTCTGACCCCTCTCACCCTGGCCACAAGCTCCTTGAATCACTTCCCTCTGGAAGGCGACTCCAGATTGTCAAAGCTGTCACAAACAGACATAAAAACAGTTTTTATCCACGAGTGGTTGCTCTACTCAACAGCCTCCTTTTGATCTGGTATTTTGTTGGTTCACATGCTTGATGAATGTTGTTTTATCATTAATGTTTTATTATTATTAATGTTTAGTGTTTTCTGAGTCATTCGTAACTGTCACTGTATGTCATGTTGTTACTTGTGGGCGGAACACCAAGGCAAATTCCTTGAATGTGAATACTTGGCCAATAAACTTACATACTTGCAGCTAAACTCACACATAAACCGCTCATTGGAGACCCTCGGGCTGTCTTTGATCGAACTTTACTGGCTTTATCTTGCACTAAGCGTTATTCCCATTATTCTCTTAATCATTGAAGATGGATTGATCGTAATCATGTGTCAATCCCCAGCCCCCCCTACTATTTTGTTTAAACATACAAAATTATAAAGGACTGGATAGGCTAGATGCAGGAAAAATGTTCCCAGTGTTGGGGGAGTCCAGAACCAGGGGCCACAGTCTAAGAATAAAGGGGAGGCCATTTACCAAATCTTTTTCACCCAGACAGTTATGAATTTGTGGAATTCTCTGCCACAGAAGGCAGTGGAGGCCAATTCACTAGTAGAATTTTAAATAGTTAGATAGAGCTCTTGGGGCTAGCGGAGTCAAGGGGCGTGGGGAGAAGGCAGGAACGAGTTATTCATTGTGGATGATCAGCCATGATCATATTAGAAACATAGAAACAGGAAATAGGTGGAGTAGGCCATTCGGCCCTTCGAGCCTGCACCGCCATTCAATATGATCATGGCTGATCATCCAACTCATTATCCCGTATCTGCCTTCTCTCCATACCCCCTAATCCCCTTAGCCACAAGGGCAACATCTAACGCCCTCTTAAATATAGCCAATGAACTGACCTCAACTACCTTCTGTGGCAGAGAATTCCAGAGATTCACCACTGTGTGAAAAATGTTCTTCTCATCTCAATCCTAAAAGACTTCCCCCTTATCCTTAAACTGTGATCCCTTGTTCTGGACTTCCCCAACATCGGGAACAATCCTCCTGCACCTAGCCTGTCCAACCCCTTAAGAATTTTGTAAGTTTCGATAAGATCCCCCCTCTAAATTCTAGTGAATACAAGCCGAGTCTATCCAGTCTTTCTTCATATCAAAGCCCTGACATCCCAGGAATCAGTCTGGTGAACCTTCTCTGTACTCCCTCTATGGCAAGAATGTCTTTCCTCAGATTAGGAGACCAGAACTGTATGCAATACTCCTGGTGTGGTCTCATCAAGACCCTGTACAACTGCAGTAGAACCTCCCTGCTCCTATACTCAAATCCTTTTGCTATGAATGCTAACATACCATTCGCTTTCTTCACAGCCTGCTGCACCTGCATGCCTACTTTCAATAACTGGTGTACCATGACACCCAGGTCTCGTTGCACCTCCATTTCCTAATCGGCCACCATTCAGATAATAGTCTACTTTCCTGTTTTTGCCACCCAAGTGGATAACCTCACATTTATCCACATTATACTGCATCTGCCATACATATTCTCACTCACCCAACCTATCCAAGTCACCTTGCAGCCTCCAAGCATCCTCCTCACAGCTAACACTACCCCCCAGCTTCGTGTCATCCGCAAACTTGGAGATGTTGCATTCAATTCCCTCATCCAAATTATTAATATATATTGTAAATAGCTGGGGTCCCAGTACCGAGCCTTGCAGTACCTCACTAGTCGCTGCCTGCCATTCTGAAAAGGACCCGTTTACTCCACTCTTTGCTTCCTGTCTGCCAGCTAGTTTTCTATCCACATTAATACTGAACCCCCAATACCGTGTGCTTTAAGTTCGCATACTAATCTCTTGTGTAGGACCTTGTCGAAAGCCTTCTGAAAGTCCAGATATAACACATCCACAGGTTCTAAGTTATCCACTCTACTAGTTACATCCTCAAAAAATTCTATAAGATTTGTCAGACATGATTTACCTTTCATAAATCCATGCTGACTTTGTCCAATGATTTCACCATTTTCCAAATGTGCTGCAATTCCATCTTTAATAACTAGCAGTTTTCCCACTACCGATGTTAGACTAACTGGTCTGTATTTCTCCCAGTCTTCTGGTAGGCTGCTTTTTCTGGCTAATTTGTATGCTTCACCTTTTGTTTTGATACTATCCCTGATTTCCCTTGTTATCCACGGATGCACTACCTTCCCTGATTTATTCTTTTGCCAAACTGGGATGAACAATTTTTGTAGTTCATCCATGCAGTCTTTAAATGCCTTCCATTGCCTTCCACCGTCAACCCTTTAAGAGTCAATTGCCAGTCTCTCTTGGCCAATTCTTGTCTCATACCCTCATATTGAATGGCGGTGCTGATTTGAGGGGCCGAATGGTCTCCTCCTGCACCTATTTTCTATGTAATCATGTATCATCTTTCCACTGACTGGTTAGCACGCAAGCAAAGCTTTTCACTGCACCTCGGTACGCGTAAGAATAAACTAAACTCAATCTGATTTCTCACAACTCTTCCTATCCATATATCGTCAGTGTCTTTTCCAATTTGTTATTGTTTCCGCTTCTATCGCTTCCTCTGGCAGCTTGTTCCAGATACAGACCACCCTCTGTGTGAAAATGGTACCCCTGAGGACCCTCTAAAATCTCTCCCCTCACCTTAAGTCTGTGCGCTCTAGTTTTAGAATCCTCCACCCTGGGGATAAGACTAAGGGTGTTCACTTTATCCGTGCCCCTCATGATCTTGTACACCTGAATAATGTCCCCCCTCAACCTCCCCCACCCAATCAATAAAGTCCCAGCTGATCAAACCTCTCCTAACTCAAGCCTGCAAGCCCAGAAGGGTCTCGACCCGAAACATCACCCATTCCTTGTCTCTGGATGCTGTCTGCCTGTCCTGCTGAGTTACTCCAGCACTCTGAGTGAAACATACTGGTGAATCTCTTCTCCACCCGTTCCATCCTTCCTGGTGTGGTGAGGGCTCCGGCTGCTGGTCTCTGGTGGTCAGTGGTTTGGTGAGGGCTATGGCCAGGGTGGGGGTGTTTATATGACTGGGCGTGTGGGGGAAGGGAGGTTGTACATGGGTGGGGGGTGTGTATATATGGGTGGGTGGGGGTATATATGGGTGGGTGGGGATGTATATGGGTGGGGGGTATATATGGGTATGGGGTGTATATGGGTGGGGGGGTGTATATGAGTGCGGGGTGTATATGGGTATGGGGGTGCATATGGGTGGGTAGTGTGTATGTGGGGATGTATACGGGTGGGGGTGTGTATGTGGGGGGGTGTATCATAGATGAAACCTAACCATGTTATGGTCACTACCACCTAATGGCTCATTAACCTCGAGGTCCTTTACCAAATCTGGTTCATTACATAACACTAAATCCAGAATTGCCTTCTCCCTGGTAGGCTCTAATACAAGCTGTTCTAAGAATCCATCACAAAGGCACTCTACGAAGTCCCTTTCTTGGGGTCCAGTACCAACCTGATTTTCCCAGTCTACCTGCATGTTGAAATCTCCCATAACAACCACAGCATTACTTTGAGAATCTTTTGTAATTTTTCCTGTAGTCACTTCCCCTTCACTCCATCTTTATACTCCCAATTTGTCAATCCCTCACCCCCACTATTTAGTTTAAACCCGCACGTGTAGCCCTAGCAAACCTGCCTGCCAGAATGTCCGTCCACCTCCCAGATGGTTGGCATTATCTTTCATTACTGATACCACATCATGAATTCTGAAGAATTACGAAGAACACAGTGAGATCAGGAAGAACTTGCTTTATTTGTTACAATAGGCACAAATGCATCAAGACATTCTTTTAAAAAAACACTTTAAAATGCCTTTATGTTTGTCTGCTCCTCGACAGGGCCAAGGAGGGCTTATATTAGGAACACTTCCCTATCCATTTCCCACCACGAATGGCTGACCTGTTGAGTTCTACCATCACTTTGGAGGGGAATGGACGGGCAATGTGTCAGGTCTGGACCCTGCTCTTTCTCCAGTTTGCGTGTCACCTCACTCTGGCAATGGAGGAGGCCCAGGACAGAAAGATCAGTGTGGGAGTGGGAAGGGAAATTAAAATGATTGGCAACCGGGAGATACAGCAGGCCTTGGCAGACTGAGCGCAATTTTAGGGTGAAATGCACGCCTAGTGTAGATACAAAGAGAGAGAGAGTGCGTGAGAGAACGAGCATATGTGAGAGAGAGCATGTGTGACAGGGAGAGGGTGTCACAGAGAGAGAGAGGGAGTGTGTGTGACAGAGGGTGAGAGAGAAAGTGTGTGTGAGAGTGATAATGTGTAAGAGCAAGAGAGAGGGTGTATGTGTGTGAGAGTGCGTGTGTATGAGAGCGGGAGTGTGTGTGTGTATGAGAGGAAGTGTGAGAAAGAGGGAGTGTCTATGAGAGAACAAGAGGGAGAGGGAGTGTGTGCATGAGGGACAGAGAGAGGGGGTGGGGGAGAGGGACATAGGAGACATGGAGGAGGGGGAAGCTATTTATTTATACGTGGGGAGGCACTGGAGGGAAGGGCTGTCGAGGGTGTGTGTGAGAGACAGGGAGTGAGAGAGGGAGTGTGAGAGAGACGGAGCGAGAGAAGGAGAGAGGAGAGGGGCATGAGAGGGTGGGGTGGAGAGCCACGTGTGGAATTTTGCTTCACTTTCCAAAGAATGGCCCCAATGATGAAATACATCATCATCTCTTGTCAATTGACAAAAAGAGTATTTGAAGAACAGGGCATCAGAGTCACTGCCTACCAAGCAGCAGTAATCACAGTCTCCTGTCTTCTTTTGACAGATATGGGCAATTCAAGGCACTGGAACAATACAAATAACGCTTCCTCTGCAAAATCTTCCAATTCCAACATCAGTATCCTTTCCCAGGACAGCATCCTCAGCAACAAAGCCATGATTACACTCAGTCAGCTCCATTCAGCATGCCAAACAGTTATCTGCCCAACACCAGAATCATAAACATAAATTAAATTCCCAGTAATGCCAAGAGAAAGAGATCACATGCAAAGAGGAAAAGCTCAAAGCATCTGTGAAAAATTGTACCAATTGGCTATGACCATTGAAAGTTGAGGAATTTTCAGGATGCCCCAACAGTACACATAAACAGAGAGTAAACAGCTAAAGGACAAAGGCATCTAACAAACAACCCAGCAACCCATTCAAACATCACCTGACCCATCAGTGGAACAGCCAATGTTTCTTGACAAATAAACATGATCAGGTACCTTAGAACCTAAATGAAAGGAAATCATCTTTGACCTTGAAGCTGTATTTGTACTCGAAGCGGCGGGTCGGCAAGTCGGCGGCCGCTACCCAGCCGACGATGATGAGGAGGAGGAGGTGAAGCTGCAGCAGGAGACTCCGAGTACTAGGCGCCACCATCTTCACCTCGACTGAGGCGCTTGCCCGCCCACCCACCCACGTACGTTCTAAGTTGATAACGCCATCTATAGTTGATAAGGTCATCTAATGCTGCATATTCTCCGACAGGGTTGCTGATATCGCAATATATTTTTGTTTCCACTTTATTCCCCCCCATATCATTTCAAAATCATACTGTTCCGATTTTTCACACTTTTTTAACTTAAAAAACAGAAATATTATGATATAAATCAGACCAGTTGTCAGGTAAGGTGCATGGAGAGTGTGGGGAGGGGGTAGACTCTGCAGGACTGATGTGGAGGCTTTGGGAAAGGTGCAGAGATAGTTATCCAGAATGGTTTCAAAACAAGGGACTGCAGATGCTGGTTTACAAAAGAGAACAAAAGTGCTGGAGTAACTCAGCGGGATAGGCAGCATCTCTGGAGAGGAATGCGTGACGTTTCGGGTCAAGACTGAGAAGGGTCTCGATCCGAAACATTACCCATTCCTTCCAGCATTTTGTGTTTACTGAAACAGCGCCTATCAACGTGGTGGTATGCCAGCAGGCTGGAGGAGCGAGCAAAGGCTCTGCATAGAGCAGGCAGGTGAAGGGGCGCTGGCCGGTGTAGACTAGCTGGTGCTCCAGCAGGTGATCAAAGCAGGCGAAGCCCTTACCACAGGACGGGCAGGGAGAGGGACGCTCACCGCTGTGGGTTCGCCAGTGCTGCCACAGGCTGGACATGCGGGTGAAACCCTTGCTACACTCAGCGCACAGAAAGGGTCTCTCTTCGGTGTCTATCCGCTGGTGCACCCACAGCCCCCATACTCTTGAAACGCTTGCCGTAGTGGGAGCAGCCGCTCGCCGGCGTGGGTTGGCCGGTGCTGCCACAACCCCCGCGAGCTGTCAAACTCCTCATCGCAGTACGGACAGTCGGAGGGCTGGCCACTGGTGTGCACATGCTGGTGACAGGGCATGGGAGGCCATGGCAAAGTGTTCTCCACACACCGGGCTGGGGAAGGGATGGTCGCCGGTGTGCACCCGCTGGTGGGACAGCAGCTTCGAGGAGCGGGTGAAGCCCTTGCCGCACTGGGCACAGGTGTAGGGACGTTCACCAGTATGGGTGTGCTGGTGCTCCAGCAGGTGACTGGACTGGGTGAAGCCCTTGCCGCACTGGGCACAGGTGAAGGGTCGTTCGCCGGTGTGGGTGCGCTGGTGGGAAAGCAGGTTGCTGGACTGGGTGAAGCCCTTGCCGCACTTGGCACAGGTGAAGGGGCGCTCGCCAGTGTGGGTGCGCTGATGCACCAGCAGGTGACTAGGATGGGTGAAGCCCTTGCCGCACTGGGCGCAGGTGTAGGGGTGCTCGCCGGTGTGAGTCCGCTGATGCACCAGCAGGTGACTGGACTGGGTGAAGCCCTTGCCGCACTGGGCACAGGTGTAGGGACGTTCGCCCGTGTGGGTGGACTGGTGCTCCAGCAACCTGGTGGAGCTGGTGAAGCCCTTGCCGCACTGGATGCAGGTGTATGGGCGCTCGCCGGTGTGGGTGCGCTGATGCTGCAGCAGGGTGCTGGACTGGGTGAAGACCTTGCCGCACTGGGCACAGGTGAAGGGTCGCTCGCCAGTGTGTGTGCGCTGGTGGGACAGCAGGCGATTGGACTGGGTGAAGCCCTTGCCGCACTGGACGCAGGTGAAGGGGTGCTCGCTAGTGTGGGTGCGCTGGTGGGACAGCAGGCTGGTGGAGTGGGTGAAGCCCTTGCCGCACTGGGCGCAGGTGTAGGGGCGGTCGCTGGTGTGGGTGTACTGGTGCTGCAGCAGGTTGCTGGAGCGGGTGAAGCCTTTGCCACAGTCGCTGCAGGTGTAGGGCCGCTCACCGGTGTGCAGGCGCCTGTGCAACTTCAGGTCCGTGGACGACTTAAAGCCTTTGCCGCAGTCGGAGCAGATGTAGGGCCGCTCACTGCTGTGCACCCGCCGATGATGCAGCAACCCCGACGACTGGGCAAAGCCTTTGCCGCAGTCGCTGCAGGTGTAGGGCCGCTCCCCGGTGTGCATGCGCCTGTGCATCAACAGGTGCGTGGACGACTTAAAGCCTTTGCCGCAGTCGGAGCAGGTGAAGGGTCGCTCACTGCTGTGCACCCGCCGGTGCTGCAATAGCCCCGTCGACCGGGCAAAGCTCTTGCCGCAGGTGGAGCAAGCATAGGGCTTCTCACCCGTGTGCACCCGCCGGTGCTCCTGCAGTGCCATCAACCGGGCAAAGCTCTTACCGCAGGTGGAGCAGCTGAAGGGCTTCTCACCCGTGTGCACCCGGCGGTGCATCTTCAGGTGATTCATCGTCTTGAAACTCTTGCCGCAGTCGGAGCAGGTGAAGGGCCTCTTGCCAGAGTGCAGGCAGTTGTGCCGCAGCAGGTTGGTGCAGCTGGTGAAGCTTTTGCCGCATTCTGAGCAGTCGATAGGGCGTTCTCCTGTGTGCACCAGTCGGTGAGTCTCCACCTCACTCGGGGTCTGCCAGGCCTTGCCACACACGTCGCACTCATAACGCTTCTCCTTGTTGTGCCCCGTCATGTGGTCCTCCATCGAAGCTCAACCCCTTCGAAGCTCAGCCCGCACACCGAGCAGATGGGGGGGGGGGGGGGGGGTTGGGGGCTCACCGGCACCGGCTCACGTCCTCGTCTCTCCGTTCACAGCAACGGCTCCTAAACCCTGCAGATGGGGAACACAGAGGGTCAACACCTTTTTCGGTCTTCAAGAGTCCAACTTTGCTCTTAACTATTTTTTTCCTCTTCACATTCCTAAAGAAGATTTTAATATCCTCCTTATATAGTTATCTTCTGTTGCTCTTTGCAAGTTGCCCAATCCTCTGGCTTCCCATTCATCTTTTCTATGTTCTGCTTCTCTTTTATTTTTATACTCTGCTTGACTTCCCTTGTCAACCACAGTCGCCCCTTCACTCCCCTTGAAATCCTTCTTCCTCTTTGGAATTAATTGATCCTGCACCTTCTGTATTATTCCCAGAAATACCTGCGATTGTTGTTCCACTGTCATCCCTGCTAGTTTATCTTTCCAGTCAACTTTGACCATCTCCTGCCTCATGGTTCCTTAGTCCCATTTGCTCAACTGTAATACTGACACTTCCGATTTTCCCTTCTCCCTCTCAAATTGTAGATTAAAACTTATCATATTATGGTCACTACCTACTAATGGCCCCTTTACCTCAAGATCCCTTATCAAATCCGGTTCATTACAAAACACTAAATCCAGAATTGCCTTCTCCCTGATAGGTCCAGTATAAGCTGCTATAAGAATCCATCATGGAGGCACTCCACAAACTCCCTTTCTTGGGGTCCAGTACGAAGCTGATTTTTCCAGTCTACCTGCATATTGAAATCAACCATTACAACCATAGCATTAACTTTGCGACATGCCAATATTAGCTCTTGATTCAGCTTGCACCCTGTGTCCAGGCTACTGTTTGGGGGCCTGCAGATAACTCCTATTAGGGTATTTTTACCCTTACGATTCCTCAGTTCTATCCATACTGACTCCACATCTCCTGTTTCAATGTCACCCCTTGCAAGGGACTGAATTTCATTCCTCATCAACAGAGCTACCCCACCCCCTTTGCCCACCTGTCTGTCTTTTCGAGCGTACGTATACCCTTGAATATTCAGTTCCAAGCCCTGGTCCTCTTGCAGCCATGTGTCTGTAATTCCCTCAAGATCATACTTGCCAGTTTCTAACTGAGCCTCAAGCTCACCCACTTTATTTGTTATACATCGTGCATTCTTGTGCTTTTAATCCACTACTCACCTCACCTTTCACATCGATTTCTATTTTATTTGGCCATACTCTCCTGTTCCTATTAATTCTGGGGTCTTTAACTTTAACTTTTATACTCTCTTTCCCTTTAACTTCATCATTATATCTCAATTTTGTCCCCAATGTGAAATGGTATGAAACAGATCCCAGGGGCCACAGTTTAAGAATAAGGTGTCAACCATTTAGGACTGAGATGAGGAAAAGTTTTTCACCCAGAAAGTTGTGAAGCTGTGGAATTCACTCCCACAGAAGGCAGTGGAGGCCAATTCATTGGATGTTTAAGAGAGTTATGTTTAGCCTGTAGGGCTAACGGAATCAAGGGATATGGGGAGTGAGCAGGAACGGGGTACTGATTGTGGATGATCAGCCATTATCAAATTGAATGGAGGTGCTGGCTCAAAGGGCTGAATGGTCTACTCCTCAACCTATTGTCTATTGTATTGTTATAATGGGAATCTTCAAACTAAATGAACCTCGGTGTGTTTGCAATAGACAACAAGTGCAGGAGTAGGCCATTCAGCCCTAACCCCTTGACACAGACCTCCCGAAGAAGCTCCTGGGAAAACGTAGGTCTCTCATAGTAGGTTGATCTGGTTCCCTGCCGAAATCCTTAGATGCAGACAATGAAGGTAAGATCAACTGTATTGAGATTTTTGCTGCTGGGAAAGTAGTTGGCAATTGGATAGAGCAAACTAAAATGTTTATAAATTAGTATGTTTTTGCTACCAAGAGAGTAGTTGGCTATTGGGCATGGCAAATTAAAAAGGTTTGTTTCAAATGTGTAATTTGCTACTAAGAAAGTAGTCGGTGAGAGGTATTGCTTCTAGGAACGTAATTGGTAAGGGGATTTGCTACTAGGAGAGCAGTTGGTAAGGTATATTACTACCAGGAATGTAGTCGGTGATTGTCTTGGCAAACTAAAAAAGTTTGTCGCTCACAAAGTAGCTGGGCTGAGAGAGACTCGCAGCTATGGGGAATAATTTGGATGAACGCACCATGGGAACGCCCGTATTTTGCACCAGGAAAGTAGTTGGTGATTGGCTTCGCAGGGAGAAAGCCTGTTGTTCGCAATTAAGTAAGTGTTAAAAGACACTGCAATAATGGGTAACAATTTGGACTAAAGTGACAGGGGAACGCCTGTGCAACAAATGTGTTATCTATATTACTAAAAGTCTGATCTTGACCACTTTTGGCTCACTGTGGTGTGATTTCTGAGAGAACGCTGCCACCTACGGCTGTCATTTTGGCCACATCGCTCAGAGCCCCCCTCTGCCTTCCTGGACCAGATTTTTCCCATTAATGAAAAATCAGAGAGATGTTAATGTTTTTTAAAAATTCTCCATTCTCTCTGCTGCCCCTGCTGGAGGGAGGGGGGGGGGGGCAACGATAAAACCAGGAAGTGGTGTGCCTCACTCAGTCTCTGCAAGATGGAGGAAGCCAGAGGGTCACGTCTCTCTGATGCTCTGAATAACACTGAACACATGTCTACTCAACTGTGAGTGCCCTTAATGTGGTTTGAAAATGAAAATATGGTTGGTTTGAAGTAAAAATGCACTGCAAATGGTTGTTTGGGTTGAAGTAAAAATGCACTGCAAATGGTTGTTTGGGTTGAAGTAAAAATGCACTGCAAATGGTTGTCGGGGGGGGGGGGGGGGGGGGGGGGGGGGGGGGGGGGGGGGTTGGGTTGAAGTGAAACGGCACTGCAAAGGGTTCTTTGGTGGGGTTTTGTGTTGAAGTGAAAAGGCACTGCAAAGGGCTGTTTGGGTGGGTTTTGGGTTGAAGTGAAAAGGCTCTGCAAAGGGTTGTTTGGGTTGATTTAAAAATGCAGGCAAATGGTTATTTGGGTTGAAGTAAAAATGCACTGCAAATGGTTGAACAATAAAATTGTTATTAGTGTTTAAAAATTGCTGAGAATCTCTCTCCTGTCAATCACGCCATGAAGGCCACACCTTTTCCGGTGGAAGGGGGAGGGATTATAAAACCTGAACTGTGGGTGTGGCTCAGTCTCTGCATGACGGGGAAGGGAGAGGTCACAACTTTCTCTGAGCTCTGAATCAACTGAACACACTGAATGTCTAATGAACTGTGAGTGTGGTGTTTTGTGTGGTTTCACCTTGCTTGAAATGGTATGAAACTGCATTTGAATGTGGTGGCCTTGCACCCTGCATAAAATGGTATGAAACTGCATTTGAATTTGTTGGCCTTGCACCCTCCTTGAATCACATGAAACTGCATTTGAATTTGGTGGCCTTGCACCCTGCTTGAAGTGGTATGAATCTGCACTTGAATTTGGTGGCCTTGCACCCTGCTTGAAGTGGTGGAAAATGCACAGGAATTTGGTGGCCTTGCACCCTGCTTAAAATGGTAGGAAACTGAACCTGAATTTGGTGGCCTTGCACCCTGCTTGAAGTGGTATGAAACTGCACTTGAATTTTGTGGCCTTGCACCCTGCTCGAAGAGGTAAGAAACTGCACTTGAATTTGGTGGCCTTGCACCCTGCTTGAAATGGTAGGAAAATTGATTTGAATTTGGTGGCCTTGCACTCTGCTTGAAATGGAATTTCAAGGAATAACCGTGAGTCAACTGCCAGCCCACAAGCCATGAGTGAGCTGCCAGTACATCAACCTTGAGGGAATGAGCTGCCACCCCAAGAATCCATTTGGCCCACAATGTCCATACTAGCCCTCTGGAGACCAGTAGGCCCTGCAGCCAACAATACCCATACCAGCGCTCCAGAAAGCCCCCCCCCCCCCCCACTGGCCACCAATATAGGAGTTGGTGGAGAGGTGGAATATTGCGTCGGGGGACCAGCCCTCCCGTGTGGACATGGGACCCAACGAGTCCCACTTAGTCTAGTTTGATTCCTAAAATTAAGATGAATCCTGGCCAGTAGGAGGAACATGGAATGCAGCGACGATTAAAAGAGCAGAGATGTTGATATGGGAAAGAGACGCGGGAAAGAAATGGAAAAAGAGAATTAAGGATTGGAAAGTGGAGGGGGGAACAAGGACATGGCAGACCAATTGAATAGCTACTTTGGTTCTGTCTTCACTAAGGAAGACATAAATAATCTGCCGGAAATAGCAGGGGACCGGGGGTCAAATAAGATGGAGGAACTGAGTGAAATCCAGGTTAGCCAGGAAGTGGTGTTGGGTTCATTGAACGGATTAAAGGCCGATAAATCCCCAGGGCCAGATAGTCTGCATCCCAGAGTACTCAAGGAAGTAGCCACAGAAATAGTGGATGCATTAGTGATCATTTTTCAAAACTCCTTAGATTATGGAGTATTTCCTGAGGATTGGAGGATAGCTAATGTAACCCCACTTTTAAAAAGAGGAGGGAGAGAGAAAACGGGGAATTACAGACCAGTTAGTCTAACATCGGTAGTGGGGAAACTGCTAGAGACAGTTATTAAAGATGGGATAGCAGCACATTTGGAAAATGGTGAAATCATTGGATAAAGTCAGCATGGATTTACGAAAGCTAAATCATGCCTGACAAATCTTATAGAATTTTCGAGGATGTAACTAGTAGAGTGGATAAGGCAGAACCAGTGGATGTGTTATATCTAGACTTTCAGAAGGCTTTCAACATGGTCCCACATAAGAGATTAGTATACAAACTTAAAGCACACGGTATTGGGGGTTCAGTATTGATGTGGATAGAGAACTGGCTGGCAGACAGGAAGCAAAGGGTAGGAGTAAACGGGTCCTTTTCAGAATGGCAGGCAGTGACTAGTGGGGTACCGCAAGGCTCAGTGCTGGGACCCCAGCTATTTACAATATATATTAATGATTTGGACGAGGGAATTGAATGCAACATCTCCAAGTTTGCGGATGACACTAAGCTGGGGGGTAGTTTTAGGTGTAATTAACACCCAAAGATTGAACCTTCTTAACCAACCTTCCATGGGGAACCTTGTCAAAGGCCTTACTGAAATCCATATAGACAACATCCACTGCTTTACCCTCACCAATTTCCCTAGTTACCGCTTCAAAAAATTCAAGAAGGTTTGTCAAACATGACCTTCCAGGCACAAATCCATGTTGACTGTTCCTGATCAGACCCTGTTTATCCAGATGCTTATAACCATATAACCATATAACAATTACAGCACAGAAACAGGCCCTCTCGGCCCTTCCAGTCCGTGCCGACCATTTGTTTTCCCCTAGTCCCATCTACCTGCACGCAGACCATACCCCTCCATTCCCTTCACGTCCATATACCTATCCACTTTACTTTTAAATGTTAAAATCGATCCTGCCTCCACCACTTCTGCTGGAAGCTCATTCCACACAGCCACCACCCTCTGAGTAAAGACGTTCCCCCTCACGTTACCCCTAAACTTCTGTCCCTTAATTCTCATGTCATGCCCTCTTGTTTGAATCTTCCCTACCCTCAATGGGAAAAGCTTATCCATGTCAACTCTGTCTATCCCTTTCATCATTTTAAAGACCTCAATCAAGTCCCCCCTTAACCTTCTGCGCTCCAAAGAATAAAGACCTAACTTGTTCAACCTTTCTCTGTAACATAGTTGCTGGAACCCTGGCAACATTCTAGTAAATCTCCTCTGTACTCTCTCTATTTTCTTGACATCCTTCCTATAATTAGGCGACCAAAATTGTACACCATACTCCAGAATTGGTCTTACCAATGCCTTGTACAATTTTAACATTACTTCCCTACTCCTATATTCAATGCTCTGATTTATAAAGGCCAACACACCAAAGGCTTTCTTTACCACCCTATCTACATGCGATTCCACCTTCAGGGAACTATACACAGTTATTCCTAGATCCCTCTGTTCCACAGCATTCCTCAATTCCCTACCATTTACCATGTACATCCTATTTTGATTTGTCCTGCCAAGATGTAGCACTTCACACTTATCAGCATTAAACTCCATCTGCCATCTTTCAACCCACTTTTCCAAATGGCCCAAATCTCTCTGTAGACTTTGAAAATCTACTTCATTATCCACAACACCACCTATCTTAGTATCATCTGCATACTTACTTATCCAATTTTCCACCCCATCATCCAGATCATTGATGTACATGACAAACAACAGTGGACCCAACACAGATCCCTGAGGCACCCCACTGGTCACCGGCTTCCAACCTGACAAACAGCCATCCACCATTACTCTCTGACATCTCCCATTCAGCCACTGTTGAATCCATCTTGCTACTCCGCCATTAACACCCAAAGATTGAACTTTCTGAACCAACTTTCCATGGGGAACCTTGTCAAAGGCCTTACTGAAATCCATATAGGATTATATATTATCCATATATATATTATCTCTAAGTATCCTTTCCATTAATTTGCCCACCACTGACGTCAAACTAATAGGTCTATAACTGCTAGGTTTATTCTTTGAACCCTTTTTAAACAATGGAACAACATGCGCAGTACGCCAATCCTCCGGCACTATTCCCGTTTCTAATGACATTTGAAATATTTCTGTCATAGCTCCTGCTATTGCTACACTAACTTCCCTCAATGTCCTAGGGAATATCCTGTCAGGACCTGGAGACTTATCCACTTTTATATTTTTCAAAAGTGTCAGTACTTCCTCCTCTTTGAATCTCATAGTTTCCATAGCTACCCTACTTTTTCCCCTTAACTCACAGAGTTCAATATCCTTCTCCTTGGTGAATACCGAAGAAAAGAAATTGTTCAATATCTCCCCCATCTCTTTTGGCTCTGCAGATAGCTGTCCATTCTGGTTCTCTAATGGTCCGATTTTATCCCTCGTTATCCTTTTGCTATTAATATATCTGTAGAAACCCTTTGGGTTTACTTTCACCTTTCTTGCCAAAGCAACCTCATATCTTCTTTTAGCCTTCCTAATTTCTTTCTTAAGATTCTTTTTACATTCTTTATACTCCTCTAGCACCTCATTTACTCCATGCCTCCTATAATTATTGTAGATATCTCTCTTTTTTCGAAACAAGTGTCCAATTTCCCTCGAGAACCATGGCTCTTTCCAATTTTTACTATTTCCTTTCAACCTAACAGGGACACAAAGATTCTGTACTCTTACAATTTCCCCTTTAAATGTCCTCAATTTCTCTTCTACATCCTTCCCATGAAACAAAGTGTCCCAATTCACTCCTTTAAAATCCTTACGCATTCCCTCAAAGTTAGCCTTTCTCCAATCAAATATCTCCACCCTAGATCCAGTTCTGACTCTCTCCATAATTATATTGAAACTAATGGTATTGTGATCACTGGTCCCGAAGTGCTCATCAACACATACCTCCGTCACCTGACCTGCCTCATTTCCTAACAGGAGGTCCAGCACTGCCCCTTCTCTGGTCGATACCTCTATGTACTGCTGCAAAAAAAACTATCCTGCACACATTTTACAAACTCCAAACCATCCAGCCCATTTACAGAATGTGTTTCCCAGTCTATTTTTGGAAAATTGAAATCTCCCACAATCACTACCTTGTGCTTACTACTAATATCTGCTATCTCCTTACATATTTGCTCTTCCAATTCTCGCTCCCCATTTGGCGGTCTATAATACACCCCTAAAAGTGTTGCTACACCGTTCCCACATCTCAGTTCCACCCAAATAGCCTCCCTAGACGAGCCCTCTAATCTATCCTGCCAAAGCACTGCTGTAATATCTTCTCTGACAAGCAATGCAACACCTCCCCCTCTGGTCCCTCCAATCTATCACACCTGAAGCAACGAAATACTGGAATATTTAGTTTCCAATCACAGCCCTCCTGCAACCATGTTTCACTGATTGCCATAACATCATATTCCCAGATGTCAATCCAGGCTCTATGTTCATCCACCTTACTTACAATGCTCCTAGCATTAAAATATACATATATAGAAACCCACCATCCCTCATTCTCTGTCTATTATCTTTTTCATCTTTCTCGCCTACATTTTGGGTCCGAGTGCTTCCCTTCTCTGCCTCTTGCCCCACACCCTGACCCCTAGCCCTCTCTACCCGAGTCCTTCCCCCCCTGCCTTTCTAGTTTAAAGTCTCCCCAGTAGCCTTTGCAAATCTCCCTGCCAGGATATTGGTCCCCCTCGGGTTCAAGTGCAACCCGTCCTTTGTGTACAGATCATGCCTTCCCCAAAATAGGTCCCAGTGATCAAGAAACTTGAATCCCTGCCCACTGCACCAGTCCCTCAGCCACGCATTTATCCTCCACCTCATTTCATTCCTACTCTCACTGTCACGCGGCACAGGCAGTAATCCTGAAATCGTTACCCTTTGGTCCTTCTCCTTAACTTTCCCCCCAACTCCCTAAATTCTCCCTTCAGGACCTCGTCACTTTTTCTGCCTATGTCATTGGTACCTATGTGTACCACAACATCAGGCTCCTCTCCCTCCCTTATCAGAATCTTTTGGACACGTTCTGACACATGCGAGTCCCTGGCACCAGGGAGGCAAACTACCATCCGGGTCTCCCGACGGCGTCCACAGAATCGCCTATCCGACCCCCTAACTATAGAGTCCCCTATTACAATTGCCCTCCTCTTTTTGCTACCCTTCTGAGCATCAGGGCCGGTCTCTGTGCCGGAGACCCGGCCGCTGTTGCTGCCCCCAGCTAGGCTGTCCCCTCCAATCGTACTCAAACCCGAGTACCTATTTTCCAGGTGTACGGTCACAGGGGTACTCTCTATCCCCTGCCTCTGCCCCTTGCCCTTCCTAACTGGGACCCACTTGTCTGCCTCCTGTGGTCTGTGAGTGACTACCTCCCTGTAGCTCCTCTCTATGACCTCCTCACTCTCCCTGACCAGACGGAGGTCATCGAGCTGCTGCTCCAGGTTCCTAACACAGTCCTTTAGGAGCCCAATCTTGACACACCTGGCGCAGATGTGGACGTCTGGAGGGCTATCAGATTCCCTGACCTCCCACATCTGACATCCAGAACAGTACACTGCCCTGGCCTTCATACTCCCCCCTTACACAGGATACAATATCAACACAATATAAAATCACTACAAACTGCAGAAATCTGACTGTAAATTAGCTGTTTACCCTGGTCCACTTCCCACCAATCAGCGGCTTCCTCAAAAACCCCACCTCCAAATGGAACGTTATGGATTTAGGTAAAAACAAGCCCTGCGCTTGATTTTAACGCTTACCTGTCGGGTGTCGCTCCTCCCCCTCCTTCTCTTCCAACGGCTCCTGTAGGCCTCTGAAAAAACAAGCCCCGCGCTTGATTTTAAAGCTTACCGGTCGGGTGTCGCTCCTCCCCCTCCTTCTCTTCCAACGGCTCCTGTGGGCCTCATTGTGAGATGAGGAAAACATTTTTCACACAGAGAGTGGTGAGTCTCTGGAAATCTCTGCCACAGAAGGTAGTTGAGGCCAGTTCATTGGCTATATTTAAGAGGGAGTTAAGATGTGGCCCTTGTGGCTAAAGGGATCAGGGGGTATGGAGAGAAGGCAGGTACAGGATACTGAGTTGGATGATCAGCCATGATCATATTGAATGGCGGTGCAGACTCGAAGGGCCGAATGGCCTACTCCTGCACCTATTTTCTATGTATCTATGTTTACAGGTCCTCAGCGATGAATTAATTACATATGCACAGCAATTAACCCATGCCTTGCTTGGTCTGCACTCCTAGGTATGAGAGTCACTGAAGCCACTACCCGTTTGAACACAGGGACAAGTCCATTCTATCAGACAACGTACATATTGTACTGGGATCAAAAGAAATTGGGACTGTGTTGAAAGTGACTGTACCAGGTGCTACCAACAACATCAACCGCCGTGAGGAGATGTGATTGACTGTAAACGGATCAAAGAACCAAGAAAGGACAATGGGGCTATTGACCCTCCTATTTATTCTGGGGTTGGCCAAGATGGACCGGACTTGGGGAAATAATCTGTTTTGTTTTTAATTTCCCATTTGCATTAAGAAGTGTATGCTGGTTGTGTACGCACATCGCATATAATGGTGGAGGAGGAATACCCCTCTTAACAATACCCCTTAACCTTAATGAGATTCTGGCCTTGCATTGTTTTTGCAATAAAACAGCAACTAGCGGGTGCCTTCAGCACAGCAAGCTCACAGACCCATACTTAAAGGATGGTATATGTCCTTGTTTAAGCCAGGATGGAAGGTAAATGAGACCACGGCTTAAAATCAGTGGATTGTCCCCAGAACCCAGTTAGTACCACCCGATATTGTGACAAAAGAGGCATTGGGTATACTTAGGGAACAGCAACTGCACCAAGGTTAGTGCTAATGGCCACTGAGTCCAATAAATGGGATGTATTTTGTGTGTGGATCCTGGGCATACCCATGGTTACCTGGTATGTACCTGGGGAACTGGGAAAGGTTGATCAAGCCAACCTACAACTGAAGGAGATGCTGTTATTTAGCCTTTGTTGTCCGTCACATGCGAGCTGTGCAACATCTAACTGAATTGTATATCCCCCATGAGGGCTAAGCGAAGTATATCGGAGTCAGCGGAATTCTGGATGATTGCCTTCCCACTTTACGGGACAACCCGTCTATCACGGGAATTGATTAATATGATCTCTGTATTGGAGAAATTAGTTAATGAAACTGCGGACGCCTTAACCTACAAGCAAAAGGCCCTCTCATCCATGATGGCTGAAATGGTTGCACTATGTCCAATAGCCCTGCAGAATACGAGGAGGGACCTATGCTATACTAGGACAGGAATGTTACACCGATGACCCCGATGAATCTAACATTATAGATTTAGCGGCACATATCACCAGAGAAGTAAAGATGATAGAGGTAGGGGAAGAGTTACATAACTTTAATAAAGGTGGAGAATGGTAGCCATTTAGATGTTTGGAGGAATAATAATTCACTATGTATCTAATGTATTGCTGATCATTGTATTAATCTATGTACTGAAATACCTGAAGCCTTTGCTGTGCACTAACCAAGGACTGTAGTGTTACCATTAAAATCAATAAAAGGAGGGAATGAGAATATCCTAGTTATGAAATAATTGAAGTGTAAAATATTTTATTAAGTAAAAGATTGGCCTGACTTTTTTGGGTTGTGAATAAACTGAAGTTTTATAATTCTGTACTGTAGAGGAGCTGTGGTAATAGGAAGCCTGCATGCCTATGCATGCCAAGCTGTTCTGATAGTGCTTCCTGTTATGCCCAAGTAAAATACCATTAATAGTGGGAGAGGATGTGTTTCCTGGGGACTTGGTAGATTCTGTAAACAGAAATCTTCTGGCTGCTACTGATATTGATGCTTACATTGTTAAGACTGAATTGCAAATGTTGGGCTTTTGACTAAGTTCCTGTTGTTTCGAAGTTTGTGATCAACAGTTTTTGATTGAAATGACCATAGATGACAAGTATTGTAGTAATAGTGACAAGTATACTTTGAATGGGTTCAACCTGTGATGGGTGTGTGTTAAATGTCATTGCTGCAACTCTGTAAAAAACAAGTGACTACGTTTCCAAGATACTATAAAATATGCTGTATGTCTTCATTCATTAGAGTGGTGGCTCAGGGAGAGCTAAGTGTCTGTTGCATACTTGACTCCGTATCCATGACACTCTCACCGGCTGATGATCAGTAAAGCTTGTGTTGGCTTACCTAACCTATTGTGAATTGTCTGTCTTTAAGAAATGAACCCGAACACGCGGGCCGAAAGACCTGCTTTCACGCTGCATATCCATAAAATAAACAAAAAAGTGAAAAATGTCATCCTGCCTTGCAGGAGTTTGACCAGCACCGCCATTCAAATGTGATCATAAATCCCAAACAGTACTTCACTGAGTTATTCACAGATGCTGCCTGGCCGCTGAGGGAAAGAGGCCCTGGCCCAACACCCTCCAAGATCCCTCAACACAAAAATTCAGTGTCCTAAACTGCTGTGACCTCCTGTGGCTCCCTGCCCCTTACCCCTGGCACCTCCTGCCCCTTAACCCCCTTTTCTCCCTCCCCCCTCCTCCCACCCACAAACAATGCGAACCTCCACCTGGCTCCCACCCCCTTCCCGGCTCACTTGCCCCCCCTTTCATCCCCCCCCGCACCAAACCCACTCCCCCTTGAATCCTCCCCCCTCCCTTTGCTCCCTGCTTCCCCGCTACTCACTTCACCCCTTTTCCACCTCCAGCCTCACACCCCTCTCCTCCCAGCCCCCTCCCTCCACACTTTTCTCTCCACCCCTTCCCATTCTCTCTCTGACCCTCTCCCCTTATTCCTCCCCCTCTCAGATATATATCTCTCCCTCTCCCCACCGACTCTCTCCAACGCTCCCCACTCTCTCTTTCTGTTTCTCTTTGTCCATCTCTCTGCTTTCTGTCTCTCTTTCTATCTCTGTCTCTTAGTATCTCTCTCTCTCTCTCTCTGTCCATCGCTCTTCTCTATCTTTCTCGAATTGTGTCTCTCTGGCCCTTTCTCTCTATCTTTATCTCTCTCTCCCGCTCCCCTCATCCCACCATCAGCCCCGAGATCGTGTTGTTGCGGCCCGGCCCGGCTCCCCGCTCCGCCAACCCCGGCCCGGTCACTGTGCGTCTCCCGGTGCGAGGCCGGAGACTGGAGCCGCCCCCGGCACCGAATCCCCAGCGCATGCGCCCTCCCGCCCTGATCCACCGGAGTCTGTCACCGCGCCCGGCCCCGCCCACCCGGGTACTCACGGCTCACGCTCCCCGCCAGCCGCCGCCGCCGCCGCCGCCTGGAGGACCGGCCCGGAGGACCGAGAGCGAGAGAAGCGTTGACCCTCCGGGGGGAGACGAGAGCAAACCGGAAGCGACCGCGCATTGCAGGGCTTCGGCCTGGAAATGACGTCACGGCCGCGCTGACTGCCTTCCACAAGCAACATTGTGACGTCACTAGCCCCGCCCACATCACCAGCCCCTCCCACGAGAGAGAGCGAGCGGAGAGGGGAGGGGGTGAGTGAGGGAGGGGAGGGAGAGAGGCGAGGGAGTTGGAGGGGGTATAGATGAGGAGGGGGAGAAGAGGCGGTGCAGGGGATGGTGGAGGGGGAGAGAAGAGGAAGTGGAGTGGTGGAAGAAGAGGAGGGGATGGAGGAGGGTTAGAGGTGGAGGGGTGGAGAGGGAGGGGGTAGATAGGGAGGGGGGTAGGATAACTTGCTCTATTTCATCTTATTTGATTGTGCACGCCAGACCACGTGAAGGTTCCAATCTCCCACCCCTGTCCCATTGTGATGGCATATCATATGTAAATGAAATCCATTGTGATGGCACTGTGACTCAATTTGAGATTCCAGCTACCAAGACAGGTGATTACGTGAAACGGGACAGTGCCAGTCGGCCATGGGGCAGGGATTCGCGACCCAGACAGAAATCCGTGATTCTGGTAAGGACACCGTCTGCCAGTCATGCATAAAGGCAACTACTGCCCTGCTCAGTACATGAGATGTTATACCTGTGGTAAGATTGGACATCTTTCCAGATCCCCTGACTGCCCGGTAAATAGAGCACCCAACAGTCGCCCACGTTCCCGACAACATGACCTGCTAATCAGACACTGGAGCCGTGATGTCCGCGACGTTGAGTTCCAGATGAACACTTCACCGCTGCCTGAGCCAGTGGACGACGACGTTGGTGTCTTCTACATTGAGGCCGTGATTGACGCTGTGATTGAGTCGACACGTGAATGGGGACAGATGTGCAGCATCAATAATGTTGACATTGAATTTAAACTTGAATCTGGTGCTCAAGTCGACATCCTGCCTGAGCACTTGTTCAGAAAGACTGGTCTTGCCTTACTGAAGATGAACGTAACACTGAGGTCATACTGTGGACTTGCAATGAAACCTGTGGAACAGGCAAAGGGGAATGTTAAAGTAGGTAAGAAAGAATATAGGGTTGATTTTCAAATAGTGAGGGGGAATGTGAAACCCATATTTGGGAAACTAATGTGTGAAAAGTTAGGGCTTCTTGTGCGAAAGGAGGCGGTTGATGGCGTGAATGCGTGCCCATCATACACTGCGAATGTGGAACCGAAGCAAAACCCGTCCCACACTATCCCCTATTAGATCAGGGATAAGGTCAAAGCCGAATTAGAGCACATGGAAAGCTTGTCATAAAGTCATAAAGCCCGTGAGCGAACCAACAGATTGGGTGAATTCAATGACTGTGTTTAGCAAGCCTAATGGTGAAGTCCGCATATGCCTTGACCCATGTGACCTCAATGCGGCCATTCGCAGGAAACATTTCCCAATGCTGATGTTTGAGAACATTGCAGCCCGCATGCCGAAGGCAGAATGGTTCACGAAATTTGGCGCTACAAGTTCCTGCTGAGTGATGACAGCTCGCGTATGACCACATTTAATACTCCCTTTGGGAGATACTGATGCCTCGTGCTTCCATTTAGAATCTCATCTGCAAGTGAGATTTGGCAATGGGCGATGCAGGAAGAGTTTGGCGATTTAGAAGGGGTGGAGATAGTCGTTGACGACATTCTCGTTTGGGGTGTGAACGCAGCACAACATGACGCTAGGGTGAAAAGCCCTACTTGAACAGGTGAAAGAATTCGGCCTAAAGCTCAATCCCAGAAAGTCGGTAATGAGCTCAAATGAGATTGAATATGTGGGTGTTAAACTGAGTTATTTTGTCAGTCGAATTCAAGAAAACTTGATTCAAACCATTGCTGCTAAAATCAATTCTTTATTCTGACAGCGCTGGATAATTCTTTAAACCTTCCAACACAGAGTTAAAAACTCTGGAGCATGTCGAAAGAATTACTGACTTTGGTATAAACGTAACACATTATATGGGTAATAGACAATTATAATACAAAAAGAGTGGCAAACTATTAACCAATCATTATGGTTTACCATACATTTAACTTATTTGCATTAACCAAACAACTAAATCATTTTTGGTGAGACCAAGCGGAGGCTTGGCGATCGCTTCGCCGAACACCTCCGCTCGGTCCGCAATAACCAACCCGACCTCCCGGTGGCTCAGCACTTCAACTCCCCCTCCCATTCCGCATCCGACCTCTCGGTCCTGGGCCTCCTCCACGGCCAGAGTGAGCAACACCGCAAGCTGGAGGAACAGCACCTCATATTCCGCTTGGGGAGTCTGCATCCTTTGGGCTTGAACATTGAATTTTCTCAATTCTGTTAACCCTTGCTGTCTCCTCCCCTTCCCACCTCTCCCTCAGCCCTCGGGCCCTGGCATTCCTCTATCTCTATCTCCCTCCCCCCATCCCAGTCGCACCAGCTTCTCATTTTCACACCACAAACAGCTTACAATGGCTTGTTCCCTTTATCATCGATACTTTTTTGCATATCTTTCACTCATTGTTCCTTATCTCTCCACATCGCCGTCTATATCTCTCGTTTCCCTGATCCCTGACCAGTCTGAAGAAGGGTCTCGACCCGAAACGTCGCCTATCTCCTTCGCTCCTTAGATGCTGCTGCACCCGCTGAGTTTCTCCAGCTTTTTGTGTAACCCTCGATTCTCCAGCATCTGCAGTTCCTTCTTTAAAACTAAATCATTTCCATTGATTGACAACATGTATAGTCACATGATTTTCCTTTTTCCAGCCACTTTACAACTTTTTCCCCTCTGTGGTTTCCTTCAACCTTTGCTCAAAATCAATTTATTTCAATGAAGTAAAACCACAGAGATAAATCTAATTCTCAGAGAACACCTCTCAGAATATAAAATACACATCATACAGCAATCCCACAATACATGCACACAAAACATATGTTTTCACTTTTTGAGAAGAAAGTTATTTGTAAAACTTCAGATTTGTAAAACTTCATATTTAACCATACTTACAACCCTAATTAAACACAAATAATTTCCTTACAACTACATAGTTAAAATAAAGTTACTTATGGATTAAATATGAGTTTTGCCCCATTCTTACAAAGTGGTAAGAACTTAAGTTATTTTTAATCACACAATTCCCAACTCCAAGCACACAAAGGCCATATACTCATCGCACTTGATAAATTATAATGGCTTCTTACCAAGCTTGGGTCAAGTTTCATTCTGAATTAACCTCCCCCTTGGTCATCTCTGGAGGAAATGAATGTAGGGCCTCGTTACAACTTCTTTGTGATTACTATATGTAAACCCCAATCGTTTAGCTTAGATCAAAACAGAGTTACTTTCTCAGTCTTCTATAAACATAGGAAATCTCCCTTATACAAAGGTCACACGACCATCACCTATGCCTTATCTCTTATCCCAACAAAAATACTTTGAAACAGCACAAACCATATCACAGACTCTATTATCTAGCCTTGGTGTCTACGACCCAATACAGCCAACCATAAATTCTCCCCGTAACACACTAGAGCTCAGAAATGTGTCACGAAGAAAGAATAAATGGTGCCCATTATTCTGAACACTAACCTAAACCAAACACAACTTCTGACAGTTATTTTGACCAATGTTGAAGAGGGAGATGTGATGTAATTAAAGTGAAGGGGGAGATGTGATGTATCTATATTACAAAAAATAAAATCTTGACCGCTTTTGACTTACTGTTTTGCACACTTGCAGGGCTTTTATGCAATAATATTGGTGTTATTAATGAACATACAGGGTACGATTAGCAAGTTTCCTTGCAAGATAGCTGGCAGTATCCTTAAAAAATATCGCAAACCATACGTAGGTTTTGAATTACATTTTATTTAGATGCAAGCCAAGGATTGGCATAATTGTTAGCTGTTCATTGGACATAATCACCCTCAGCAAATTGACAATATCCTATTAGAAACATAGAAAATAGGTGCAGGAGTAGGCCATTCGGCCCTTCAATATGATCATGGCTGATCATCCAACTCAGTATCCTGTACCTGCATTCTCTCCATACCCCCTGATCCCTTTAGCCACAAGGGCCACATCTAACTCCCTCTTAAATATAGCCAATGAACTGGCCTCAACTACCTTCTGTGGCAGAGAATTCCAGAGACTCACCACTCTCTGTGTGAAAAATGTTTTCCTCATCTCTGTCCTAAAGGAATTCCCCCTTATCCTCAGACTGTGACCCCTTGTTCTGGACCTCCCAAACATATTGAAAGGGAGTGGGTGTTTAAGCTGTCAGGACATTTTATTATTTGCCAAACTGTACATCTCAATACCATAACCATATAACCATATAACAATTACAGCACGGAGACAGGCCCTCTCGGCCCTTCCAGTCCGTGCCGACCATTTGTTTTCCCCTAGTCCCATCTACCTGCACTCAGACCATACCCCTCCATTCCCTTCACGTCCATATACCTATCCACTTTACTTTTAAATGTTAAAATCGATCCTGCCTCCACCACCTCTGCTGGAAGCTCATTCCACACAGCCACCACCCTCTGAGTAAAGAAGTTCCCCCTCACGTTACCCCTAAACTTCTGTCCCTTAATTCTCATGTCATGTCCTCTTGTTTGAATCTTCCCTACCCTCAATGGGAAAAACGTATCCAAGTTAACTCTGTCTATCCCTTTCATCATTTTAAAGACCTCAATCAAGTCCCCCCTTAACCTTCTGCGCTCCAAAGAATAAAGACCTAACTTGTTCAACCTTTCTCTGTAACATAGTTGCTGGAACCCTGGCAACATTCTAGTAAATCTCCTCTGTACTCTCTCTATTTTGTTGACATCCTTCCTATAACTAGGCGACCAAAATTGTACACCATACTCCATAATGATAGACTTACTTTTCCACACTCCACTTGTAAGTCTGGAGATGTTTTTAATGATAAATTTAGCTCCTGAAACATTTTCTTTATGCATGTAAAAACCCACTTCAGAACCATGGGCGATTAAAAAAATTTACAGCCAGATTTATCACTTTGAACCTTTTTAGATACCAAAGGAATCAAGAAAAAACACCAATATTGCCTTGCTATTGATGAAATGCAGTGAGCAACGCGATAATTCCAATATTTTCAATCTCGATACCAGCACAGCCAATGTTCGCCAAGCACTTTATCTGTTGTTGTCCCTTCAGCTCTTGCTTCTCTTTACCTTCATTTCTCTTCACTTTTGGAATTCTGAAGTAGGATAGATGTTCTTCACAGTTACCCCGGCTTCCACAATTATTTACAGCGCAAAAATTCACCATTTGGCTGTTTTTAACAGGTAGGAAAGAACGCATTTCATGCATTAACAACATATACCGGATGCTGTGATGTCTTGCAGATGGATTGAGCGGTTCCGTTCGTCAAGCCCTTTGACCCGGCGACCTTACGTGCAACCCCCCCTATACACACACACAGACTCACACAGACACACGCACATGCACACACATTCACTCACACACAGACTCACACACACAACCAATAGTAAAATGCCAAGTAACTTCAGAACGTAGTGAACATACATTGTGTAAACCGAATGATTCAAACATTTAAAGCCTCCTGTTCTTGGCTGCTGCTGAAGCAGAAACGTGCTATAAATAACGTAAACAAACAGACTCACCATAGAAAGAGCAGTAAACGTTCTTGAATTATTCAACAACGTCTTCACTCTGTGCCTTCTGCAATCAGCGCCACCTTGCCACGAACCGGGAATGACTCACTCGGCGCCATCTAGCCGGTAACCGGCAATTACGTCATCGGTGCTATCTTGCCAATAAGCGGACATCATGGATTGATCGCCAATTTTGCAATTAAACACAGTCCTGATCTAATAAAATGTTTATTCACACTTAATCCATCCGAAAACTGTTGAAAGCCCTATAAAAGCCAAGCCAATTGGGCAAAGACTTTGCAAACCAACAAAACACATTTGCTGAAAGCCCTTTAAAAGCCAGGACAATTGGGCAAACACTTTCCAAGCCAACACAACTCATTTGCTGAAAGTCCTTTAAAAGCTAAGCCAATTGGGCAAAGACTTTGCAAGCCAACAAAACACATTTGCTGATTGCCCAATTGGCTTGGCTTTTAAAGGGCTATCAGCAAATGTGTTTTGTTGGCTTGCAAAGTGTTCGCCCAATTGGCTTGGCTTTTAAAGGGCTAACACTTTGCAAGCCAACAAAACACATTTTCTGAAAGCCCTTTAAAAAGACAAAAAACCAATTGGACAAACATTTGCAAGCCAACAAAACACGTTTTCTGAAGGTCCTTTAAAAAGACAAAGCCAATTGGGCAAACCCTTTGGGGTTGGATAGGCTAGATGCAGGAAGATTGTTCCCGATGTTGGGGAGGTCCAGAACAAGGGGTCACAGTCTAAGGATCAGGGGGTATGGAGGATTTAGGACCGAGATGAGGAAAATATTTTTCACACAGAGAGTGGTGAGTCTCTGGAATTCACTGCCACAGAAGGTAGTTGAGGCCAGTTCATTGGCTATATTTAAGAGGGAGTTAGATGTGGCCCTTGTGGCTAAAGGGATCAGGGGGTATGGAGAGAAGGCAGGTACAGGATACTGAGTTGGATGATCAGCCATGATCATATTGAATGGCAGTGCAGGATCGAAGGGCCGAATGGCCTACTCCTGTACCTATTTTCTATGTTTCAGAAAGCCCTTCAATAAGCCAAAAAGCTAATTGGGAAAGCACTTTGCAAGTCAACAAAACACATTTTCTGAAATGCCTTTAAAAAGCCAAAGAGCCAATTGTGCAAACACTTTGCAAGCCAACAAAACACATTTTCTGAAAGCCCTTTAAAAAGCCAATTGGGCAAACACTTTGCATTCAATAAAACACGTTTTTTGAGAGCACTTTAATAGCCAAGCTAATTGGGCAAACACTTCGCAAGCCAACACAAATGTTTTCTGAGAGCCCTTTAATAGCCAAGCCAATTGGGCAAACACATTGCAAACCAACAAAACACGTTTTCTGAAAGCCCTTTGAAAAGACAAAAAGCCAATTGGGCAAACACTTTGCAAGCCAACAAAACATGTGTTCTGAAGCCCTTTCAAAAGACAAAAATCCAATTCGGCAAACACTTTGCAAGCCAACAAAACACATTTTATGAAAACCCATTAGAAAGCCAAAAAGCCAATTGGGCAAACACTTTGCAAGCCAACAAAACACGTGTTCTGAAGCCCTTTGAAAAGACAAAAATCCAATTCGGCAAACACTTTGCAAGCCAACAAAACACATTTTCTGAAAACCCATTAAAAAGCCAAAAAGCCAATTGGGCAAACACTTTGCAAGCAAACAACACACGTTTTCTGAGAGCCCTTTAATAGCCAAGCCGATTGGGCAAACACTTTGCAAGCCAACAAAACACGTTTTCTGAGAACCCATTAATAGTCAAGCCAATTGGGCAAACACTTTGCAAGCCAACAAAACACATTTTCTGAAAACACTTTAAAAAGCCAAAATGCCAATTATGCAAACACTTTGCAAGGCAACAAAACACCTTTTATGAAAGCCCTTTAAAAAGCCAAAAAGCCAGTTGCGCAAACACTTTGCAAGCCAACAAAACATATTTTCTGAAACCCCCTCTCAATAAGCCAAAAAGCTAATTTGGCAAGTACTTTGCAAGTCCTTGGAGAGGCCCGGGGAGGCGTTGGTGCGAGAGGGTGGAGTTACCTGCACTGTGAGTGTAAATCTAGCGTGGGGCTTGCTTTTCACAGAGGCCCGGGGAGCTGTTGGTGCGAGAGGGTGGAGTTACCTGCGCTGTGAGACCAAAATCTGCAAAGTTCCACCCAAATCTTTGGTTCCATCTTCCAGAGAGGGAATCTGGTGGAAGCCTCTGATTGGTTGAAGAGGACCAGAGGAAGCAGCTGATTGGGTGTAACCCGGGGTTTACATTTTTACATTGCATTAAGACATTAACTGGGAGTTAAGGATTCTGGGAGTTAAGGGTTCAGTATTTATTAGTAAAGTTTAAAGGATAAAGTTTAAGGGGAAAAAGTAGAGTAGCTATGGAAACTATGAGATTCAAAGAGGAGGAAGTACTGACACTTTTGAAAAATATAAAAGTGGATAAGTCTCCAGGTCCTGACAGGATATTCCCTAGGACATTGAGGGAAGTTAGTGTAGAAATAGCAGGAGCTATGACAGAAATATTTCAAATGTCATTAGAAACGGGAATAGTGCCGGAGGATTGGCGTACTGCGCATGTTGTTCCATTGTTTAAAAAGGGTTCAAAGAATAAACCTAGCAATTATAGGACCTATTAGTTTGACGTCAGTGGTGGGCAAATCAATGGAAAGGATACTTAGAGATAATATATATAAGCATCTGGATAAACAGGGTCTGATCAGGAACAGTCAACATGGATTTGTGCCTGGAAGGTCATGTTTGACAAACCTTCTTGAATTTTTTGAAGCGGGTTAACTAGGGAAATTGATGAGGGTAAAAGCAGTGGATGTTGTCTATATGGATTTCAGTAAGGCCTTTGACAAGGTTCCCCATGGAAGGTTGGTTAAGAAGGTTCAATCTTTGGGTGTTAATGGGCGGAGTAAGCAAGATGGATTCAACAGTGGCTGAATGGGAGATGTCAGAAAAGTAATGGTGGATGGCCGTTTTGTCAGGTTGGAAGCCGGTGACCAGTTGGGGTGCCTCGGGATCTGTGTTGGGTCCACTGTTGTTTGTCATGTACATCAATGATCTGGATGATGGGGTGGTGAAAATTGGATTAAGTAAGTATGCAGATGATACTAAGATAGGTGGTGTTGTGGATAATGAAGTAGATTTTCAAAGTCTACAGAGAGAGATTTGGGCCATTTGGAAAAGTGGGCTGAAAGATGGCAGATGGAGTTTAATGCTGATAAGTGTGAAGTGCTACTTCTTGGCAGGACAAATCAAAATAGGACGTACATGGTAAATGGTAGGGAATTGAGGAATGCTGTGGAACAGAGGGATCTAGGAATAACTGCATAGTTTCCCTGAAGGTGGAATCGCATGTAGATAGGGTGGTAAAGAAAGCGTTTGGTGTGCTGGCCTTTATAAATCAGAGCATTAAATATAGGAGTAGGGAAGTAATGTTTAAAATTGTACAAGGCATTGGTAAGACCAATTCTGGAGTATGGTGTACAATTTTGGTCGCCTAGTTATAGGAAGGATGTCAACCAAAATAGAGAGAGTACAGAGGAGATTTTACTAGAATGTTGCCAGGGTTCCAGCAACTACGTTACAGAAGAAAGGTTGAACAAGTTAGATCTTTAGTCTTTGGAGCATAGAAGGTTAAGGGGGGACTTGATTGAGGTCTTTAAAATGATGAAAGGGATAGACAGAGTTGACGTGGATACGTTTTTCCCATTGAGGGTAGGGAAGATTCAAACAAGAGGGCATGACATGAGAATTAAGGGACAGAGGTTTCGGGGTAACGTGAGGGGGAACTTCTTTACTCAGAGGGTGGTGGCTGTGCGGAATGAGCTTCCAGCAGAAGTGGTGGAGGCAGCGATTTTAACATTTAAGAGTAAAGTGGATAGGTATATGGACGTGAAGGGAATGGAGGGGTATGGTCTGAGTGCAGGTAGATGGGACTAGGGGAAAACAAATGATCGGCACGGACTGGAAGGGCCGAGAGGGCCTGTTTCCGTACTGTAATTGTTATATGGTTATATGGTTGATAATGTTTTGTGTTTAATAAAAATACAAAAATAAAAATATATATATAATACAGATTATATATGGACAGAGGCCCAGGAGCGGTTGTAGTGGGAGGAGCCCAAATCCGTAACGTTCCATTCGCAGCTCGCAGTTCAAAACTCCCAGCTCGCAGTTGAGGAAGCCGCTGATTGGTGGAAGACGACTCGAGGGAGCAGCTGATTGGCAGTCAGATCCCTGCTGATTTCTTTCAGCTAAAATCCTTGCATTGTATTGTACATTGTGTTGTATCCGGGGTAAGGGGGAGGATGAGTGCCAGGCCAGTTTACTGTTCTGGATGTCAGATGTGGGAGGTCATGCAGTCAGATAGCTCTCCAGACGTCCACATCTGCGCCAGGTGCGTCAAGATGGCGCTCCAAATGGACCGTATTCGGTACCTGGAGCAGCAGCTCGATGACCTCCGTCTGGTCAGGGAGAGTGAGGAAGCCACAGAGAGGAGCTACGGACAGGTGGTCACTCCAAAACCACAGGAGGCAGAAAAGTGGGTCACGGTTAGGAGGGGCAAGGGGCGGAGGCAGGGACTAGAGAGTACCCCGGTGGATGTACACCTTGGCAATAAGTACTCCTGTTTGAGTACTGTTGGTGGGCACAGCCTACCTGGGGGTAGCAACAGCGACCGGGCCTCCGGTACAAAGACTGGCCCTGTTGCTCAGAAAGGAAAAGAAGAGGAGGACAGCAGTACTAGGGGATTCTATAGTTAGGGGGTCAGATAGGCGATTCTGTGGACGCAGTCAGGAGACCCGGATGGTAGTATGCCTCCCTGGTGCCAGGGTCCGGGATGTGACTGAACGTGTCCAAGATATCTTGAAATGGGAGGGAGAGGAGCCAGAGGTCATGGTACATATAGGTACCAATGACATAGGTAGAAAAAGAGAGGAGGTCCTGAAAGGAGAATTTAGGGAGTTAGGAAGAGTGTTAAGGAGAAGGACCGCAAAGGTAACAATCTCAGGATTACTGCCTGTGCCACGTGACAGTGAGAGTAGGAATGGAGCAAGGTGGAGGATAAAATGCGTGGCTAAAGGACTGGTGCAGAGCGCAGAGAGTCAAGTTTCTGGATCAATGGGACCTCTTTTGGGAAGGTGTGACCTGTACAAAAAGGACGGGTTGCACTTGAACCCGAGGGGAACCAATATCCTGGCGGGGAGATTTGCAAAGGCTACTGGGGAGACTTTAAACTAGATCGGTTGGGGGGAGGGACTCAAATAGAGAAGGCAAGTAGTCCGTTTGTGAGGCAGGAGGCAGAGAACTGAAGCAGTCAGACGCAACACGCAGGGAGGAAAGAAGAAAAAAAATCACAAACGGAGAATAAGAAGTGGAGGGTTTCTTAAATGTGTGAGCAGAGAGACAGAGGGGTGTAAAATGAGGATAGGAGCAATAGGTAGCGAGGTGAAAAATGGCAGGAAAACAAATCCAGAGCAAAAATCTAAAAGGGCCACGTTTTCAACATAATTGTAAAAGGGCCAAGAGTGTTGTAAAAAAAAGCCTGAAGGCTTTGTGTCTCAATGCGAGGAGCATTCGTAATAAGGTGGATGAGTTGAATGTGCAGATAGCTATTAATAATTATGATATAGTTGGGATCACGGAGACATGGCTCCAGGGTGACCAAGGCTGGGAGCTGAACATCCAGGGATATTCAATATTCAGGAAGGATAGACAGAGAGGAAAAGGAGGTTGGGTAGCGTTGCTGGTTAGAGAGGAGATTAACGCAATAGAAAGGAATGACATTAGCTTGAAGGATGTGGAATCGATATGGGTGGAGCTGCGAAACACTAAGGGCCACTAAACGCTAGTGGGTGTTGTGTACAGGCCACCTAACAGTAGTAGTGGAGTTGGGGATGGCATCAAACAGGAAATTAGAAATGCGTGCAACGAAGGTAAAACTGTTATAATGGGTGACTTCAATCTACATATAGATTGGGTGAATCAAATTGGCAGGGGTGCTGAGGAAGAGGATTTCTTGGAATGTATGTGGGATAGTTTTCTAAACCAACATGTGGAGGAACCAACGAGAGAGCAGGCTATTCTACACTGGATATTGAGTAATGAGGAAGGGTTAGTTAGCAGCCTTATTGTACGTGGCCCCTTGGGCAAGAGTGACCATAATATGGTTGAGTTCTTCATTAGGATGGAGAGTGACAATGTTAATTCAGAAACGCGGGTCCTGAACTTAAAGAAAGGTAACTTTGAGGGTATGAGACGTGAATTGGCCAAGATGGACTGGCAATTGATTCTTGAAGGGTTGACGGTGGATATGCAATGGAAGGCATTTAAAGACTGCATGGATGAACTACAACAATTGTTCATCCCAGTATGGCAAAAGAATAAATCAGGGAAGGTGGCGCATCCGTGGATAACGAGGGAAATCAGGGATAGTATCAAAGAAAAAGATGAAGCGTACAAATTAGCCAGAAAAAGCAGCCTACCAGGGGACTGGGAGAAATTCAGAGACCAACAGAGGAGGACAAAGGGCTTAATTAGGAAAGGGAAAATGGAGTATGAAAGAAAACTGGCAGGAAACATAAAAATTGACTGCAAATGTTTTTATCAATATTTGAAGCGCAAAAGATTAGTTAAAACAAATGTAGGTCCCTTGCAGTCAGAAACGGGTGAATTGATCATGGGGAACAAGGACATGGCAGACCAATTGAATAACTACTTTGGTTCTGTCTTCACTAAGGAAGACATAAATAATTTGCCGGAAATAGCAGGGGATCGCGGGTCAAATGAGTGGAGGAAATGAGTGAAATCCAGGTTAGCCGGAAAGTGGTGTTGGGTAAATTGAATAGATTAAAGTCTGATAAATCCCCAGGGCCAGATAGGCTGCATCCCAGGGTACTTAAAGAAGTAGCCCCAGAAATAGCAGATGCCTTAGTGATAATTTTTCAAAACTCTTTAGATTCTGGAATAGTTCCTGAGGATTGGAGGGTAGCTAATGTAACCCCACTTTTTAAAAAGGGAGAGAGAAAATGGGGAATTACAGACCAGTTAGTCTAACATCGGTAGTGGGGAAACTGCTAGAGTCAATTATTAAAGATGGGATAGCAGCGCATTTGGAAAGTGGTGAAATCATTGGACAAAGTCAGCATGGATTTACAAAGAGTAAATCATGTCTGACGAATCTTATTGAATTTTTTGAGGATGTAACTAGTAGAGTGGATAAGGGAGGAGCAGTGGATGTGTTGTATCTGGACTTTCAGAAGGCTTTCGACAAGGTCCCACACAAGAGATTGGTATACAAACTTAAAGCACATGGTATTGGAGGTTCAGTATTGATGTGGATAGAGAACTGGCTGGCAGACAGGAAGCAAACAGTAGGAGTGAACGGGTCCTTTTCAGGATGGCAGACAGTGACTAGTGGGGTGCCGCAAGGCTCAGTGCTGGGACCCCAGCTATTTACATTATACATTAATGATTTGGACGAAGGAATTTAGTGCAACATCTCGAAGTTTGCGGATGACATGAAGCTGGGGGGCAGTGTTAGCTGTGAGGAGAATGCTAGGAGGCTGCAGGATGACTTGGATAGACTGGGTGAGTGAGCAAATACATGGCAGATGCAGTATAATGTGGATAAATGTGAGGTTATCCACTTTGGTGGCAAAAACAGGAAGGTAGACTATTATTTGAATAGTGACCGATTAGGAAAAGGGGAGATGCAGCAAGACCTGGGTGTCATGGTACACCAGTCATTGAAAGTAGGCATGCAGGTGCAGCAGGCTGTGAAGAAAGCGAATGGTATGTTGGCATTCATAGCAAAAGGATTTGAGTACAAGAGCAGGGAGGTTCTACTGCAGTTGTACAGGGTCTTGGTGAGGCCACACCTGGAGTATTGCGTACAGTTTTGGTCTCCTAAGCTGAGGAAAGACATTCTTGCCATAGAGGGAGTACAGAGAAGGTTCACCAGACTGATTCCTGGGATGGCACGACTTCCATATGAAGAAAGACTGGATAGACTTGGCTTGTACTCGCTGGAATTTAGAAGATTGAGGGGTGATCTCATAGAGACTTACAAAATTCTTAAGGGGTTGGACAGGCTAGATGCAGGAAGATTGTTCCCGATGTTGGGGAAGTCCAGGACAAGGGGTCACAGTTTAAGGATAAGGGGGAAGTCTTTTAGGACCGAGATGAAAAAATCGTTTTTCACACAGAGTGGTGAATCTGTGGAATTCTCCGCCACAAAAGGTAGTTGAGGCCAGTTCGTTGGCCATATTTAAGAGGGAGTTGGATGTGGCCCTTGTGGCTGAAGGGATCAGGGGGTATGGAGAGAAGGCAGGTACAGGATACTGAGTTGGATGATCAGCCATGATCATATTGAATGGCGGTGCAGGCTCGAAGGGCCGAATGGCCTGCTCCTGCACCTAATTTCTATGTTTCTAAGTCAACAAAACACGTTTTCTGAGAGCCCTTTAATAGCCAAGCCAATTGTGCAAACACTTTGCAAGCCAACAAAACACATTTTCTGAAAGCCCTTTTAAAAGCCAAAAATCCAATTGGGCAAACACTTTAAATCCAACAAATCACGTTTTCTGAGAGCCCTTTAATAGCCAAACCAATTGGATAAACACATTGCAAACCAACGAAACACGTTTTCTGAAAGCCCCTTAAAAAGCCAATTGTGCAAACACTTTGCAAGCTAAAAAAAGATTTTCTGAAAACGCTTCAAAAAGCCAAAAAGTCAATTTTGCAAACACTTTGCAAGCCACCTGAACACATTTTTGAAAGTCCTTTAAAAAAACTAAAACGCCAATTGGGAAAACACTTTGCAAGCCAACAAAACACATTTTCGGAAATCCCTTTAAAAAGCCAATTGGGCAAACACTTTGCAAGCCAACGAAAACATTTTCTGAAAGCCCTTTAAAAAGCCAATTGTGCAAACACTTTTCAAGCCAACAAAACACGGTTTTTGAGAGCCCATTAATAGCCAGGCCAATTGGGAAAACACTTTGAATCCAACAAAACACGTTTTCTGAGAGCCCTTTAAAAGCCAAGCCAATTGGGCAAAAACTTTGCAAACCAACAAAACACATTTTCTGAAAACCCTTTAAAAAGCCAATTGTGCAAACACATTGTAAGCCAACAAAACACATTTTCTGAAAGCCCTTTAAAAAGCCAAAAAACCAATTGGGCAAACACTTTGCATGCCACAAAAACACATTTTCTGAAAAGCCTTTAATAAACCAAAACGCCAAATGGGGAAACACATTGCAAGTCAACAAAACACGTTTTCTGAGAGCCCTTTAATAGCCAAGCTAATTGGGCAAACACTTTGCAAGCCAACAAAACACACTTTCAGAAAACCCTTTTGAAAGCCAAAAAGCCAATTGGGCAAACACTTTGCAAGGTAACAAAACATGTTTTCTAAGAGCCCTTTAATAGCCAAGCCAATTAGGCAAACACTTTGAATCCAACAAAACATGTTTTCTGAGAGTCCTTTAACAGCCAAGCCAATTGGGCAAAAACTTTGCAAGCCAACAAAACGCACTTTATGAAAACCCTTTTAAAAGCCAAAAAACCAATTGAGCAAACACTTTGCAAGGCAACAAAACACGTGTTCTGAGAGCCGTTTAATAGGCAGGCCAATTGGGAAAACACTTTGCAAGCGAACAAAACACGTTTTGTGAGAGCTCTTTAATAGCCAAGCCAATTGGGCAAACACTTTGCAAGCCAACAAAACATGTTTTCTGAGAGCCATTTAAAAAGCCAAAAAGCCAATTGTGCAAACAATTTGCAAGCCAACAAAACACGTATTCTGAAAGGCCTTTGAAACGACAAAAAGCCAATTGGTCAAACACTTTGCAAGCCAACAAAACACATTTTCTGAAAGCCCTTCATTCCGCCAAAAAGCTGATTGGGCAAGCACTTTGTAAGTCAACAAAACACGTTTTCTGAGAGCCCTTTAATAGCCCAGCCAATTGGGCAAACACTTTGCAAGCCAACCGAACATGTTTCCTGATAGCCCTTTAATAGCCAAGTAGCCAACAAACACTTTGCAAGCCAACAAAACACATTTTCTGAAACCCCGTTAAAAAAACAAAAAGCCAATTGGGCAAACACTTTGCAAGCAACAAACACATTTTCTGAAAAGCACATCCCGGGGACTCACCGTGGAGTAGACATTTGTGCGTTCAGTGTTATTCGCAGCTCAGTGAGCCGTGACTCTCTCGCTTCCTCGTTCTGGGCGAGCGCGAGTGGGCGAGCGCGACTGATGTTGCAGCGGCCCCTACAGCCTGTCTGTCTTTTTTTGTTTTTTGTCTAGTTAAATGTAGTTGTTTGTGTTTTTTTTGTATTGTTTTCTAACTGTGTATATGTGGGGGGTGGGGGGGGGGGGAAGGGGGAAACATTTTTAATCTCTTCCCTGCACGGGAGACCTGACTTTTTCCCTGTCAGGTCTCCGTTGTCGTTGGGGCCTGGTGCCGTGGAGCGGCCTCCGACCGGGACGACCTGGGGGCTCCAGTCGCGGAGCTGAGAGCTTACCGTCGTGGGGCTGGCCGGCCTCGGAGCGTGGGGAGCGGTGGTGGGTGGCCACTGCGGCCCGACTCCGGGCTCCAGTTCCGGCTGCTGCCCGACTCCGGGGCTCCAGCTCCGGCTCCAGCTCCAGCCCGACTCCGGCTCCAGCTCCGGGCTCCGGCTCCGGGGCTCCAGCTCCGGCTCCAGCTCCGGCTTGACTCTGGCTTCGGCCCGACTCCGGGGCTCCGGCCAGACTCCGGGGCTCCAGCTCCGGCTCCGGCTTCAGCTCCGGCCCGACTCCGGGGCTCCAGCTCCAGCTCCGGCTCCGGCTTCAGCTCCGGCCCGACTCCGGGGCTCCGGCTCCGGCTGCAGATTGCTGACGGTGGACTGTTGGGGTCTCGGGAGCTCGCGGGTCCGGGTGGGAGACCGCTCTCCGGAGCTCGCAACACAACTTCTCCAGCCCGTGTCGCGGGGTTGGAACGACCCGGAGCGGGGCCGTACATCGCCCGGCGCGGCTTTAATGGCTGCAGGACATTCCAGCGCCCGCCGGGGGCTCCAACTTTGTGACTTTGGGCCCGGAGCGGGGCCGTACATCGCCCGGCGCGGCTTCAATGGACATGGGACTTAACACCGCCCGCCTGGGGCTTCGACATCGGGAAAGAGATGGTGCGGGGGAGAGAGAAGAACTTTGCCTTCCATCACAGTGAGGAGGAGATCCACTGTGATGGATGTTTGTGTGAATTTAATTGTTTGCATGTTTTTCCATGAATTGTTCTGTTTGTTTGTTTGTATGGCTTGTAGAAACGGAGTTTCGTTCGAGCCTCTCTGAGGTTCGAATGACAAGCAATAAAATCAAATCAAAATCAAATCTGGCAGAGATTGAGTGAGCCACGACACTTCCGGGTTTTATAGTCCCTCCCCCCTGCCGCCAGCGGGGGGCAGCAGAGAGAATGGTGATTTAAAAGATATATATTAATATCTCTCTGATTTTTCATCAATAGGAAAAATCCTCCAGTCCTATTCATCATAGGGGGGCTCTGAGAAAGCTAGACAAATATGACGGTCGTAAGTTGTGGCGTTCTCTCGGAAATCACAAAACAGTATGTAAAAGCGGTCAAGATCTTAGTTTTAGTAATAAAGATACATCACATCTCCCCCTTCACTTTAATTACATCACATCTCATTTTTTTTTACCCAGAGAGTTGTGAATTTATGGAATTCCCTGCCACAGAGAGCAATGGATGCCAAATCACTGGATGGATTTAAGAGAGAGTTGGATAGAGCTCTAGGGGCTGTCAAGGGATATGGGGAGAAGGCAGGCACGGGTTATTGATAGCAGACGATCAGCCATGATCATATTAAATGGAGTGCTGGCTCGAAGGGCCGAATGACCTCCTCCTGCACCTATTTTCTATGTTTCTATCTCCCACTTCACTTTAATTACATCACATCTCCCCCTTCAATGTTGGTCAAAACTAATAACTTGAACCTTTAATCAACTTAAAATGGATAAAGTACCACAAATAAAATAGTGCTCTTCATACAACAAAACCATAAAATAATTGCCCAACAATTTTACATAACAAGTCGAGTTGGGTGTTTGGACAATCGCCCACTTCTCATGCAAGTCGTATTTCCAACTCATCCTGTTGCATTTCTGTTGTGTGCGAGTGCGGCTTGGCACTCTTCGATCCGATTCCCCCACCACAGAACCTTGTGATGCGGCCTGTGACCCTAACCCTAATCTGGTGAACCTATGCTGCACTGCCTCAGTAGCAAGGATGTCCTTCCTCAAATTAGGAGATCAAAGCGGCACACATTACCCCTGATGTGGTCTTACCATGGCCATGTACATTGCAGAAGGACATCTTTATTCCTATATTCAAATCCTCTTGTTTTGAAGGCCAACATTCCATTAGCTTTCTTCCCAGTCTGCTGTACCTGCATGTCTACTTTAAGTGACTGGTGTACAAGGACACCTAGGTCTCATTGCACTTCCCTTTACCTAATCTGACGCCATTGAGATAATAATATTCTGCCGCATTATTCTTGCCGCCAAAGTGGATAACCTCACATTTATCTACATTATACTGCATCTTGGTTTTTGGTTACTTGGTCCTCCAAAATATTCCAACTGGAATTCAAACTGGAGGTGGTGAAGGGAGGGGTTTAGCCAGAGAGGGTTATTGGGAAGAAAGTGCCACTTTAAATTTAGTTGCATCTGGCTGGGCAACCGTGGTTTGGTGGAGATTATTCCATGCTTTAATAGTGCGTGGGAAGAACAGATTGCTGTACACATCTGTCTTTGTGGCTGGGACCACAGATTGGATCGAATGCCCTCGTCTGCTCCTAATTGGTTTGGGGTTGGCCATTTAACATTTTGTAAAAACAGGTCAAACGGTGAGCTTCACGTCTGTCTTGGAGAGGGTTCCACCCCAGAGAATTCAGAAGTTTGGTGACACTCGCTTCTCTCTCGTAGGTGTAGGTAACAAATCGAGCGGCCTGTCTTTGGACACGTTCAATGGATGAAATGTTTTCATCTGTGTATGGGTCCCAAGCTGCAACTGCGTAGTCCAGATGAGGTCTAACGAGGGTGAAATACAGCTTCTCCTTGACAGAAGCTGAACAATGATGGAAGTTGCGCCTCAGGAAGTTTAGGACACCTGTTGCTTTCACTGTTGCATGATGAGTCTGACCATTCCAACGTAGATCATTCGGCAATTTGATGCCAAGATACTTGGTTTGTTTGGATTCTTCAAGGGTGACACCAAGTATGTTGTAAGATGTGACGCCTGGATTCCTCTTTCTGGTGACACGCAATGGTTTCCACATTTGGAAGGGTTGAACTGCATGCCCCATTGTTGTGACCACTCGACCATAGTATCGAGATCTTTTTGGAGAGCATCTTCATCATCAGCTGACTTAATTGGACGGTACAGCAAACAATCATCAGCGAATAGTCTGGTCGTACTTGCGACTTTTTCATGGATGTCATCGATGTAAAGCAAAAATAGGTGTGGGCCAAGTACTGTGCCCTGGGGTGTACCACTCAACACTGGGTGCCAATTGGAGCTCTTTCCGTTCACATACACGCGCTGAAAATGTTTTGTCAGGAAACTGGAAATCCATCGTTTTGTGTTGGAATGAATACCGTAGAAGTCAAGCTTCCGAAGCAGTCTCTGGTGTGGGATGACGTCAAATGGTTTAGAAAAGTCCAGTACAACTAAATCCATGATGACGTTACTGTCAAGGTGCTTGGCCAGGTCATTTGTTGTCAGGATAAGCTGAAACTCGCATGATCTAGGCCTCCTAAATGCATGTTGGTTGTCAGCAAGAATATTATGCTTGCTCACGTGACGCATCAGATTACTATCAATGATATGCTCCAGCAATTTACAGCAAGTACTTGTTAGTGAAACAGGACGATAATTCGCTGGGTTGGTGGTTGAACCCTTCTTAAAGAGAGGAGTGATGTTGGCCTTCCTCCAATCCAGCGGTACAATCGCCGAGTCAAGCGATTGTTGAAAAATGAACTGTAAAACTGGAGCCAGTTCTTCGGCTGCGATCTTGAGGGCTTGATTTTGTATCTGATCTGGTCCAATTACTTTTGTGGTATAAATGTTGAGCAATAACTTCTTGACACCTTCAACCTCAATTTTAATAGCAGGCATATCAGCATATGGGCTGGGCGGAAGGACTGGAAATGATGAAGGCTCCACACCTTCCCGGGTGAAAACGTGTTGGAATTGGTTCGCAAGAGCTTCTGCTTTCGCCTGGTTCTCAGTGATCAGGCAGTTGTTCACTTGTAGCATCAGGACACCAGTGTTGTCTGTCCGTCTGGATTTCACATATCTCCAAAAAGCCTTGGGTTGTTCTCCCCCAAGAATAGCGGAAACATGTTGTCTATGAGCACTCCTAATTGCGCGATCGACTTGCTTTCACACACTAGTTAAATTGTCCCAGTCCAATTTTGTACCCCCTTTTTTGGCACGGATATAAAACTTCTCTTTCTTACTGCAGAGACATTTCAGTTTTGCTGAAAACCAAGGAGGACGCATACGGCCCTTGATTAGTTTTTGAGGAACATGATTTGTGACAATATTATTTAAAGAGTTTTTCAGCCACACCCAGTTGTCTTCTACGGATCTTTTATCTGGTTGCAGGTTGAAGATATCTTTTGCCAGTTTTTTAGCTAAGCCTTTAAATTCCTCGCTGTTCACTTTTTTTCCAGAGGGAAATTTGTCTCTGTGGTTTTGAAGGGACTTTAAGCTTTAAGCGCAATTTTGCTTGGATAATATAATGATCACTAATTCCTGCACACGATGAAACTTCCCAGATTAAATCTGGGTGTGAAGTGAACAGTAAATCTAAATCTGCCATGCATCTGCTCACTCACTCAACCTGTCCAAGTCACCCTGCAACTTCCTAGAATCCTCTTTGCAGTTCACACTACTACCAGCTTTGTGTCATCTGCAAATTTGCTAGTGTTACTTTTAACTCCATCATTCAAATCATTCATATATATTGTAACTAGCTGTGGCCCCAACACCAAGCCTTGCGGAATTCCACTCGACACAGCCTGCCAATCTGACAGGGACCTGTTTATTCCTACTCTTTGTTTCCTGTCTGCCAACCAATTCTCTATCCATGTCAATACCCTATCTCCAATACCATGTGCTCTAATTTTGCCCACTAATCTCTTGCTTATCAAAGGATTTCTGAAAGTCCAGATACACATACACTACATCCACTGCCTCTCCTTCATCCATTTTATTTGTCACATACTCAAAGAAAATCCAGATTAGTCAAGCAGGATTTCCCTTAATAAATCCATGCTGGCTTGCGCCAATCCTTTTACTACTGTCCAAATTTGCCATTGTTGCTTCTTTAATAATTGATTCCAGCATATTCCCCACCGCCGATGTCAGGCTAACTGGTCTATAATTACCCGTCATCCCTGCTTATACAGAAATAATAAAATTTGCACCTATGATAGTAACAGCCATACAACCCCCTCACATCCATGTGGAGAGACTGTTCTCTGCACTGAAAATAAATAAATCAGATTTAAGGGCTTCAATGAAAGAGGCAGAACCAATTCTGTTCCTAAAGAAAAGTTATTAATACATGTTAGGTATGTACTTTTGTAGCAAACGTAACTACCTATGCCATTTACCTTTAATTTCTATTGGACGAGTTTTCTTTTTCATAATTGGAATGGAACCAATGTCCTTGCGGGAGTGTTTGCTAGTGCTGTCGGGGAGGATTTAAACTAATGTGGCAGGGGGATGGGTACAAGAGCAGAGAGGCAGTTAGGTGTACAAAACCAGGGCAAAAATCAAAAAGGGCCACTTTTCAACATAATTGTATAAGGGGTAAGAGCGTTTAAAAAATAAGCCTGAAGGCTTTGTGTCTCAATGCAAGGAGTATTCGTAATAAGGTGGATGAGTTGAACGTGCAGATAGCTATTAATGATTATGATATAGGGTTACACAAAATGCTGGAGAAACTCAGCGGGTGCAGCAGCATCTAAGGAGCGAAGGAGATAGGCGACGTTTCGGGTCGAGACCCTGATTATGATATAGTTGGGATCACGGAGACATGGCTTCAGGGTGACCAAGGCTGGGAGCTGACCATCCAGGGATATCCAATATTCAGGAGGGATAGAGAGAAAAGAAAAGGAGGTGGGGTAGCGTTGCTGGTTAGAGGGGAGATTAACGCAATGGAAAGGAAGGACATTAGCTTGGAGGATGTGGAATCGGTATGGGTAGCGCTATGAAACACTAAAGGGCAGAAGGGGGAGTGGGGAATGGCACGGGGGTAGGAGGGAGGGAGGGGGAGAGTTCTCCCACCCCTGTCCGATTGTGATATCATATGTAAATGAGATCCATTGTGATTGTACATCATGCAGCAGTTTGATTTTAGTGCGACCACGTGAAGGTTCCAATCTCCCACACCTGTCCCATTGAGATGTCATATATGTAAATGAGATCCATTGTGATTGGACATCTGTGAGGTGGCACTGTGACTCATGCAACAGTTTGATTTTTTTTTGTTGATGTTTTGTGAACAATTGTATTCAAAATCTGGGGAAATAATTGACCAAATCTAGAGAGGAGTGCATTTATGAAATCGTAAGTTAAACCCCTACCACAATTGTAAAAATCTCCGCGTTTTCGCATCTGGTTTTCGAGAAAATACTTTTCAAAGGAAAAATAACACACACACACACAGAGTTTAAATAGATACCAGACCAAGTGCAGACCCGTTGGGTCTAGTCCCCGAGCGTGAGGTTGGGGGGGGGGGGGGGTGGAGGGAGGGAGGGAGGGGGGGAGAGAGGGGGGGGGGGGGAGAGAGGGAGGGGGGGGGGAGAGAGGGGGGGGGGGGAGAGAGGGGGGGGAGAGAGGGGGGGGGAGAGGGGGGGGGGGGAGAGGGGGGGGGGGGTGGAGAGGGGGGGGGTGAGAGGGTGGGAGGGGGGAATGGCCCAAACACACTCAGTTGTCAATGAAGACTGATTAATTTATTCAAAACGTAATCTTTCAGATCAAACAAAATCAATCACAATGAACATGTTTTTAAATCTCAGTTGTCAATGAAAACACATCAATTTCTAGAAAATGGAGCGTTTCACGTAGAATGAAATCAATCACAATTAAAAAAACATGTTAATCTGAGTTGTCAATTTGTTCAAAATGGAGCCTTTTCAAATCAACTGCGGATTTTTAAAATAACCGCAAACTTTTTAAATTGCAAAGAAACAAAGGGAGAAATTTTAGCGTCACTTAAAAATAAAAAAAAATGCTGTCTTTGAAATTAAATGTCTTTAAGAATTAAAGATAATCTAAGAATTCAAAATTTTCAAAATTGTAAAGAAAATTTAACATTAGAAAAATGATTTTTTTAAAAGCATCTTTGAAAATAAGCAAAAAAAATTAAACGTTCACGAAGTTACAAAACAATGATTTTTAATCTCTGTCAATGAAGAGACAGCAAATTTATTTTAAAAATCTGTCTTTGAAATTAACAGTTAATGTAAGAATTAGTGATGTTAAGCGAGAAATAATTCAATTCAATGAACAACAATGGAATCAACAATAATTAGTGGAGTTAAATGAGAAAGATTCAATGCATTGCAAAAAAAATTAACAATGAAATTCAATCAGATTGTATGGTTATATGGTTATATAGATGTTAATCTAAAATTTTAATCTTTGAAATAAAATGTACTCTTTAAGTTTATAAAGTCAATGAAGACAGAAAGATCAATTGTTTCAAAATGAAAAACAAACAGCTGAAAAAGTAAAAAGAGCTGTCTGTGAAATTAATTGTCAACTAAGAATTCGTAGACTTAAGTAAACACAAAAATGCAGTGGTTTTGAAGTTAAAACAAAGGAATGAAATTGAAAGATTCTTATCTTGAGAGAAATGGAATTCAGGACTTGCTCTTCATTCAATTCAATGAAAAACGATGGAATAAACACAAATTAATGCAGTTAAATGAGAAACAATTAAATTCAACGCAATTAAAAAAAAGAAATTAACAATTAAATTCAATCAGATGCTAATCTAAAAAAATAATCTTTTAAATGAAATGTACTCTTTAAGATTGAATAGATTAAAGGCCGATAAATCCCCAGGGCCAGATAGGCTGCATCCCAGAGTACTTAAGGAAGTAGCTCAGGAAATAGTGGATGCATTAGTGATAATCTTTCAAAACTCTTTAGATTCTGGAGTAGTTCCTGAGGATTGGCGGGTAGCAAATGTAACCCCTCTTTTTAAGAAGGGAGGGAGAGAGAAAACGGGGAATTACAGACCAGTTAGTCTCACATCGGTAGTGGGGAAACTGCTAGAGTCAGTTATTAAAGATGGGATAGCAGCACATTTGGAAAGTGGTGAAATCATTGGACAAAGTCAGCATGGATTTTACAAAAGGTAAATCATGTCTGACGAATCTTGTGGAATTTTTCGAGGATGTAACTAGTAGCGTGGATAAGGGAGAACCAGTGGATGTGGTATATCTGGACTTCCAGAAGGCTTTCGACAAGGTCCCACATAAGAGATTAGTATACAAACTTAAAGCATACGGTATTAGGGGTTCGTATTGATGTGGATTGAGAACTGGCTGGCAAACAGGAAGCAAAGAGTAGGAGTAAACGGGTCCTTTTCACAATGGCAGGCAGTAACTAAGTGGGGTACCGCAGGGCTCAGTGCTGGGAACCCCAGCTATTTACAATATATATATTAATGATCTGGATGAGGGAATTGAAGGCAATATCTCCAAGTTTGCGGATGACACTAAGCTGGGGGGCAGTGTTCGCTGTGAGGAGGATGCTAGGAGACTGCAAGGTGACTTGGATAGGCTGGGTGAGTGGGCAAAATGTTTGGCAGATGCAGTATAATGTGGATAAATGTGAGGTTATCCACTTTGGTGGCAAAAACAGGAAAGCAGACTATTATTTAAATGGTGGCCGATTAGGAAAAGGGGAGATGCAGCGAGACCTGGGTGTCATGGTACACCAGTCATTGAAAGTAGGCATGCAGGTGCAGCAGGCAGTGAAAAAAGCGAATGGTATGTTAGCTTTCATAGCAAAAGGATTTGAGTACAGGAGCAGGGAGGTTATACTTCAGTTTGTACAGGGTCTTGGTGAGACCACACCTGGAGTATTGCGTACAGTTTTGGTCTCCAAATCTGAGGAAGGACATTATTGCCATAGAGGGAGTGCAGAGAAGGTTCACCAGACTGATTCCTGGGATGTCAGGACTGTCTTATGAAGAAAGACTGGATTAGACTCGGTTTTATACTCTCTGGAATTTAGGAGATTGAGAGGGGATCTTATAGAAACCTAACAAAATTCTTAAGGGGTTGGACAGGCTAGATGCAGGAAGATTGTTCCCGATGTTTGGGGAAGTCCAGGACAAGGGGTCACAGCTTAAGGATAAGGGGGAAATCCTTTAAGACCGAGATGAGAAAGACTTTTTTCACACAGAGAGTGGTAAGTCTCTGGAACTCTCTGCCACAGAGGGTAGTTGAGGCCAGTTCATTGGCTATATTTAAGAGTGAGTTGGATGTGGCCCTTGTGGCTAAGGGGATCAGAGGGTATGGAGAGAAGGCAGGTACGGGATACTGAGTTGGATGATCAGCCATGATCATATTGAATGGCGGTGCAGGCTCGAAGGGCTGAATGGCCTACTCCTGCACCTAATTTCTATGTTTCTATGTTTCTATAAAGTCGAGACAGAAACATCAATTGTTTCAAAATGAAGTCTTAGACACAAACAGCTGAAAAATTAAAAACAGCTGTCTGTGAAATTGTGAGATATGCAATGTGCTCACAATCACAACTCAAAGACTAAATCTTGGAAGCAAGAGATTCTTTATTATTCTACGAGTCTGCAGAACCGGGTGCCTTTCCAAGTTGAGACACACCGAAGTCAGAAAAGTCATCCCCCTTTATACACACGATTCTACATTCAACCTCCCCTCCGGACCCTTCTCCAATCAGAGTCTGAGGTGCACAATCTGTAGGTACATCCCCCCAGTACCTCCCATATCATACATCGCATGTCCAGACATGTTCATGGTAATGAGCAGTTTCTTGACCAGGGGTGTGTTGTAATATTCATTTATTTTATTAAGCATGCTCAGTTGTTCATGACCTACCCTAGTTTTACTCACCTCCAAGTGACCCCGGACCCTCACTTTTCCCGTTCCGGTTTCCCATTGTCTCGTCGGACTATTCCCATCCGACAGACCCCGGTCGCCCAGGCAATACTTAATAGTCAGTTTTCTTACCTGGGTCTTGTGCACCATAATCGCTCGACCGTTCCTTATTTATTCACCTTACACCCCCTCTTGCTTCCCGAGTCTTTTTACCCGAATATCACTCGCTCAAACTGCTGATGGCAAGCAAGGAGATCAGAGACTGCTGAAATCAGCAGGGTGCACCTTCCCTTCCTTCTTTGCCTCCACCAAGCAGCTGGAGTGGCGATCGCGGCGAGCCCCCAGTTTGTGAGATATGCAATGTGCTCACAATCACAACTCAAAGACTAAATCTTGGAAGCAAGAGATTCTTTATTATTTTACGAGTCTGCAGAACCGGGTGCCTCTCCAAGTTGAGACACACCGAAGTCAGAAAAGTCATCCCCCTTTATACACATGATTCTACATTCAACCTCCCCTCCGGACCCTTCTCCAATCAGAGTCTGAGGTGCACAATCTGTAGGTACATCCCCCCAGTACCTCCCATATCATACATCGCATGTCCAGACATGTTCATGGTAATGAGCAGTTTCTTGACCAGGGGTGCGTTGTAATATTCATTTATTTTATTAAGCATGCTCAGTTGTTCATGACCTACCCTAGTTTTACTCACCTCCAAGTGAACCCTCTCAGTTCTCCTATATCAGCACTAAAGCTAAGCTATAGTGACAAGGGTCCCATCTATCACTCCATTCTACTGATAGGGATCTATCTACATCACTCCCTTCTACCGCTATACAATGCTATTACTTCTTACTCGAGGATGGGTCGGGTAACTTTTATACACAGCTGTGTCAGAACCCTCTCCCTGGCTCCTATCAGTTTGAATCCTTTTTAAAGCTCCTTACTATAGTGGGTTTTAATCACTTTATCCCTCACAATCCTCCCTTTTTCTTTTGCTACGCATCTATTGATTAAACCTCAATTTCAAGTTCCCTCAACTCGAATTGACGTAACATTGTCCTAATCTTCTTTTCCTGTAGATCATGGACCTTCCCTGGCCGCATTATCATTATTTTCTGAATTTCCCCTTTCTCTCCCATAGGCATGACTACGGCCTGCATCTTTCTTATACTCCTTGTAATAAGTTCCCTAAAACAAGGGATGCAACAGGGGATAAAGATCAGTCCAGCACCTGCACATAGAAACACGAGTCCCACCGTTCTCCACCATGTTCCTCCGAGGATGGAATCCCACCATCGGGTTCCCATAATCGAATTCCACTTCTGAATTGGAACATGTGCCAACTTACGGATTCCTTCTGATATGTCCATCACTGCCTGTCCATTGTCATCGATGTTTAAACAGCAATTAGAGAGGTTGAATTTCCCGCATACCCCACCTTCTTCTGCCAGGAGGTAATCTAGGGCCAACCGGTTCTGGTATATTGCTGCTCTCATCTGCGTCTGCTGCTTTGCCAGCATCTCCAGCGCCCCCGCAGTTTGGTTGGTAATTACCTCCAGTACTGCCTGAAGTCTTATGATCCGGTTTAATATGTATACTGGGGTTCGGTAGCCCCAGGATCCATCCTGTGCCCAAGTGGCTGGTCCATCGTATGAGATGATTCTTGCTGGTGGCCATTCATCATCTTCCCATTCTCCAATGTCTATTTTCCTCTTCTTCCGATATAGGTATTTATCGGTAACACCGAGTATGCCTTGTGCCCGCATATCCATAACAGTCCTTCAGGGGCGGGTCCACTAGAGGTAACCTTGTTCCATATGTCTCGCAACACCGGGATTCCTTGATAAGGGTTGTTCCCGCTGCAGTTCCATAGTCCAGTCGATTCCATTCCATTGGTCTTCATCCAGATAGTGCAGTTTCTCCCGTCTTTCTTAGTTGGATACCATTTAGGCTCCTCTGGCCACCACACTCGGGACTGATTTGGCCACTGGGTGACGATGCGCTGGCAGGGGCTGCTGCCTACTAGGACAGCATCCTTTGCCCAGGGCCTAGCGATACACTCAGTCCCAACCGGAGCGTCTGTCAGGACCCATGCCTGGGGATCTTGGTCTTGTCCAACTGTCAGGTTCCACTCCATCAGGTCCCATACTTCAACAATGGATCCTCTCCACGGCCAACGTGAGCTCATCAGTGGTCCGCCACAGACCCAGCAGTTACTCACATTCAGGATTCCAGCTATCCGGAGGTCCAAGTCCACAAACAGGTTTTTTCCTCCTTCAGGGATCTCAATCTGCTTCTTTATTTCTTCGTACAGTGTCTGGTGCAATTGAGGCTGAGTAGGTGGGGGAGGGGGAGGCTTGGTGACTACTACTTCCGTTAACTTTGTTATTACTTCCTCCTTTATTTTATCTAATGTCCATCTTAAGGCCTGAAAAGGGAAACCTAACCGTCCCGTCCTGGTTATACAAACACATCTCTCCCTTTGGGCAGGTAACGTACCCAAACCTCCCTACATATCCTCTATTCTCTACCCTATAATACTTCTTTCCCCCATCTTCACAAATTGTTCTAGTCCTCAGGTTATAGCAAGCATCGTTCACATGGGAATGATAGGTAAATGATCTGGTTGTCCGCCCTCTGTATCTGATAGGATGATAACATTTATCACAATTATTAATACTTTTTACCATAATTACATGCAAAGCAAACAATACCACGACTGCTCCTTTCATACTGTCAGTTATGCATTCAATTCTCTTTTTTTTAAAGTTAATGTTAGGGGCTTGTTTCCTGGCTTCACCATCCACTGTTCCTCCTCATCAGGGGCGGGTGGATCAACGGGTCCTTTAACCCGGATTGCGTGGGTCCACCCTTTTTCTTTTGTTCGTACTGCTGTCTCGGTTGTCAGTAATACTAGGTATGGGCCGGTCCACCTGTGCTGGAGTTTCTCCTCCTTCCAATTCTTGACCAGTACCCAGTCACCGGCCTTTACAGCATGCATTGGAAAGTCGAGTGGTGGGCTTTGAGCCAATAGTCCTTTAGCTTTTAATTCTGTAAGGAAACGAGATACTGCCAGTAAATAGTTCCTTAAGAATACATCACTGCCCTCTATGGTGGGTATTCCTTCTATCTTTCCCAAATAAGGTAACCCAAACAACATTTCATAGGGGGACTGCATGGGGTCTCCGTTGCTTTTCTCAAAGCCTTTCTGTTTCCCTACTGCTCCAAACATGTGCCAGACTCCATGTACATATGCTGCTCTTAAAGCCTTAATTTCTGCCAATTGAGCTAAGCAAGATTGCAGGCAGCTTCCAATTTGATCCTGCGCTATAGCTTTTACTTCTTTAGATATTACTCGTCCAAAATATTCTACCTGCTGCTGACAAAACAAAAACTTCTTCCTTGATACATCATGACCTCCTGTGCCATCTTTTCCAAGATAATTACAATGTCTCTCTCTCACATTGCTCCTCACTTGTGGACCAAACCAACAAATCATCCACATACTATATCAACACCTTTCAAATCTGCCTACAACATCTGATTAAAAACACGGCGCTAGTATTTAAAACGCTACCGCATCCTAGCCTAGGTGTATTTAATACCTCTTCTTAATGTTCTTACCATAGCTATGTTCACCATTATCTTAATATTATTATTATTATTTCCTGATTATCGTACCTGTGCACATCCCCAACACACCTTATCCATTACCTATCTCCTTACTAGCCTTGTCTGGGCTTATATCCAGATTTATTTCACTCCTGATAGGGCATTTGAGAAAACACTCTCCCAAATATATTTATTATTGGCATGGAATCTCTGGCCCCTGTTTGGCTCTGTCATAGGACTCGCTGTGTGTCGGTGCATCACTTATTTCAGACTTTTCAACCAGGTCTGTTGTTACTGACAACATTGTCTTTCCTTTTTCACGCTCTTTCTTTCTAAAGCAGTCTCATCAATTTATCCCTCTGCTTCCCACTTTAATCCTTTCTGATCTGCCTTCTTTCTCATTCTAAACTCAATGTCTTACTCCTCAGATAGTTTATCCTCCTTTGCAAATTTATTCACCTTCCTTTTAAAATCTTCCACTGACTTCTCGATCCTCATATTTTACCACCACCCCTTCTACCTCGGGGGCAGTCATCACTTTCCCCCCTACCTCCGAGATTCTGACTTGTTTTTCACCTAATCCAATTTCTTCTGGTATCTTAGTTCCACTTGATCTCTCCACTCCCAAATTACCATAAATACCATATCCTCTCCCTAGGGTCATAATTTCAAGTTTACCAGAGGTTCCCGTGTGTATCCCATACACCCCAGGGAGCAGGACCCCCGACTTCCCTATTCTTCCTCCATGAGTGTGTACGACTGCTCCTCCCGTCGTAGCCTGGGACATTCCCTCTTGAAATGACCCTCCTCGTTACAATAGTAACACCGGGATGGCCCCGTGTATCACCCTCCTGATCCTTGTTCCTTGTTTTCCCGGGGACCCCAACTTCGGTCCCTCCATTCACCTCTTCCTCGTCCTCTGTCTCTGCCTCTTCCCCTTCCCCAGTCTCCATGAGCACCCGGCCTTCTATCACCTTCATCTCCCTTCTTCTTTACCCCTTGCTGTACTGCCTGCAACATCATTTTTGCCTTTGTCTTCTGTTTTTCCTCATCCCATCATACACATATTTCTGAGCCTCTGTTAACAATTGATTTAATGGTTTGTCATTCCAATCCTCCAATTTTCCCAGTTTCTTTCTAATATCTGGCCATGACTTGGTTACGAATTTAACCTTTAGTAACTGCTGACCTGTGTCTGCAGCTACCCCCGGAGCCTGCAACCCCTTTCCAAGATCTTTATTCCTGCTTGTCTGATCATCTGTCTTTCTTCTGAAGTAAACAAACTTCCCATTATTGACATCATTGTCTGCCAACTCCTTTTTTTTTGTCTCCCCTGGGCCCCATTAATTTATTACCCTTCTCCAACCAGAATGTTTATCTAAACAAACCATAAAAGCTGCTTGTTGTTCAGCAATTAACTTATTTCTAATTTTGTTCAAACCATTCTCCCTACAATTCCCAAATTCCAATTCCTAGTTTAAATACATACGACTAACAATTTTCCAAATTAACTTTACTGAAAAGAAATCAACAAAGCCAAGCAACCTACATTTTCCAACTTTCCCCTTTTAAGTTGCGATGATACAAAGCATCTTCCGTTACCTTACAGCTGTTCATAACCTCCCCCATTGCTTACAATTTCTTAAAGGAACACACACACCTACCCTTACGGCATGTGGCCCACAGCAAACAAACCTATCACATATACAAGCTTCCTCATTCATACAAAACTGGTTTTTACACACACATCACATTAGTTCCATTCTTACTTCAATGAGATTGTTTGAAACAACTCAATATTTTTCATAGAAACATAGAAACATAGAAATTAGGTGCAGGAGCAGGCCATTCAGCCCTTCGAACCTGCACCGCCATTCAATATGATCATGGCTGATCATCCAACTCAGTATCCTGTACCTGCCTTCTCTCCATACCCCCAGATCCCTTCAGCCACAAGGGCCATATCAAACTCCCTCTTAAATATGGCCAACGAACTGGCCTCAACTACTTTCTGTGGCAGAGAATTACGCAGATTCACCACTGTGTGAATTTTTCCTCATCTCTATCCTAAAAGACTTCCCCCTTATCCTTAAACTGTGACCCCCTTGTTCTGGATTTCCCCAACATCGGGAACAATATCCCTGCATTTAGCCTGTCCAACCCCTTAAGATTTTTTTTTATGTCTCTATGAGATCACCCCTCAATCTTCTAAATTCCAGCGAGTACAAGTCGAGTCTATCCAGTCTTCATTTGAGCCCAGCCTTGACCACCACACCGCGCTCCCTCGGACACCGAAGTCAGAAAAGTCATCCCCCTTTATACACACGATTCTACATTCAACCTCCCCTCCGGACCCTTCTCCAATCAGAGTCTGAGGTGCACAATCTGTAGGTACATCCCCCCAGTACCTCCCATATCATACATCGCATGTCCAGACATGTTCATGGTAATGAGCAGTTTCTTGACCAGGGGTGCGTTGTAATATTCATTTATTTTATTAAGCATGCTCAGTTGTTCATGACCTACCCTAGTTTTACTCACCTCCAAGTGAACCCTCTCAGTTCTCCTATATCAGCACTAAAGCTAAGCTATAGTGACAAGGGTCCCATCTATCACTCCATTCTACTGATAGGGATCTATCTACATCACTCCCTTTTACCGCTATACAATGCTATTACTTCTTACTCAAGGATGGGTCTGGTAACTTTTATACACAGCTGTGTCAGAACCCTCTCCCTGGCTCCTATCAGTTTGAATCCTCTTTAAAGCTCCTTAATATAGTGGGGTTTAATCACTTTATCCCTCACAAAATGAACTGTTAACTGTAAGAATTAGTCGACTTAAGTGAACACAAAAACGCAACTGTTTTGAAGTTATAACAAAGAAATGAAATTGAATCTGATTCTTGTCTTGAGAGAAATGCAATTCAGCACCTTGCTCTTCACAAGCAAAGTCAGAATGACGGTCGGTGAAGAATTCGAGGAATGTTCTTGAAATGACAGCATGCGATAATGCTGAAGCGTTCAGAATGTTCTGGAAATGCTGCGCGCGCCTCATGCACCAAACCTGTTGGCAGTTTTCTGGGGCACGGGGGAGGAGCTTGCCGATACATGAACCGACAAACAAACCACCAGCTCCCCCCCCCCCCCCCCCCCCCCCCGAACACAAACAGCAGATCCCTTCTAATCTAAGCTGTCAATGAAGACAGCACTTTCATTTTAAAAACTGACTTTGAAATTAAATGTTAATGTTTAACAATTGGACCAGGGGAGGGCGTGACTTCACGGGGGGGTGATTTAACTCCAGAGCGGGGGGTGGGGGCGGAGAGGGACAGAGAGTGAAATGCAACCGTGCGTCATGCGGTCAGAATGTTCTGGAAATGAAGCGTGCGCGTCTCATGCACGAAAGCTGTCGGCAGCTCTATGGATTCAGGAGAGCAGCCTGCCGCGTCACACACACACTAACCCCCCCCCTGCCCCCCCCCCACACACACACACACACGCACACACGCGCACACGTGCACACGCGCACACACAGGGTCCGATCTGAGCTGTCAATGAAGACAGCAAATGTATTTTTTTTTAACTGTTTTTGAAATTAAAAGTTAATGTTAAGAATAGTAAGATTAAACGAGAACCTACCAGTTTGAAGTTTGATCTTTATTTTATGAGGAGTCGAGTTGAGGGACTACGTGAATAGAAACCCGTACAGCCGTTGGTGCGTCAATCTTCAAAGCAGCGGAATGAATTCACAGCTAACAATGACTGAAGTATAATGGTAAGATGATAAAACTAGAACTACCAGATGAGATCTATGAGGGTGGGAGCGGAGGGCACGTAGTCCCTCAACTCGACTCCTCATAAAATAAAGATCAAACTTCAAACTGGTAAGTTCTCGTTTAATCTTACTATTTTACTTTGGAGTCACGTGAGTGACTACGTGAAGACTTCAAAGCACTGTGAATTCACGCCGCAGTCCGAAATCCGATGTTCACACTGCCTGGATTGACTCAAAAGTCGTTAACAATCAATCATGCATCAGTAATACATTTGTTAAATGAATAACAGTTTATTTACAAACAAATCATAACAAACCTCTCTAACTCAGGGGGAAAGTGTAACAGTACTGAAACCAGAAGCAGCAAACACCCCGAGCCTTGAAATCGGCTTGTGATAAAACCTCTGAAAAGTTAGCTCATTGGACCATCCTGCGGCCGCGAGGACATGGTCTATTGGCAAGTCCATCGCCCTTGCCGCGGAAGTTGATGCCGCCCTGGTGGAATGAGATTTGAATTTATCAGTATCAATTCCAGCACTTGCCAGGACCTGCTTTAGCCACCTTGAAATCGTTTGCACCGACACCTTACTGTGTGGTTTTTTGTGACTAATAAACAAAGCCAACTCTGTTCCTCCCAGAGGTTTAGTAATCTCAATGTAACGAGATAAATGTGAGACTACACACAAGCGATCATCTGCGGGGTATGCTGAAAACACAATCTTACATCCTGTCATGCCTCTTCTATTATGTTTAAGCAAATCATAGACATAAAATATAATGGCATCTGCTGACACATGCATTCTATCTAGCCGTAGCTTTTGCAACGTTTGTACACGTTGAGCTGAAACCAACGCCATAAGCATGACCACCTTCATAGTTAATTTGGCTATAGATAGGCTTGTAACCGGAGCCCACTGGCGAAGAACCATAAGAACCTCACTCACATTCCAAATACCGGCATACCTGGGTTTAGGATTAGAATTGAAAAACTCCCTTCATGAATTGTGAAACTAACGGATGTGTCCCTACTGTATGCAATTTTGCATTCATAGGTAAATAAGAAGACAGAGCACTTCTGGCTGAATTAATCGCACTGTAACTTAATTTTTGGTCGAAATAAAGAGTTGACAAAACTCCAATACGTCCGTGATCCCTGCAGTGTGATATACAATATTCTGCTGTAGGCAGAATTGCTCCCACTTCCTTATATAGGTGATATATTGCTGCTGTGTACTATCCCTGCAGGCCAACGTGAGAATATCCACAGTCCGATGAGACAGTCCTCTCCCCAGGTATGGCCTCCTTAAAATCTGCAAATTAACAGATCAATACGATCATATAAAGGATGTTGATCCCCAGTGACTGGATTTACCAGTAGATTTTTATTCTTGGGCATAAGCATGTAAGGCTCCCTAGCCATTTGTAATACAACGGGAACCATGCTTGTGTAGGCTAATCTGGCACTACCAATACCCCTGAAGCGGAGTCCTCCTTAATCTTTTGCAAACATCTGCTGATGAGACAGAATGGAGGAAATACATACACAAACATTCCTCCCCAATGCAGCGAAAACGCATCCACTGCTACTGCCCCAAGATCTGGTTCCCATGAAACATATCTAGGTAACTGATGATTTAATCGAGATGCAAACAAGTCAATATCTGGCAATCCATACTGAACAATCATTTGGTTAAATACATCCTGATTTAACATCCATTCAATGTTGTCATTAAACTGACGTGACCTAGTGTCAGCTACCATGTTGAACCTTCCTGGCAAATAAAGTGCTGAAAGCCAGATATTTTGGTCAATACACCAGCTCCAAATCTGGTTAGCCAGTCTATCACAAGACTGTGACTTAACTCCACCCATGTGGTTTACATATGCCACTGCTGTGGTGTTGTCAATCTGAACCTGCACATGCAGATCCCCTTGTAGAACAATAAGCTTTGAGCCCATACCAGGTGCCCAACAACTCTAAATAATTAATCCCTCTTAATTGAAGAAGCGATGTCTCATCCACATTCCATCTGCCTCCACAACTAGAAGACATATCTGTTGCACCCCAACCCAGTGCACTTACATCAGTCTGTAATATCAGTGACGGTGGTTCCACCAAAACCTTCCTAAACTTTTTGAAACATGTACTATCCACCATTGTATGTCAGCAATCACCCCAGCTGACAACTGCATAGGCCTATCAAAATGGCCCCTTTGTATTCTCAGTGCCTGTTCCTTTGATCGTTGTAATTGTTGATAATGCAGAGGACCATACTGCACAGCTGGAAATGCTGCAACAAACTTCCCAATTAAACTGGCTACTTGTCTAATCGAAGGCCGTTGTTCTCCAACGAGATTAACACAGTCCTCAATTAACTGATTCAATTTATCCCTGGGCAAAGTTACCAACATGTGATTGGAATTAATGGTAAATCCCAGATAATCAATAATTTGGTGATAATTTAACCATATAACAATTACAGCACGGAAACAGGCCCACTCGGCCCTTCCAGTCCGTGCCGACCATTTGTTTTCCCCTAGTCCCATCTACCTGCACTCAGACCATACCGCTCCATTCTCTTCACGTCCATATACCTATCCACTTTACTCTTAAATGTTAAAATCGATCCTGCCTCCACCACTTCTGCTGGAAGCTCATTCCACACAGCCACCACCCTCTGAATAAAGAAGTTCCCCCTCACGTTACCCCGAAACCTCTGTCCCTTAATTCTCATGTCATGCCCTCTTGTTTGAATCTTCCCTACCCTCAATGGGAAAAACGTATCCACGTCAACTCTGTCTATCCCTTTCATCATTTTAAAGACCTCAATCAAGTCCCCCCTTAACCTTCTGCGCTCCAAAGAATAAAGACCTAACTTGTTCAACCTTTCTCTGTAACATAGTTGCTGGAACCCTGGCAACATTCTAGTAAATCTCCTTTGTACTCTCTCTATTTTGTTGACATCCTTCCTATAACTAGGCGACCAAAATTGTACACCATACTCCAGAATTGGTCTTACCAATGCCTTGTACAATTTTAACATTACTTCCCTACTCCTATATTCAATGCTCTGATTTATAAAGGCCAGCACACCAAAAGGCTTTCTTTACCACCCTATCTACATGCGATTCCACCTTCAGGGAACTATGCACAGTTATTCCTAGATCCCTCTGTTCCACAGCATTCCTCAATTCCCTACCATTTACCATGTACGTCCTATTTTGATTTGTCCTGCCAAGATGTAGCACTTCACACATATCAGCATCTGCCATCTTTCAGCCCACTTTTCCAAATGGCCCAAATCTCTCTGTAGACTTTGAAAATCTACTTCATTATCCACAACACCACCTATCTTAGTATCATCTGCATACTTACTTATCCAATTTTCCACCCCATCATCCAGATCATTGATGTACATGACAAACAACAGTGGACCCAACACAGATCCCTGAGGCACCCCACTGGTCACCGGCTTCCAACCTGACAAACAGCCATCCACCATTACTCTCTGACATCTCCCATTCAGCCACTGTTGAATCCATCTTGCTACTCCGCCATTAACACCCAAAGATTGAACCTTCTGAACCAACCTTCCATGGGGAACCTTGTCAAAGGCCTTACTGAAATCCATATAGACAACATCCACTGCTTTACCCTCATCGATTTCCCTAGTTACCGCTTCAAAAAATTCAAGAAGGTTTGTCAAACATGACCTTCCAGGCACAAATCCATGTTGACTGTTACTGATCAGACCCTGTTTATCCAGATGCTTATATATATTATCTCTAAGTATCCTTTCCATTAATTTGCCCACCACTGACGTCAAACTAATAGGTCTATAATTGCTAGGTGTATTCTTTGAACCCTTTTTAAACAATGGAACAACATGCGCAGTACGCCAATCCTCCGGCACTATTCCCGTTTCTAATGACATTTGAAATATTTCTGTCATAGCTCCTGCTATTTCTACACTAACTTCCCTCAATGTCCTAGGGAATATCCTGTCAGGACCTGGAGACTTATCCACTTTTATATTTTTCAAAAGTGTCAGTACTTCCTCCTCTTTGAATCTCATAGTTTCCATAGCTACTCTACTTTTTCCCCTTAACTCACCGAGTTCAATATCCTTCTCCTTGGTGATTTATCTGGGTGAATAACAAATCCCATTTGTTCAAAAGTGATTTTAACAACTGAAACTGATGATTGAGTTTCAGCATGAGTCTTTCCAACAATCAGAATATCATCTAAATAGGCCATTACCACATGCCCCTGAGCTCTAAGTAATGCTAACACAGGTTTTACCAATTTAGTAAATAATCTAGGAGCTGAAGTTAATCCATTCGGCAATGCCCTGAATTGCCACAGCTCAGTCATCCAAATAAATTTCAAATATCTTCTATCATCACCATGAATAGACACTGAGTAATACGCATTCTTTAAATCAATGGTTGCCATATAATACCCTTTGGACACTAGATGTTTGCCCGTGGTAAAGGTCTCCATTTTGAAATGCTTATAACAAACAAATTTGTTCAAACTCGATAAATCCAGAATAATTCTACATCCCCAGTCTTTTTAGATCTGGGAAATATACTTGACAGAAATTGTTGACTTTGATAGACAGAAGGCTCAATTACCCCTTTCTTATGTAACGACTGAATCTCTGCTTGAATAAGCACATTTTCCTCATCTGAAAAAATAAGTTTACGACTAGGAAAATGTTGATTAGGTAGACTGTCCTTAGAGTAAAATTCAATTTTTCACCCCTTCAATACTACTAAGTATGAACAAATCTGATGTCAACTGCTGCCATTGTTTGAGAAACAATTTTAACCTTCCCCAATTTGAACAGGAACATCAGTTAATTCATCGTCTGTCAATGTTATATTCCTTACCTGCATCTTTCCTTGCGGACCTTGTTGTCCTCGACTTCTTGTAGAGAACCCTTTTTGCTTTGCTTGCCAGCTGGCTTAATGAGGGCCATGGTTTTAACAACCTCATGACAGTCTTTGACCCTTTTTGCAAGGTTACCACCAAACAACAGATTTCGTGGTGGTACACTAGTCGGTTTGCACAAACTCGCCAAATTCGGATTAGCACTGGCCTAATAGCGGCCCTCCCGATATTATTAATTTTAAAATGCATTACAAAGGAATCCCAGTTCGTCCTGGTGTGCTTCTACCACATTGCTTGTATCAATAACTTTCACCACAGCTGTAATACCTGCTGACAACAGTTTAAGCACTTTTTTAAAACTTCATCTCCTGGGCCCTAGCAGGCATACCCATCTATGACCAAATTTGGTGATTAACCACCGGTACCTTCAGGCGATCACAATTAACAGGAGCTTTATAGTTTTTTGCTACTTTATCCATAGCTAGCTCCTGTAACTGGTGGGAGAGCATATACTGAATTGCTTCGGCCAATTCTACATCAATCGCCTTTCCTGCCTCTCTACGCTCAGCAAACTTCCCAGCAATGTTCGGAATTACCTCCAACCGAACTCCTTTACTGCTCTCCCCCAGCATAGAATCAGTGTCAGCAAACTGCACTGATAGAACATCCTCCTCACAGGCAGGATAGTTCTGCAGCCGTGAAACAGGTGCTGCGAGAACAAGCTCTCCATCAGCCTGGCTTGGGCACCACTCCTCCTCACGGAGCTGGTCCCTGTCGAGCATTCTTTTGTAATAGAATCTCGACGTGGGAGAGCCGTGAGCAAACGGACTCTCCTATGGAGGGTATAACCTCCAGGCCCGACTCATCTACGGGCCACAGAGACTTGCCAGTAGCCTTCCGCCCTACTGGCAAGCCACCACTGCCCCCCGGCAGTGGGTCCGCAACCACTGGCTGTGTAGCCAGCACTGGACCAGGTGTACCAAACGGGCCTCCATCCTCAACACTCTCCTGGCCTCTTTTCCTTTCTACCCCCGGAGCGCCTCGCCGACACCTTCTTCACTTTCTGCAACATATCTACCAGAACTCCAAACCGTCGCAGAAAATGACCTGTGGTAAAAAATTTTTAAAAACCTTACCTCCGTTTAAACTTACCGCTCGGAGGAGCGCTGCTGCTCCAACCGGCCGACTGCACCAGCGTCTGACGTCATGACGCACCAACGGCTGTACGGGCTTCTATTCACGTAGTCACTCACGTGACTCCGAAGTAAAATTAGTGTAAAGAGTTCAGGCATACACTGATGAATCTTTACTACTACTTTATTAAACATGCACCCACATTGCTGTCTTAGCTGTACGTGGTCTGTCACGGGCACTAGAGAGAGAGATGAGGGTGGGAAGGTCACAGTTATACAGGCTGATGGGGGAGTGGTTAGCAAGGGCTCTGTCACTAAAATTAAAGGAGTGCACACATATCATCTACATCCTTCCTCTATAAAAAACAAAACAGTAAGCCGTGACGGGGTGACCACGTCTCATGCGCTAAGGGAAAGTAAACAGCAGTAATACAGGAAATGAAAATCACACGTAATCGCCATAACGTTCTGGCGACTTGACAAGGCGGCCAGACCGGGTCCTGACCTCGCCATCACATCCTCCCTCAATGGGAACGAAAGGCTGCGGGGCAGGAGGGGAACCACGAACCGGGGAGCCCCTGGGCGACGGAGGCAGAGGAGAGGACGGGGAGGTGGGCGGCGAGAAGGTTGGAGAACCCTGAAATGTGGGGGGGAAACACGATGGACGGCCTAGGCGGAGGACTGAGCAGGGGTGGCATGGGAGGCGGCAGCGACTGAGGCACTGGGGGGCATACGGAGCGGCCGGAGGGGGCTGGGGCTCGTTCACGAGCCGTAGATGTTGACGAGATCCGCGGTAGACCGTACCATCGTGGTTGACCAGGTACGACCTAGGGGAGCCTGCAGAACCGACAACGATGGCTAGTTTTGAATGGCCAGAGGTGGACCGCTTATGGATGACCTGGCCAGGAAAGAGAGGATGTAGGACGCGGCAGGACTTATCATGGGATCGCTTCTGGATGCCGTGTTTGTGGGCAATGCGCTTCCTGACCGTGGCTGGCTTAAAAACAGAGGGAGCAAGCGACTGCTGAGACACAGGGATCGGGGGCCGCGTAACGCGGGACATGAAGCGCTGTGCCGGTGACCCTAGGGCATGGTCGCGGGAGATGGTGCGGAGGTTCAGGAGGGCCAGGTAGATGTTGGATGGGGACAGGCAACAGCGTTCCAGCAATCCCTTGGCACTGCGGACCGCGCGTTCAGCCAGGCCGTTGCTCTGCGGGTACTCAGGGCTGCTGGTGTAGTGACGGAAATTCCATCGATCAGCAAAAGTACGGAACTCGGCACTGGAGAATTGACTGCCGTTGTCCGACTGCAGACTGGCTGGGGACCCAAAAGTTGCGAAGTGGCGGCGCAGCATTTCGATGACAGCAGATGAAGACAATGAGTGAAGCTGGTCAACCTCAAACCAGCTGGAGTATGAATCGACAAGCACTAGCACCTCCCCCATAGGCACGCAAAGCAGAGCGGTCAGTGGAAACGAGCTCATTATTTCTTATACTCTTGAAAAGGCTTGTTGACATAACGTTGGCAGCAGCCCCTGTGTCGACTTTAGCAGAGAAGGTCGTGCCATTCATAGTAACTTGCACAGTCGGGTCCGTTATCAGAGCAGGTGCATTTCTCAGCGAAAATATACTCATCTCGCTGTGGGAAGAGTCCGATTCAGACAGAGGGAGTTCTCATGCTGGTGATGGGAACCAGACGCCTTATCATCACGTGTGAGATAGTGAGAGGGCTTCTGCTGTGGCTGTGCAGGTTTCCCACGGGAGCGACATGCAGCCGAGAAGTGGAGCAGGTAGATGGGACTAGGGGAAAACAAATGGTCAGCACGGACTGGAAGGGCCGAGAGGGCCTGTTTCCACGCTGTAATTCTTATATGGTTATATGGTTATATGGTTAGGCTTGTGGTAGAAATTACAGGTCCTTCCCAGCGCAGGACAAACATTAAAACGATGCGAAGCAAAGTTGCAATTCGGACAGCGTTGGCAGGGTCTAGACCCTGGCGCAGGGCTTACCCTCTGTCGCTGAGTAGCAGAGCACTGGCGACTGGCGAAACTGGCCGCGTGGACCTCATAATCAGGAGGCAGCACAGTGGAGGAGACAGCCTCTGCCAGGCGAGAGGCATGCAACGCCTGATTAAAAGTCAAATCCGGCTTTCCGAGGAGCTCAGAACGCAGCTTCTCATCCTGGAGTCCATAGACCAAAATGTCCCAGGTTAAAGTTTCAGGGGTCAAAACGTGTAGGTCACAGTGGCGAGCCAGTTGCCGCAGCGCGGCAACAAAATTGTCGACCGATTCCTCAGGGTTCTGGCAGCGGCCGAAAAGTTTAAAACGCTCTAGCATACAGTTAGTGGGAATGTCACACAACACCGTGAACATAGCAGTCAGACATACCGCGTCCTGAGCGTTCTCGTGGGGTCCATAGACAAACGACTCCGATCATTCCAGGGCTTCTGGACCGGCCAAGTTGAGCAGGAGGGAGGCTTTAACCGCCGGGGGCAATGGCAGGGTGGGCGATGGTAACATAGTGCTCAAAGTGACGTCGGAAAATGTTCCATCGGTGGGTGATGTCAGTATCAAAGATCACGATGTCAGGTTTGCGACAAGCAGAAGCCATCGCAACGTAGGGAGGGGGTACTGGGACTGAAGAAATAAAACCCGATAAACAGGAGACGCAAGAAAACAAACTTCTGACGCCATGTAAAGAGTTCAGGCATACATTGATGAATCTTTACTACTACTTTAGTAAACATGCACACACATTGCTGCCCTAGCAGTATGTGGTCTGTCACGGGCACTAGAGAGAGAGCTGAGGGTGGGAAGGTCACAGTTATACAGGCTGATGGGGGAGTGGTTAGCAAGGGCTCTGTCACTACAATTAAAGGAGTACACACATATCATCTACAATTAGTGATGTTAACTGAGAAATAATTAAATTAAATTCAATGAAAAACAATGGAATTAACAATAATTAATGGAGTTAAACGAGAAACAATAAAATTCAATGCAATGAAAAAAGAAAAAAACAATGCTTTAATTCCTGGGGAGGGTAGGAGTCAAGCGTGGTGGGGGGGTGGGATGGTGGGCAGGAGCAAAGGCATTGTGAGGACAGCAGCTAGGCAATAGTAATAGTTTTTTTTAATGTCAGTTTGCTGATACATTTTAGTAAATATCTCGGGAAATCATGGACCAAATTTATAGATTGGATTTTTGAAATCATAAGGAAAATGTCTAGCAGAAGATGTAAAAAAATAACTAATTTTAACGTCAGCTGCTGGGCAGCGGTCAGATTTTAAAAAAGGTCAGATTGGTCAACAATTTTAATTAAAAAGGCAGGGAAAAAATGTACCAAATGTACAGAGGAGTGAATTTCTAAACTCACAAGGAAAATCTCTACTGAAATATGTAAAGATCTCCCCGTTCCTGCATCTGGTTTTCGAGTAGATAAGTTTCAAAGGCAAAATAACACACACAGAGTTTTAATAGACATATGGTTGGTCAGGTAGCATTTGGAGTATTGCATACAGTTCTGGTCACTGCATTACAGGACTGATGTGGAGGCTTTGGGGAAGGTGCAGAGATGGTTAACCAGAATGGTTTAAAAACAAGGAACTGCAGATGCTGGTTTACAAAAAAGTACACAAAGTGCTGGAGTAAGTCACAGGACAGGCAGCGTCTCTGGAGAGAAGGAATGGGTGATTGAAGAAAAGACCCTGAAGCAATACCCATTCCTTCCAGCATTTCGTGTTTACCTAAACAGCGCCTATCTGTCCACATGGCGGTGTGCCAGCAGGCTGGAGGAGCAGGTGAAACCCTTGCCACACTCAGTGCACACAAAGGGTCTCTCTCCGATGTGTATTCTCTGGTGCTTCCGCAGCCCCCGTGCGTTCTTGTCATAGTGGGAGCAGCCCTTCAGCGGCGTGGGCCCGCCGGTGCTGCCTCAACCCTCGCGAGCTGTCAAACTCTTCACCGCAGTACGGGCAGTTGTAGGGCTGGCCACTGGTGTGCAGGCGCTGGTGAGACAGGGCGTGGGAGGCCATGGCAAAGCGTTCTCCACACACCGGGCTGGGGACAGGATGGTCGCCAGCGTGCACCCGCTAGTGGGACAGCAGCTTTGTAGAGGTGGTGTAGACCTTGCTGCACTGGGCACAGGTGAAGGGGCGCTCACCGGTGTGGATGCGCTGGTGCTCCATCAGCTTGGTGGACTGGGTGAAGCCCTTGCCGCATTGGGCGCAGGTGTGGGGCCGCTCACCGGTGTGGGTGCGCTGGTGCTCCATCAGCTTGGTGGACTGGGTGAAGCCCTTGCCGCATTGGGCGCAGGTGTGGGGCCGCTCACCGGTGTGGGTGCGCTGGTGCTCCATCAGCTTGGTGGACTGGGTGAAGCCCTTGCCGCATTGGGCGCAGGTGTAGGGCCGCTCGCCAGTGTGGTAGTGCTGGTGCACCAGTAGGTTGCCGGACTGGGTGTAGCCCTTACCGCAGTCGCTGCAGGTGTAGGGGCGCTCCCCGATGTGGGTACGCTGGTGGGACAGCAGATGAATGGACTGGGTGAAGCCTTTGCCGCACTGGGCGCAGGTGTAGGGACGCTCGCCAGTGTGGGTGCGCTGGTGCACCAGCAGGTGACCGGAGTGGCTGATGCCCTTGCCGCAGTCGCTGCAGGTATAGAGGCGCTCGCCAGTGTGGGTGCACTGGTGCACCGGCAGGTTGCTGGACTAGGTGAAGCCCTTACCGCACTGGCCGCAGGTGTAGGGGCACTCCCCGGTGTGGGTGCGCTGGTGCACTAGCAGGGTGATGGACTGGGTGAAGCTCTTGCCACACTCCGAGCAGTTGAAAGGGCGTTCTCCCGTGTGCACTCGCCGTTGGGTCTCCAGCTGGCTCGGGCTCTGGCAGGCCTTGTCACACTCATAACGCTTCTCCTTGTTGTGCCCAGTCATGTGGTCCTCCAGTGAAGCTCAGACCCTCGAAACTCAGCCCGCACACCGAGCAGATGGGGAGGGGGGGGGGCTCACCGGCACCCTGGCCGCCCTCAATGGCCACTCACGTCCCCGTCTCTGTCCACAGCAATGGCTTCTAAACCCTGCAGGAGGGGAACACAGATGGTCAACAAGCTGGCAAACAGGACATTACCTGTGCATATTGGGTGCGTTTATGGCAGAGGAAACCGTTATATAATTCTGCACGGCACAGTGGCGCAGCGGTACAGTTGCTGCCTCACCGCCAGAGACCCTGGCTTGATACTGACTATGGGTGCTGTCTGTGAGGAGTTTGTACGTTCTCCCCTTGACCAGCATGGGTTTTTACTTCGGGTGCTCCGGTTTCCTCCAACATTTCAAAGACATTCAGGGTTGTAGATTAATTTGGCTCCGCAAAATTGTTAAATTGGCCCTAATGTGCGCAGGATAGTGCTAGTGTACGGGGTGATTGATGGTCGGCGCGGACTCCGCGGGCCGAAAGACCTGTTTCTGCGCTGCATCTCCAAACTACATTAATCCAAAGGGTCTTGACCCAAAACTCATTCATTCTCTCCACAGATGCTGCCTGACCCCCTGAATTGCTCCAGCACTTTCTCTCTATCTGCGTCTTTCTCTCTGTCTGTCTCTCTCTCTCTCACTCTGCCCGTCTCTCTCTCTTTCTCTTTCCCTTCCCCTCTATCTCTATCTCTCTCTCTCTGACTGTCTCTCTCTCTCTCTCTGTCTCTATCTGTCTCACTCTCTCTGTCCCTCTCTCTGTGTCTCGGAGTCTCTCACTCTCTTTCCCTCACTCTGTCTCTTTCTCTCCCTCTCTCTCTCTGTTTCTCTCTCTCTCTCATTCTCTGATGCTTTCTCTCCCTGTCTCTCTGTTTCTCTCTCTCTCTCCCTGTGGCCTCCCTGCCACAGGGGGCAGTGGAGGCCAAGTCACTGGATGGATGTAAGAGAGTTAGATAGAGCTCTAGGGGCTATTAGAATCAAGGGATATGGGGAGCAGGCAAGCACGGGTTATTAACTGGGGACAATCAGCCATGATCACAATGAATGGCGGTGCTGGCTCGAATGGCCGAATGGCCTCCTCCAGCGCCCATTTTCTATGTTTCCCACTGTCTCTCTCTCGGTCTGTCGCCCCCTCTCTGTTTCTCTCTGTCTCTCTATCTGTCCTCCTCTGGCTCTGTCTTTCTCTGTGTCTCTCTCTGTATGTCTCTGTCTCTCTCTATCTCTCTCTGTGTCTCTGTCTCTCCCTGTGTCTGTGTGTGTGTGCATCTCTGTCTCTCTGCCTCTATCTCTCCCTTCCTCTCACTGTCTCTATCACTGTCTCTCTGTTTCTCCCTATCTCTCTCTGTGTCTCTGTCTCGCTTTCGCTCTGACTCTCTCGCTCTGTCTCTCACTGTCTCTGTCTCCCTCTCAGTCTCTCTCGTTTTGTCTCTCTCTCTCTTGATCTCACTGTGTGTGTGTGTCTCTGTCTCACTCACTCTGTCTGTCTCTCTCTGTGTCACTGTCTCTCTCACTCTCTCCCTCTCTCTATCTCTCACTCGCACTCTTTCTCTGCCTTTCCCGCTCTCTCTCTCTCTCCTTCCCTCCCTCTATGTATGTGTGTCTCTCTCTCTCTCTCTCTCTCTCTCCTCCCTGCCACAGAGGGCAGTGGAGGGCAAAACACTGGATGGATTTAAGAGAGAGTTAGATGAAGCTCTAGGGGCTAGTGGAATAAAGGGATATGGGGAGAAGGCAGGTAGAGTTATTGATTGGGGACGATTAGCCATGATCAGAATGAATGGCGGTGCTGGCTCGAAGGGCCGAATGGCCTCCAGCACCTATTTTCTATGTTTCTATCTATGTTTCCCTGTCTCTCTCTCGGTCTCTACCTCTCTGTTTCTCTATCTGTACCCCTCTACCTCTCTGTGCCTCTATCTCTCTATCTCTCTCTGTGCCTCTCTCTGTCCTCTCTGTCTCTCTCTCTGTCTCTCTCTGTCTCTCTCTCTGTCTCTGTCTCTCTCTGTCTCTCTCTGTCTCTCTCTGTCTCTCTCTGTCCCCCCTCTCTGTCCCCACTCTCTGTCCCCCCTCTCTGTCCCCCCTCTCTCTGTGTGTTTTTCTGTGTGTGTCTCTCTCTCCCTCTCTCCTTTGTGTGTGTCTCTCTCTCTGTTGCTCACTATCTCTCTATGTCTCTCTCAGTCTCTGTCTCTCTCCCTCTCTTTCTCTGTATCTTTCTGCCTCTGTCTGTTGTTGTCTCTCGCCCTGTCTCTCTCTCTCTCTGTCTCTTTTCTGTCTCTCTGTCTCTCTTTTCTGTCTCTCTCTCTCTGTCTCACTGTCTCTCTCTGTATCTCTCTCACTCTATGTCTATTTCTCTCTCCGTCCCTCTATCTGTGTCTCTCTCTGTCTGATTCCCTCTCTCTGCCCCTCTCTCTGTCTCTTTCTCTCTCCCTCTCTATCTGCCTCTCTCTGTCTCATTCTCTCCCTCTCTCTGTGTAGCTCCCTCTCTTACTCTCTCTCGGTCTCTCTGTCTCTTTGTCGTTCTCCGTCTCTCTCTCTCGATCTTTCTCTCTCTTGGTCTCTCTCTCTCTCTCTCTGTCTCTCTCACTCTCTCCCTGTTTCCCTTTCTCTCTCTCTCTCTCTCTGTCTCCCTCTCTCTGTCTTGGATGCAGAAACAGAGAGAGAGAGAGAGAGAGTGAGTGAGAGAGAAAGAGCAAGTGACACACAGAGAGACAGACAGAGCGATTGAGAGAGAGACTGTATGGATGAACTACAACAATTGTTCATCCCAGTTTGGCAAAAGAATAAATCAGGGCAGGTAGTGCATCCATGGATAACAAGGGAAATCAGGGATAGTATAAAAACAAAAGATGAAGCATACAAATTAGCCAGTAAATGCAGTCTACCAGAGGACTGGGAGAAATTTAGAGTTCAGCAGAGGAGGACAAAGGGCTTAATTAGGAAAGGGAAAATGGATTATGAAAGAAAACTGGCAGGGAACATAAAAACTGACTGCAAACGTTTTTATAGATATGTGAAGAGAAAGAGATTAGTTAAAACAAATGTAGGTCCCTTGCAGTGAGAAACAGGTGAATTGATCATGGGGAACAAGGACAGGGCAGACCAATTGAATAACTACTTTGGTTGAATGGATTAAAGGCCGATAAATCCCCAGGGCCAGATAATCTGCATCACAGAGTACTCAAGGAAGCAGCCACAGAAATAGTGGATGCATTAGTGATCATTTTTCGAAACTCCTTAGATTCTGGAGTAGTTCCTGAGGATTGGAGGGTAGCTAATATAACCCCACTTTTAAAAAGAGGGAGAGAGAAGATGGGGAATTACAGACCAGTTAGTCTAACATCGGTAGTGGGGAAACTGCTAGAGTCAGTTATTAAAGATGGGATAGCAGTACATTTGGAAAGTGGTGAAATCATTAGACAAAGTGAGCATGGATTTACAAAAGGTAAATCATGTCTGACGAATCTTATAGAATTTTTTGAGGATGTAACTAGCAGAGTGGATAAGGGAGAACCAGTGGATGTCTTATATCTAGACTTTCAGAAGGCTTTCGACAAGGTCCCACATAAGAGATTAGTATACAAACCTAAAGCACACGGTATTGGGGTTTCAGTAAATTGATGTGGATAAGAACTGGCTGGCAGACAGGAAGCAAAGGGTAGGAATAAAAACGGGTCCTTTTCAGCATGGCAAGGCCAGTGACTAGAGGGGTCCGCAAGGCTCAGTGCTGGGACCCCAGCTATTTACAATAATATAATGATTTGGACGAGGGAATTGAATGCAACCCAAAAACTTTTCCTTTTTTCCAAGGTGGCGGATGACACTAAGCTGGGGGGTAGTTTTAGGTGTGATGAGGATGCTAGAAGGCTGCAAGGTGACTTGGATAGGCTGGGTGAATGGGCAAATGCATGGCAGATGCAGTATAATGTGGATAAATGTGAGGTTATCCACTTTGGTGGCAAAAACAGGAGGGTAGACTATTATCTTAATGGGGGCAAATTAGGAAAAGGGGACATGCAATGAGGCCTGGGTGTCATGGTACACCAGTCATTGAAAGTAGGCATGCAGGTGCAGCAGGCAGTGAAGAAAGCAAATGGTATGTTAGCATTCATAGCAAAAGGATTTGAGTATAGGAGCAGGGAGGTTCTACTGCAGGTGTACAGGGTTTTGGTGAGACCACAACTGGAGTATTGCGTACAGTTTTGGTCTCCAAATCTGAGAAAAGACATTCTTGCCATAGAGGGGGTACAGAGAAGGTTCACCAGACTGATTCCTGGGATGTCAGGACTTTCATATGAGGAAAGACTCATATGAGGACCGAGATGAGGAAAACATTTTTCACACAGAGAGTGGTGCGTCTCTGGAATTCTCTGCCGCAGAAGGTAGTTGAGGCCAGTTCATTGGCTATATTTAAGAGGGAGTTAGATGTGGCCCTTGTGGCTAAAGGGATCAGGGCGTATGGAGAGAAGGCAGGTACAGGATACTGAGTTGGGTGATCAGCCATGAACATATTGAATGACGGTGCAGGCTCGAAGGGCCGAATGGCCTACTCCTGCACCTATTTTCAATGTTTCTATGTCTCCTCTCTCTCTCTCTCTCTCTCCCTCCCTCTGTCTCTATCGTTTTGTCTCTCTCTCTCACTCTCTGTCTCTGTTTCTCACTCTCTATCTCTCTCTGTGTCACTCGCTCTCTCACGATCTCTCTCTGTACCTCTATATGTCTCTCTCTGTATCTCTATCTTTGTCTCTCTCTCTCTCTATATGTCTCTCTCTCAGTTTATCTCTAGCTCAGTCCGTCTCACGCTCTCTCTGCCTCTCTCACTCTCTCTCTGTCTCTCTGTCTCTTTCTCTCCCTGTCTCTCTCTCGGTCTCTCTCTCCCTGTGGCCTCCCTGCCACAGAGGGCATTGGAGGCCAAATCACTGGATGGATTTGAGAGAGAATTAGATAGAGCTCTAGGGGCTAGTGGAATCAAGGGTTATGGGCAGGCACAGGTTATTGATTGGGGACGATCAGCCATGATCACAATGAACGGTGGTGCTGGCTCGAAGGGCCGAATGGCCTCCTCCAGCACCTATTTCTATGTTTCTATCTATGTTTCCCTCTGCCGCTCTCTTGGTCTGTCTCCCCCTCTGTGTTTCTCTATCTGTCCCCCTCAGCCTCTAGGTCTCATTCTCTCGGGATCTCTCTCTCTATCTATCTCTGTCTCTCATTTCCTCTCACTGTCTCTCTCTGTTTCTCTCTATCTCTCTATCTCTGTATCCCCCCCTCTCTCTCTCTCTGTTTCTCTGTCTCTCTCTGACTCTCTCTCATTCTGTCTCTCTCACCGTCTCTCACTCTCTCTCTGTCTCTCTCACCCTCTCTCACTCTCTCTGTCTCTCTTTCACTGTCTCTCTCTCACTGTCTCTCTCTCACTGTCTCTCTATCTACCTTCCTTCACTTTCACTCTCTCTCTCTCTTTCTCGCTTTCGCATTCTCTCTCTGTCACTCGCTCTGTTTCTCTGTCTCTCTCTGTCTGACTGTCTCTCACACTCTCTCTCTGCGTCTGTCTCTGACTCTCGCTCTCTGTCTCTGTCACTCACCGTATTGCACTCTCTCGCTGTCTGTCTCTCTCTCTCTCTCTCTCTCTCCCTGTCTCTATCCATCTCCCTTTGTCTCTCTGTCTTTGTCTCTCTCTCCCTGTCTCCGTCACTCTCTCTGTCACTGTCTCTCTCTCCGTCTCTCTCCCCATCGCTCTATCCGTCTGTCTTTCTGTCTCTCTCTCACTGTGAGATTCCCTTTATGCTCATAATTAATACTCAAAGACTAAATCCTGGAAGCAAGAGATTTCTTTATTTTACGAGTCTGCAGACCGGGTGCCTCTCCAACTCGAGACACACCGAAGCCAGAGAGATCATCCCCCTTTATACACAAAATCTTACATTCAATCTCCCCTCCGGACCTTTCTCCAATCAGGGTCGGAGGTGCACAATCTGTAGGTACAACCCACCGTACATCCCCTCGCACCTCCCATATCATACATTGCATGTTCAAACATGTTCATGGTAATGAGCAATTTCTTGACCAGGGGTGTGTTGTAATATTCATTTATTCTATTAAGCATGCTCAATTGCTCATGACCTGGCCCAGTTTTACTCACCTCCTAGTGAACCCTCTCAGTTTTCCTATATCAGTACTAAAGCTAAGCTATAGTGACAAGGGTCCCATCTATCACTCCTTTCCACTGATAGGGATCTCTCTACATCACCCCCTTCTCTAGCTATACAATGAATCTCTTCTTACTCAAGGCCTCAAGGATGGGTCTGGCAACCTTCAGACACTGCTGTCAGAATCCTCTCTCCAGCCCCTCTGTTTGAATTCTCTTTAAAACTCCTTTCTTTAATAGGGTTTTAATTCACTTTATCCCTCACAATCCTCCCTTTTCTTTTGCTACGCATACACTGATTAAACCCTCATTTTAATTTCCTTCAATTCGAACTGACGTAACATCGTCCTAACCTTCTCCTCCTGTAAATCATAAACTTCCCTTGGCCGCATTATCATTATTTTCTGTATTTCCCCTTTCTCTCCCATAGGCATGACTACAGCCTGCATCTGACTTAACTTCTGGTAATAAGTTCCCTAAAACAAGGATACAACAGGGGATAAAGATCAGTCCAGCCACTGCACATAGAAACACTCCCACCATTCTCCACCATTTCCTCCAAGGATGGAATCCCACCATTGGTTCCCATAATCGAATTCCACTTTTGTATTGGAACATTCGCCAACTTCCGGATCCCTTCTGATATGTCCATCACTGCCTGTCCATTATCATCGATGTTCAAACAGCAATTAGAGAGGTTGAATTTCCCGCATACCCCTCCTTCTTCTGCCAGGAGGTAATCTAGGGCTAACCTGTTCTGGTATATCACTGTTCTCATCTGCGTCTGCTGCTTTGCCAGCATCTCCAGCGCCCCCGCAGTTTGGTCGGTAATTACCTCCAGTACTGCCTGTAGCCTTATGATCCGGTTTAACATGTATACTGGTGTTCGGTAGCCCCAGGATCCATCCTGTGCCCAGGTGGCTGGTCCGTAGTATGAGATGATTCTTGCTGGTGGCCACTCATCATCTTCCCATTCTCCAATGTCTATTTTCCTCTTTTTCCGATATAAGGTCATCAAATACAGGTGTTCCTAACGACCGCCTTCTTTGGGGTTTAACAGGAAGAATCCAGGTTGTACCAGTCCAATAAAACAAGTCCCACTCCAATTCATCGGTAACACCGAGTATGCCTTGTATCCGCATATCCATAACAGTCCTTCAGGGCCCGGTCCACTAGAGGCAACCTTGTTCCATATATCTCGCAATACTGGGATCCCCTGATAAGGATTATTCCCGGTGCAATTCCATAGTCCGGCTGATTCCACTCCATCAATTTCCATCCGGATAGCGCAGTTTTTCCCATATTTCTTAGTTAGATACCATTTAGGCTCCTCTGGCCACCACACTCGGGACTGATTTGGCCACTGGGTGACGATGCGCTGGCAGAGGCTGCTGCCTACTAGGACGGCATCCTTTGCCCTGATTCCTGGGATGTCAGTCCCGACCGGAGCATCTGTCAGGACCCATACCTGGGGATCTCGGTCTTGTCCAATTGTCAGGTTCCACCCCATCAGGTCCCATATTTCAACAATGGATCCTCTTCACGGCCAGCGTGAATTCATCAGTGGTCCTCCGCAGACCCAACAGTTAGTCACATTCAGGGTCCCAGCTATCCGGGTGGCCAAGTCCACAAACAGGTTTTTTTCTCCTTCAGGGATTTCGATCTGCTTCTTGATTTCTTTGTACAGTGTCTGGTGCACTTGAGGCTGAGTATGTGGGGGAGGGGGAGGCTTAGTGACTACTACCTTAGTAACCTATTTTATTACTTCCTCCTTCGTCTTATCTATTGCCCCCCTTTTACGATCTGAGAAGGGAAAACTAACTGTACACAAACCCATCTCTCTCCCCTTGGGCAGGTAACGGCCCCAAACTTCCCTATTATACCCACTATTTGCCTGCCATCAAATACTCCTTTCCCCCCTCTTTACAAATGATTCTAGTCTTTTGGTCATGGCATACTTTGTTCACATGGGAATGATAGGTAAATGATCTGGTTATTACCCCTCTGTATTGAATAGGATGATAACATTTATCACAATTATTAATACCTTTTACAACAATTACATACAAAGCAAACAATACCACAACTGCTCCTTTCATACTGTCAATTATACATTCAATGCTTTTCTTTTTAAAATTACTGTTAGGGGTTTACTTCCCGGCTTCAAAAATCCGTCCACTGTTCCTCCTCCTCAGGAACGGGTGGATCGACGGGTCCTTTAACCCAGATCGTGTGGGTCCACCCTTTTTCTTTTGTTCGTATTGCTGTCTCGGTTGTCAGCAATACTAGGTACGGGCCGGTCCACCTGGGCTGGAGTTTCTCCTCCTTCCAATTTTTGACCAGTACCCAGTCGCCGGCCTTTACAGCATGTATTGGAAAGTCAAGTGGCGGGCTTTGAGCCAATAATCCTTTCGCTTTTAATTCTGTAAGGGAACGGGACACTGCCAGTAAATAGTTCCTCAAGAATACATCACCTCCCTCAAAGGTTGGTGTGTCTTCCACCTTCCCAAAATAAGGCAATCCAAACAACATTTCATAGGGAGACACCGCAATATCCTTTCGTGGTGCCGTCCGTATTCGCAATAGAGCAATTGGTAGACATTTAGTCCAGGATAACCCCGTCTCCTCCATTAATTTAGTTATCTGTATTTTTAGAGTGGCATTCATCCGCTCCACTCTCCCCGAACTCTGGGGGTGCCATGGAGTATGCAGCTTCCAGTTTATTCCCAAGGCGCGACAAATTAATAGGTGCACCTTGGAAGCAAAATGTGTTCCTCGATCTGAATCTATGGATTCAATTACTCCATATCGTGGGATGATTTGTTCCAGCAATATCTTAGTAACTGCCTGGGCAGTGGTATTTATCGTGGGAAATGCGTGCGACAAAGGCAAAAACAGTTATAATGGGTGACTTCAATCTACATATAGATTGGGTTAATCAAATTGGCAGGGGTGCTGAGGAAGAGGATTTTTTGGAATGTATGCGGGATAGTTATCTAAATCAACATGTAGAGGAACCAACGAGAGAGCAGGCTATTTTAGACTGGGTTTTGAGTAATGAGGAAGGGGTAATTAGCCGTCTTGTTGTACGTGCCCCCTTGGGCAAGAGTGACCATAATATGGTTGAGTTCTCCATTAGGATGGAGAGTGACATTGTTAATTCAGAAACAATGGTTCTGAACTTAAAGAAAGGTAACTTTGAGGGTATGAGACGTGAATTGGCCAAGATTGACTGGCAATTAAATTCTAAAAGGTTGACGGTGGATATACAATGGAAGACATTTAAAGACTGCATGGATGAACTACAAAAATTGTTCATCCCAGTTTGGCAAAAGAATAAATCGGGGAAGGTAGTGCATCCGTGGATAACAAGGGAAATCAGGGATAGTATCAAAGCAAAGGATGATGCGTACAAAGTAGCCAGAAAAAGCAAGCATACCAGAGGACTGGGAGAAATTCAGAGACCAGCAGAGGAGGACAAAGGGCTTAATTTAGGAAAGGAAAAATAGATTATGAAAGAAAACTGGCAGGGAACATAAAAAACTGACTGCAAAAGTTTTTATAGATATGTGAAGAGAAAGAGGTTAGTTAAAACAAATGTAGGTCCCTTGCAGTCAGAAACAGGTGAGTTTGATCATGGGGAACAAGGATATGGCGGACAAATTGAATAACTACTTTGGTTCCGTCTTCACTAAGGAAGACATAAATAATATGCCTGAAATAGCAGGGGACTGTGGGTCAAAGGAGGAATTGAGTGAAATCCAGGTCAGTCGGGAAGTGGTGTTGGGTAAATTGAATAGATTAAAGGCCGATAAATCCCCAGGCCAGATAGGCTGCATCCCAGAGTACTTAAGGAAGTAGCTCAGGAAATAGTGGATGCATTAGTGATAATCTTTCAAAACTCTTTAGATTCTGGAGTAGTTCCTGAGGATTGGCGGGTAGCAAATGTAACCCCTCTTTTTAAGAAGGGAGGGAGAGAGAAAACGGGGAATTACAGACCAGTTAGTCTAACATCGGTAGTGGGAAACTGCTAGAGTTCTGTTATTAAAGATGGGATAGCAACACATTTGGAAAGTGGTGAAATCATTGGACAAAGTCAGCATGGATTTACAAAAGGTAAATCATGTCTGACGAATCTTGTGGAATTTTTTCGAGGATGTAAACTAGTAGCGTGGATAAGGAGAACCAGTGGATGTGGTATATCTGGGACTTCCAGAAGGCTTTCGACAAGGTCCCACATAAGAGATTAGTATACAAACTTAAAGCATATGGTATTAGGGGTTCAGTTATTGATGTGGATAGAGAACTGGCTGGCAAACAGGAAGCAAAGAGTAGGATTAAACGGGTCCTTTTCACAATGGCAGGCAGTAACTAGTGGGGTACCGCAGGGCTCAGTGCTGGGACCCCAGCTATTTACAATATATATTAATGATCTGGATGAGGGAATTGAAGGCAATATCTCCAAGTTTGCGATGACACTAAGCTGGGGGGCAGTGTTCGCTGTGAGGAGGATGCTAGGAGACTGCAAGGTGACTTGGATAGGCTGGGTGAGTGGGCAAATGTTTGGCAGATGCAGTATAATGTGGATAAATGTGAGTTATCCACTTTGGTGGCAAAAACAGGAAAGCAGACTATTATTTAAATGGTGGCCGATTAGGAAAAGGGGAATGCAGCGAGACCTGGGTGTCATGGTACACCAGTCATTGAAAGTAGCATGCAGGTGCAGCAGGCAGTGAAAAAAGCGAATGGTATGTTAGCTTTCATAGCAAAAAGGATTTGAGTACAGGAGCAGGGAGGTTCTACTTCAGTTGTACAGGGTCTTGGTGAGACCACACCTGGAGTATTGCGTGCAGTTTTGGTCTCCAAATCTGAGGAAGGACATTATTGCCATAGACGGAGTGCAGAGAAGGTTCACCAACTGATTCCTGGGATGTCAGGACTGTCTTATGAAGAAAGACTGGATAGACTCGGTTTATACTCTCTGGAATTTAGGAGATTAAGAGGGGATCTTATAGAAACTTACAAATTCTTAAGGGTTGGACAGGCTAGATGCAGGAAGATTGTTCCCGATGTTGGGAAGTCCAGTACAAGGGGTCACAGCTTAAGGATAAGGGGGAAATCCTTTAAGACCGAGATGAGAAAGACTTTCTTCACACAGAGAGTGGTGAGTCTCTGGAACTCTCTGCCACAGAGGGTAGTTGAGGCCAGTTCATTGGCTATATTTAAGAGTGAGTTGGATGTGGCCCTTGTGGCTAAGGGGATCAGAGGGTATGGAGAGAAGGCAGGTACGGGATACTGAGTTGGATGATCAGCCATGATCATATTGAATGGCGGTGCAGGCTCGAAGGGCTGAATGGCCTACTCCTGCACCTAATTTCTATGTTTCTATGTTTCTATGAAATGCCTCTACCCACCTGGTGAAGTGATCCACTATAACTAGAAGATATTTCCACTGCTGTACCTTTGGTAATTCTGTGAAGTCTACCTGTATTCTCTGGAAGGGTCTAATGGCCAATTGTTGTCCTCCCCCTGGGACAGCTCTCATTACCTTCTTATTCACCTTCTGACACACTACACAACCAGACACCGCCTGCTTGGCTAAAGTATAAATGCCTCTACAGGCATAAGTCCGTAGTATCGTGTCGCACAGAGCCTGAGCTCCCCAGTGCGATTGCGAATGTAGTTGTCTAATCAAATCCCTCGTCAATCCTTTAGTAATTATTTGTTTTTTGTCCGGCGTCCACCACTTCCCGTCCGTGGAGCGCCGGGCACCCAACTCATCCATTTATCTTCCTCCTCCCCGCGAGAATACAGGTATCTTCTCTATTCCCTCTCTCAACAACGGTATCAGAGACAGCATTTTTACCGTTCCTTCTGTCGCTGCTGTCTTAGCGGCACTATCGACTGCCCTGTTCCCTCTAGCTTCCAGCGAATTCCCTCTCTGGTGGCCTGCTACATGGACCACCGCTATTCTTTCTGGCAATTTTAGTGCTTCCAAAGCTTTCTCAATTAACTGTTCATGAGCCAACTCTTTCCCTCTGGCTGTTATCATCCCTCTTTCTTTCCAGATTTTCCCAAAGGTGTGTACCAACCCAAAGGCATACTTGGAGTCCGTATACACAGTTCCTTCTTTCCCTTTCAATAGTTCCAATGCCCTCAGTAATGCCTACAATTCACACGTTTGCACGGACCAACTTCCTGGTAACCTGCCTGCTTCCACTTTTTCAAACCCTTCTCCGCTATTATAGCATACCCACTATACCTTTTTCCGTCTATGCATCGGGAAGAACCATCAATAAACCATCTTTCCCCTGTCTCAAGCGGTCGTTCTTCTAAATCTTCCCTACTCTTTGTCTGAAGTTCTATTATCTCACTACAATCATGTTCTGATAACTCCCCTTCCTGCTCAGCACCTGCCGAGTACAAAAACTGAGAGGGATTTAGGTTTTTATCCGTTACTATGGTCAAATCATTCTTTTCCATAAGTATAACCTCATACTTCAAGATTCTAGAATCCGTCAACCACCGACTGGACTTCTGAGTTAGTATCGTCCGGACCGTGTGGGGAGTGGACACCACCAGAGTTCCTCCAAACGTCAATTTTCTACTTTCTTCCACTAACACCGCTGTGGCTGCTACCGCTTGAATACATACTGGCCATCCCCGCGATACTGGATCCAAGAGTTTGGAGAGGAACGCGACGGGCTGCCGCTTCCCTCCTTTCTCTTGGGTCAGTACTTCCAGAGCAATTCCATTTTCTGCGTTCACAAAAAGATGGAATGGCTGGTCAATAGACGGGAGAGCCAGTACAGGGGCAGTGTTTAAACTGTTCTTTAATTTCCTAAACTGGTGTTCGTCCCTGGATTCCCACTTTACTTTATCATTTTCTTCACTTAATTTATCATATAGAAACCTAACCTGTCGAGTATAGTCATCTATCCATAATCTACAATATCCAATCAGTCCAAGAAACTTCCTAATCTCCTTCTTATTCTTCGGCATTGGCAGTCCGGTAATTCCTGCTATCCTTTCTGGGTTTATTCTCCTTTTCCCATCGCTTATCAGGTGTCCTAGATATTTAACTTCTCGTTCTACAAACTGTAACTTACTTTTAGACACTCTCAACCCCTTTTCCCCCAGAAAGTTCAGGAGGGTTATTGTTGCATCCTTAACTGCCTCCTCTTCTTCCCCTGATAGTAATAAATCGTCCACATACTGCAACAGCTGTGTCTCATCAGTCCTCGGGACGTCCTCTAATACTTGTTCTAATATCTGTCCAAACAGGTTCGGGGACTCTGTAAATCCCTGAGGAGTGCAGTCCACCGATACTGCTGTTTCCTTTGGGGTCTCTGGGTTTTCCCATTCAAACGCAAAAAGGTCCCTGCTCTCTTCAGCCAGGGGACAGCTCCAAAAAGCATCTTTTAAATCTACCACACTGAACCGCTTGTGATTCGGGGGTTATCCGTCCCATTATGGTATACGGGTTCGGGACTACCGGGTGTCGCGTTCTAACTACCTTATTTAATTCCCTGAGATCCTGGACCAATCTGAACGTCCCGTCGGTTTTCCTTACGGGGAGTACGGGGGTGTTATATGGGGACATACAACTCTCTAATATACCGTCCTTTAGTAAGTTCTCTATAATTGGCTGAAGTCCTCTCCTTCCTTCCATAGAAATTGGATATTGCCTTGCCCGTACTATCTCACCTTTTTTTTTTCAAAGCTATTTTCAAGGGTGGGATCTGCAGCCCACCCCGGTTACCTTCCTTGGCCCACACCTGCGGGACTATTCTTTCCTCGTCCTCCGTGGTCAATTTATACAATTGGACTATTATCTGTCCCCCTACGGGGGCTGTTCCCATTCCTAATTGGATTTGTAAGTCTCTCTCCCCATCAAATTTTATCCCTGCCTGGGTACCAAGATTAAATCTTCTATAGTTTCCCGATTCTCATATTTTTACCACCACCCCTTCTACCTCGGGTAATGTCATCACTTTCCCTTCTACCCCTGAGATTCTAACCTGTTTTTTTACCCAATCTCATTCCTTCTGGTACCTTAGTTATACTCGATCTTTCTGCTCCCGAATCTACCATAAATATCATATCCTCTCCCTGGGTCCTAATTTCAAATTTACCAGAGGTTCCCGTGTGTATCCCATACACCCCAGGGAGCGGAACCCCTGACTCCCCCTATTCTTCCTCCATGAGTGCGTACGACTGCACCTCCCGTCGTCGCTTAGGACATTCCCTCTTGAAATGACCCTCCTCTTTACAATAATATCACCAGGGTGGCCCCGTGTACCACCCTCCTGATCCTTGTTCCTTGTTTTTCCCCCGGGCACCCCAACTTCGGTCCCTCCATTCACCTCTTCCTCGTCCTCCAATACTACTTGCTGTACTGCTTGCAACATCATTTTTGCCTTTCCCTTCTGTTTCTCCTCATCCCGTCTTACATATACCTTTTGAGCCTCTGTTAACAACTGATACAATGGTTTTTCATTCCAACCTTCCAATTTTTCCAATTTCTTTCTAATATCTGGCCATGATTTTGTTACAAAATTAACCTTCAACAACTGCTGACCTGCGGTCGTATCAGGGTCTATCCCCAAATACTGCTGGACATGTTTCCTTAACCTTTGTAAAAACACTGTTGGAGGTTCGTCCTTGTTCTGCTGATTTTCAAAAGCCCGTTCGAAATTCTGTCCCTTGGGAACGGCTTCTCTGATTCCCTTGATTGTTATCTCCCTGAGATCTCTCACACTTCTTCTGTTTGGTTACTCCAATTCGTGCCGTAATGGGATATTTTACTGCTCTCCGCTTTAATCCTGTAACCCCTTCTCCTGCCTGTCTGACCATCTGCCTTTCTTCTGAAGTAAACAAACTTCCCCTTATTGACATCATTGTCTGCCAACTCCTTTTTTTTTCTGGGCCCCATTAATTTATTACCCTTCTCCAACCAGAATGTTTATCTAAACAAACCATAAAAGCTGCTTGTTGTTCAGCAATTAACTTATTTCTAATTTTGTTCAAACCATTCCCCCTACAATTCCCAAATTCCAATTCCTAGTTTAAATACATACGACTAACAATTTTCCAAATTAACTTTACTGAAAAGAAATCTATAGAAGCCAAGCAACCTACATTTTCCAACTTCCCCTTTTTAAGTTGCTATGATACCAAGCGTTTGTCTGTTACCTTACAATAACCTCCCCCATTGCTTACAATTCCTTAAAGGAACACACACACAACCCATTACAACATGTGGCCCACAGCAAACAAACCTATCACATATACAAACTTCCTCATTCATACAAAACCGGTTTTTTACACACACATTACATTAGTTCCATTCTTACTTCAATGAGATTGTTTGAAACAACTCAATATTTTTCATAAAAACATTTTTGGCCCTAGGAACTGATCTATTTGTTCAGCCAGTCCCAAGGGTCTTCCAATAAACTTTTCATCTCCTTTTTAAAGTTCCTCACCCCCATACTGGAGAGGCACATAGTTTCCTTACTTTTACCCCGGGTGTTCCCTTCACCCCATCCAACATTCGCCCCAACGGACTATCGGGCGGAATGTTAGGCTCCATATCAGTATGAGCCTCATCCCGGTTCCCCGGACCCTTACTCCTCCCGTTCCGGTTTCCCATTACCTTGTCGGACTATTCCCGTCCGACAAACCCCAGTCGCCCAGGCAATACTTAATAGTCGTTTTTCTTACCTGGGTCCTGTGCACAAGAATCACTCGACCATCCCGTACGTATTTAACTTACACCCCCCCTTGCTTCCTGAGTCTTTTCCAGCGGATATCACTCGCTCAAACTGCTGATGGCAAGCAAGGAGATCAGAGACTGCTGAAATCAGCAGGGTGCACCTTCCCCTCCTTCTTTGCCTCCACCAAGCAGCCGGAGTGGCGATCGCGGACGAATTGGTGAGATACCCTTTATGCTCATAATCCCCCAATTTGTGAGATTCCCTTTATGCTCATAATTAATACTCAAAGACTAAATCCTGGAAGCAAGAGATTTCTTTATTTTACGAGTCTGCAGACCGGGTGCCTCTCCAACTCGAGACACACCGAAGCCAGAGAGATCATCCCCCTTTATACACAAAATCTTACATTCAATCTCCCCTCCGGACCTTTCTCCAATCAGGGTCGGAGGTGCACAATCTGTAGGTACATCCCACCGTACATCCCCTCGCACCTCCCATATCATACATTGCATGTTCAAACATGTTCATGGTAATGAGCAATTTCTTGACCAGGGGTGTGTTGTAATATTCATTTATTCTATTAAGCATGCTCAATTGCTCAATTGGGCATGCTCAATTGCCCAGTTTTACTCACCTCCTAGTGAACCCTCTCAGTTTTCCTATATCAGTACTAAAGCTAAGCTATAGTGACAGGGGTCCCATCTATCACTCCTTTCCACTGATAGGGATCTCTCTACATCACCCCCTTCTCTAGCTATACAATGAATCTCTTCTTACTCAAGGCCTCAAGGATGGGTCTGGCAACCTTCAGACACTGCTGTCAGAATCCTCTCTCCAGCCCCTCTCTGTTTGAATTCTCTTTAAAACTCCTTTCTTTAATAGGGTTTAATCACTTTATCCCTCACATCACTGTCTCTCTTTCTCCCTCTGTCTGTCTCTCTCTCCCCTCTCTCTGTTTCTGTCACTCTCTGTGTCTCTCTCTCACTCCGTCTCTGTCTCTCTCTCTGGCCCGCTCTGCCTCTCTCTGTCTCTATCTCTCTCTGTGTGTGTCTCTCTATCTATCTGTGTGTGTGTCTCTCTCTCACTGTCTCGCTCTTTCACTCTCAGTCTCTGTTTCTCTCCATCTCTGTCCCTCTCTATGTCTCTCACTCTCTTTGTCTCTCTCACTCTCTTCCTCTCACTCTCTCTCTGTCTCTGTCTCTCACTCTCTCTCTCTCTCTCTCTCTGTCACTCGCTCTCCCTCTCACTGTCTCTCTCTGTATCTCTATCTCTGTCTGTCTCTCTCTCTCTCTCTCTCTGTCTCTGCGCTCTCTCTCTCTCTCTCTTTCTCTCTGTCTGTCTCTCTCTCTCTCTATGTCACTCACTCTGTATCTCACTCTCTCGCTGTCCATCTCTCTCTCCTTCTCTCTCTCTCTCTGTCTCCCTGACTCTCTGACTGTCCCTCTATCTCTCTGTCTCTATCTATCTCTGTGTGTCTCTTTCTTACTGTCTCTCTCTCTCTCTCTCTTTTTCACACTATCTCTGTCCCTCTGTCTCCCTCCCTCTCCTGCTGCCTGTGTCTGTCTCACTCTCTCTCTCTCACCCGATCTGTCTCCGTCTCCCTCTCTGTCTCTCTAGCTCTATCTCTGTCTCTCTCTCCCGCTGTCTCCCCCTCTCTTTTCTCTGTCACTCTCTCTCGCTCCGTCTCTCTCGTTCCGTCTCTCCCTCTGTCATCCTCTGCCTCTCTGTCTCTCTGTCTCTCTGTCCCTCTTCTCTATCTATCTGTTTGTCTGTCTCTCTCTCACTTTCTGTCTCTCTCTCTCTATCTCTCACTCCCTGTCTTTCTCTCTGTATCTCCCTCTCATTGTCTGTGTCCCTCTCTCTATCTCTCTCTGACTCTCTCTCTCCTTCTCTGTCTCTCTCTATCTCTGTCTCCCTCTCTCTCTCTGTCTATCACTCTTTGTCTGTCTCTCCCTCTCTCTGTCTCTCTCTTTTTCTCTCTCTCCATCTCCCTCTCCGTCTCCCTCTCTCTGCCTCTCTTTCTGTCTCTCTCTCATTCCCTCTCATTGTCTCTCTCTGTCTCTCACTATCTCTGTCTCTGTGTCTCTCTCTCCCTCTGTCTCTCTCTCTCTCGCTCTGTCTCTCTCTTTCCCTGTCTCCCGCCTCTCTCTATCGGTCTCTCTCTCTCCCTCTCACTGTCTCTCTGTCTGTCTCTGTCTCTCATTCTCTCGCTGTCTGTCTCTCTCGCTCTCTCTCTCTCTCACTGTCGGTCTCTCTCTGTCGCTTACTCTGTCACCAGATCTCTCTCTCTCTCTCTCTCTCTCTCTCCCTCTCTCTCTCTGTCTGTCTGTCTCTCCTCTTTCTGTCTCTCTCTCTCTGCCTCTCTCTCTCTGTGCCTCTTTCTCTCTCTCTCTCTCTCTCTCTCTCTGCCTCTCTCTCTCTCTGTGCCTCTCTCTCTCTCTCTCTCACTCCCTATTTCTCTCTCTCTCTCCCTGTCTCTCTCCCTCTGTCTCTCTCTCTCTCCGTTTCCCCTCACTCTCTGTCAGCCTCTCTCTGTCTGTCTCTCTCCATCTGTGTCTGTCCGTCTCTCTTTCTCTCCCTCTCCGTGTCTCCATCTCTCACTTTGTATCTCTCTCTCTCTCTCTCTCTCTCTCTATCCGTGCCTGTCTCTCTCCCTATCTGTCCCCCTCTCTCTCTGTCTCCATATGACCATATAACAATTACAGCACGGAAACAGGCCATCTCGGCCCTTCTAGTCCGTGCCGAACAATTATTCTCCCCTAGTCCCATTTACCTGCAGTCATACCATAAACCTCCATTCCTTTCATATACCTATCCAATTTATTTTTAAATGATAAAATCAAACCTGCCTCCACCACTTCCAATGGAAGCTCATTCCACACAGCCACCACTCTCTGAGTAAAGAAGTTCCCCCTCATGTTACCCCTAAACTTCTGTCCCTTCATTCTCAAATCATGTCCTCTTGTTTGAATCTTCCCTACTCTCAATGGAAAAAGCTTATCCACGTCAACTCTGTCTATCCCTCTCATCATTTCAAAGACCTCTATTAAGACCCCCTTAACCTTCTGCGCTCCAAAAAATAAAGACCTTGTTCAACCTTTCACTGTAACTTAGGTGCTGAACCCAGGCCACATTCTGGTAAATCTCCTCTGTACTCTCTCTATTTGTTGACATATTTCCTATAATTTGGCGACAAAAATTGTACACCATACTCCAGAATTGGCCTCACCAATTCCCTGTACAATTTTAACATTACATCCCAACTTCTATACTCAATGCTCTGATTTATAAAGGCCAGCACACCAAAAGCTTTCTTTACCACCCTATCTACATGAGATTTCACCTTCAGGGAACTATGCAGTTATGCCTAGGTCTCTCTGTTCAACTGCATTCCTCAATTTGCTACCATTTACCATGTACGTCCTATTATGATTTGTCCTGCAAAGATATAGCACCTCACACTTATCAACATTAAACTCCATCTTTCAGCCCACTCTTCCAAATTGCCTAAATCTCCCTTTGAAAATCTACTTCATTATCCATAACCTGACAAACAGTTATCCACCATTACTCTCTGGTATCTCCCATTCAGGCACTGTTAAATCCATTATGCTACTCCACTATTAATACCCATCAATTGAACCTTCTTAACCAACCTTCCATGTAGAACCTTGCCAAAGGCCTTACTGATGTCCATATAGACAACATCCACCGCTTTACCCTCATCAATTTCCCTAGTAACCCCTTCAAAAAATTCAAGAAGATTAGTCAAACATGACCTTCCAGGCACAAATCCATGTTGATTGTTCTTAATCAGACCCTGTTTATCCAGATGCTTACAGTGGCTTGCCAAAGTATTCATACCCCTTGAACTTTTCCACATTTTGTCACGTTACAACCACAAATGTAAATGTTTTTATTGGGATTTTATGTGATAGACCAACACAAAGTGGCACATAATTGTGAAGTGGAAGGAAAATTATACATTGTTTTTAAATTTTTTAATAAATAAAAAACTGAAAAGTGTGGCGTGCAAAAGTATTCAGCCCCCTTTATTCTGATACCCCTAAATAAAATCCAGTGCAACCAATTGCCTTCAGAAGTTACCTAATTAGTAAATAGAATCCACTTATGTGTAATCTAATCTCAGTATAAATACAGCTGTTCTGTGATGGTCTTAGAGGTTTGTTAGAGAACATTAGTGAACAAACAATGTTCCTTGGGCATCGTGAAGCCCAAGGAACACACCAGATTGGTCAGGGATAATGTTGTGGAGAGGTTTAAAGCAGGGTTAGACTATAAAAAAAATCCCAAGCTTTGAACATCTCACGGAGCACTGTTCAATCTATTATCCGAAAATGGAAAGAGTATGGCACAAATGCAAACCTACCAAGACATGGCTATTCACCTAAACTGACAGGCCAGGCAAGGAGAGCATTGATCAGAGAAGCAGCCAATGGTAACTCTGGAGGAGCTGCAGAGATCCACAGCTCAGGTGGGAGAATCTGTCCACAGGACAACTATTAGTCATACACTCCACAAATCAAGCTTTTATGGAAGAGTGGCAAGAAGAAAGCCATTGTTGAAACAAAGCCATAAGAAGTCCCGTTTGCAGTTTGCCACGAGCCATGTGGGGGACACAGCAAACATGTGGAGGAAGGTGCTCTGGTCTGATGATACCAAAATTGAAGTTTTTGGCCTAAATGCAAAACGCTATGTGTGGCGGAAAACTAACACTGCACATCACACTGAACACACCATCCCCACTGTGAAACATGGTGGTGGCAGCATCACGCTGTGGGAATGCTTTTCTTCATCAAGGACAGGGAAGCTGATCAGAGTTGATGGGAAGATGGATGGAGCCAAATACAGGGCAATCTTGGAAGAAAACCTGTTAGAGTCTGCAAAAGACTTGAGGCTGGGGCAGAGGTTCACCTTCCAGCAGGACAACGACCCTAAACATACAACCAGAGCTACAATTGAATAGTTTAGATCAAAGCATATTCATGTGTTAGAATGGCCCAGTCAAAGTCCAGACCTAAATCCAATTGAGAATGTCTGGCAAGACTTGAAAATTGCTGTTCACAGACGCTCTCCATTAAATCTGACTGAGCTTGAGCTATTTTGCAAAGAAGAATGGGCATAAATTTCAGTCGCTAGATGTGCAAAGCTGGTAGAGACATACCCCAAAAGACTTGCAGCTGTAATTGCAGCGAAAGGTGGTTCTACAAAGTATTGACTCAGGGGGGCTGAATACTTTTGCATGCCACACTGTTCAGTTTTTTTATTTGTAATAAATTTGAAAACCATGTATCATTTTCCTTCCACCAATAAAATACATTTACGTTTGTGGTTGTAATGTGACAAAATGTGGAAAAGTTCAAGGGGTATAAATACTTTTGCAAGCCACTGTATATATATTATCTCTAAGTATCCTTTCCATTAAGTTACCCACCACTGACATCAAACTAACAGGTCTATAATTCCTAGGTTTACTCTTAGAATCCATTTTAAACAATGGCACAACATGCGCAGTACGTCAATCCTCCGACACCATTCCCGTTTCTAATGACATTTGAAATATTTCTGTCATAGCCCCTGCCATTTCTACACTAACTTCCCTCAATGTCCTAGGGAATATCCTGTCAGGACCAGGAGACTTATCCACTTTTATATTTTTCAAAAATGACAGTACTTCCTCTTCTTGGAATCTCATAGTTTCCATAGCTACCCTTTTCCATTGTTTCCCTTGCCTCACATAATTCAATATCCTTCTCCTTGGTGAATACCAAAGAAAATAAATTGTTCAATATCTTCCTCATCTCTTTTGGCTCTGCAGATAGCTGTCCACTCTGACTCTCTAATGGACCAATCTTTTCCCTCGTTGACCTTTTGTTATTAATATAGCTGTAGAAACCCTTTGGATTTACTTTCACCTTACTTGCCAAAGCAACCTCATATCTTCTTTTAGCTTTACTAATTTATTTCTTAAGATTCTTTTTACATTCTTTATACTCCTCGAGCACCTCATTTACACCATGTTGCCTATAATTATTGTAGGTCTCTCTCTTTTTCCGAGCCAAGTGTCCAATTTCCCTTGAAAACCATGGCTCTTTCCAATTATTACTATATCCTTTCAACCAAACAGGGACATAAGGATTCTGTACTCTTAAAATTTCACCTTTAAATGTCCTCCATTTCTCTTCTACATAGAAACATAGAAAATAGGTGCAGGAGTAGGCCATTCGGCCCTTCGAGCCTGCACCGCCATTCAATATGATTATGGCTGATCATCCAACTCGGTATCCTGTACCTGCCTTCTCTCCATACCTCCTGATCCCCTTAGCCACAAGTGCCACATCTAACTCCCTCTTAAATATAGCCAATGAACTGGCCTCAACTACCTTCTGTGGCAGAGAATTCCAGAGACTCACCACTCTCTGTGAGAAAAATGTTTTTCTCATCTCGGTCCTAAAAGATTTCCCCCTTATCCTTAAACTGTGAACCCTTGTTCTGGACTTCTCCAACATCGGGAACAATCTTCCTGCATCCAGCCTGTCCAACCCCTTAAGAATTTTGTATGTTTCTATAAGATCCTCCCTCAATCTTCTAAATTCTAGCGAGTACAAGCCGACTCTATCCAGTCTTCTTTCATATGAAAGTCCCGACATCCCAGGAATCAGTCTGGTGAACATTCACTGCACTCCCTCTATGGCAAGAATGTCCTTCCTCAGATTTGGAGACCAAAACTGTATGCAATACTCCAGGTCTGGTCTCGCCAAGACCCTGCACAATTGCAGTAGAACCTCCCTACTCCAATACTCAAATTCTTTTGCAATGAATGCTAACATACCATTCGTTTTCTTCACTGCCTGCTGCACCTGCATGCCTACTGCATGTCTAGAATAGCCTGCTCTCTCGTTGGTCCCTCTACATGTTGGTTTAGATAACTATCCCGCATATATTCCAAGAAATCCTCTTCCTCAGCATCCCTGCCATTTTGATTCACCCAATCTATATGTAGATTGAAGTCACCCATTATAACTGTTTTACCTTTGTTGCACGCATTTCTAATTTCATGTTTGATGCGATCCCCAACTCCACTACTGTTGGGTGGCCTGTACACAACTCCCACTTGCGTTTTTCTGCCCCTTAGTGTTTCGCAGCTCTACCCACATCGATTCCACATCCTCCAAGCTAATGTCCTTCCTTTCTATTGCGTTAATCTCCTCTCTAACCAGCAACACTATCCCACCTCCTTTTCCTTTCTGTCTAACCCTCCAAAATATTGAATATCTCTGGATGTTCAGCTCCCAGCCTTGGTCACCCTGCAGCCATGTCTCCGTGATCGCAACTATATCATAGTAATTAATAGCTATCTGCACATTCAACTCATCCACCTTATTACGAATGCTCCTTGCATTGAGACACAAAGCCTTCAGGGTTGTTTTTACAACACTCTTACCCCTATACAATTATGTTAAAAAGTGGCCCTTTTTTTTTGTAAAATATTTTTATTAGAAGTAAATACATATTAAGAAGAAATAACATAAAATAAAAAAGAAACATATTATTCGTCACATACATTCTTAATATTTTTAATGTTTACAGTCGTTCTTATTTATACTTCTATACTTTTTATTATTTTAAAACAAAAGAAAATAGTAAAGAGAAATAATAAAAAGAAATAAAATAAAAGTAGAAAATCGATAAAATGAGTGGAGTATAAAGCAAGATATTCTTCATTGGAGATATATGCGTGGTCTATTGCATATAGTTCTTCATCCATTCCTTCATTCAGGCTTCAGTCAGGCCCTCGAACCGGACCTCCTTGACCCTTTAAGTATTCAATAATGGAGACCATATTCCTCTGAATTGATCTAGCTTGTCCAAAAGGACAAGTCTCAGTCTTTCCAGATGTAGTGTCTCCGACATTTCTGTAATCCACATTTTGATTGTGGGGGATGTAGGACCTTTCCAAAATCTTAGTATTAGTTTTTTACCGATTATTAAACTATAACCAATAAAAATTATTTGCTGTGTTGTTAGTAGATGATCCGTTTCTATTATTCCTAATATAATTAATTTTGAGTCTGGAGTCAAATTTGCATTAACTACTTTCGAAATTATGTTAAAAAATTTTATCCAAAAATTAGTAATTTTTATACATTTTGTGAATGAATGCATTAGATTAGCTTCTAAATGCTGACATTTGTCACATATAGCAGAAACATTTGAAAAAATTCTGTTTAATTAGGATTTCGAAAAGTGTAATCTATGTAAAACTTTAAATTGTATCAAAGAATGTCTGGCATTTAATGAGCAGTGGTGTATATGTTGTAAACTTTCATTCCATACTTCTACACTAATTGTTTGTCCTAATTCGTTTTCCCATGCTTGCCTATAAATTTCCGAGTTTGGTAAATCATTTTCCAGTAAAATATTATAAATATATGATATTAATTTTTCTGTATTCGGATATTTATTTAGACATTCATCTAAAAATTCTGTCTTTCTATTTCTAAAATCCTGTGTGTTTGATTTAACATAGTCTCTAATTTGTAAATATCTAAAGTACGCTTTTGAGTGTAATCCATAATGTTACTTCGGAGTCACGTGAGTGACTACGTGAAGAAGGCCCGCCTGGCGCTGGAACGGCATTACGTCGACGCTGACGGCAGAAGCAGGAGTTGCAAAGCGCAGCTCCTCGCAGCGGTCGGAACGGACCCGCAGGTAAGTGTAAGGGAAAGTGGGGACGTTCTAAAAAAGACGTTACGCTGGTAAAACCAGCAAAAAAAAAAAAAAAGTAAAAATCAGAGTCATGCTGGCGTACTGATTTAGCCAGATAAATGGAAAAGAAAATGGAGAAATCTCAAAGAAAAATTTTGCGGGTAAAAAGATCATCCCGGGGTGAAGCTAAAAATACGGGACAAGAGATTAGTGCGGATCCGGTTCCGATACCGGTGGCCGCTGATTCACCCGTTAGTGAGATTATAATTTCTCCAGAAATACTAACCACGGAGGGAAATGTTCCTAAAAGATGTAAAAAGAAATCCGTGAGGCCCGTGGTTTCTGAAAATGACTCTGACAATGAAAGTCCTCCGGATAATAAAGCTATGTGGCTAAAAATAGAACATATGGAGAAAGTACTCCAAAATATAATGAGACAAGGGTCACAGTACCCAGAAGTTTCCCAAAAATACCCTGAGGGGCTTGAATATACAGAATATGGCTATGTGCCAAATTGGGAATTTGAAACTCCGGACCCAGGATTTAGGGCGGAGGAAGTCTCATTGGATATAATTCCAAGTGGATCAGGGCTGCAAAAGACAGACCCTGCAAGTGGTGATGTGGATTATGAATGCACACCACAAATAAAAAAGAGAAGGCCAGATGTGCCTGAGATGGCAAGAGATTTTGCTATACCTGAAGGAAGTGGTGAGGCTATGGAAGAAAACCTAGCTGCCAACATTAATTATATGGTATCTCACCAACTTCAAGATTCTGTGATGATTGAAACAGCAGAATTATATAAAACACCGGATAATTGCACCTCATTGAAGGTACCTACGGTTAATCCGTCTATATGGACATCTATGACCCCAGGCATGAGAGGACAAGAAATGAGATTTCAAAGAATCCTCAAATTAATTTCTGCTGCCATTACTGCTTATGGAAGACAAATGGAGGGGTTGGAGATGGATAAAATTCAAAAAGATACTTTGGGCTTATTATGCAATTCCTTCTATGAAATTAATTGTATGAGAAAGATTGCGATTCGGCCCATATTTCATCCAAGGTTTGCAAGTCTGTGTCGAGCAAGTCTGTGTCGAGCAAGTGCTGTTCAAGCTCCTGGTTATCCATTTGGAGAAAACCTGCCTAAACAAATAAAAGATATGGATGAAGAGGCTAAATCTATTAGCCACATGAGACCTTTTGTCTTTGGACAAAGAAGGTATTTTTCGCCAAGAAGGGGATTTGATTTTGGAAACAGAGGCAGGAATATGATAAGAAAATATTATCATCCGACACAGCCTAATGTTTACCCGTATACGGGGAGAAGGAGACCACCACGTTCATATGGAGAGGTACAAAATATTTATTCTATGTTTAAAGAAACTGTGGACAAATCTCCAGTTGGAGGGAGATTACAAATGTTTTATGATGAATGGCTTACCATCACATCTGATCGGTTTATTTTACAAACAGTTTCAGGAGCTACTATTACATTTAAAGAAGGTGTTAACTCTCCAGTACAAAATAAACCTGCTTATGGCTTCATGTTTTCTGCAAAGGAAAAGGCAGAAATAAATGGGGAAATTGACAAATTGTTTAAAAAAGGTGTTATTGAAAAAACTGTTGAACACGAGCATCAATTTGTGTCAAATATATTTCCAAGAGATAAAAAAGATGGTGGTTGCAGAATTATTCTGGACCTTACAAATCTTAATAAATTTGTCGAATACAAACATTTTAAAATGGAAACGTTTAATACTGCAAGACGCTTATTATTCTGTATCAATACATCAGTTCTTTCGAAGGTATTTAAAATTTAATTGGCTGGGACAGCTGTGGCAATTCAGAGCTTTACCAAATGGGTTAAGTTCAGCTCCCAGGCTCTTTACAAAGCTGTTGAAACCAGTTTTAGCACAATTAAGAGCACAAAAACACATCGTTATGGCTTATCTCGATGACATTTTAATCATCAATGACAATCAGGAATCAGCTGGAAAATCAGTTTCAGCAACTAAAGCTTTATTTGAAAAGTTAGGTTTCTTCATCCATCCAATTAAGTCGCAGCTGCAGCCGGCACAGTCAATTAACTATTTGGGGTTTGTAATTAACTCAGTTACTATGTTAGTAACTTTACCAACAGATAAGATTGATGATATTTTGGTGACTTGTAGGGGTCTCATTCACAAACCTTATCCCTCCATCCGAGAAGTAGCAAAGGTTATTGGTAAGCTAGTAGCAGCATTTCCTGCAGTGGAATTTGGTCCATTACGTTACCAAAACCTTCAAAGGGACAAAATAAGAGCTCTAAAAAAGAGAGCAGGCCATTTTGATAGGCCTATGCAATTAACAAAAGAAGCTTTATTGGAATTACAATGGTGGATTGAAAATGTCCCACAAGCTGCTAGAAACATTCTGATACAACAGCCTGAAGTGATTTTACAAACAGATGCTAGCACTCTCGGATGGGGGGCAACAGATTCATTCTCCAGTTGTGGAGGTAGATGGACTGTCCAACAGGAAATGTTTCTCTAAACATATGGTATTAACTATTTAGAATTGTTGGGTGCTTTTTATGGACTGAAGGCATATTGTTCTACAAAAAAGAATCTACATGTACTAATACAATTAGACAACACAGAATGGATGCTGAACCCAGTAATTTTCAGTAAAACTGTGACTCGATATGGATTATAACCATATAACCATATAACCATATAAAAATTACAGCACGGAGACAGGCCCTCTCGGCCCTTCCAGTCCGTGCCGACCATTTGTTTTCCCCTAGTCCCATCTACCTGCACTCAGACCATACCCCTCCATTCCCTTCACGTCCATATACCTATCCACTTTACTTTTAAATGATAAAATCGATCCTGCCTCCACCACCTCTGCTGGAAGCTCATTCCACACAGCCACCACCCTCTGAGTAAAGAAGTTCCCCCTCACGTTACCCCTAAACTTCTGTCCCTTAATTCTCATGTCATGCCCTCTTGTTTGAATCTTCCCTACCCTCAATGGGAAAAGCTTATCCACGTCAACTCTGTCTATCCCTTTCATCATTTTAAAGACCTCAATCAAGTCACCCCTTAACCTTCTGCGCTCCAAAGAATAAAGACCTAACTTGTTCAACCTTTCTCTGTAACATAGTTGCTGGAACCCTGGCAACATTCTAGTAAATCTCCTCTGTACTCTCTCTATTTTGTTGACATCCTTCCTATAACTAGGCGACCAAAATTGTACACCATACTCCAGAATTGGTCTTACCAATGCCTTGTACAATTTTAACATTACTTCCCTACTCCTATATTCAATGCTCTGATTTATAAAGGCCAGCACACCAAAGGCTTTCTTTACCACCCTATCTACATGCGATTCCACCTTCAGGGAACTATGCACAGTTATTCCTAGATCCCTCTGTTCCACAGCATTCCTCAATTCCCTACCATTTACCATGTACGTCCTATTTTGATTTGTCCTGCCAAGATGTAGCACTTCACACTTATCAGCATTAAACTCCATCTGCCATCTTTCAGCCCACTTTTCCAAATGGCCCAAATCTCTCTGTAGACTTTGAGAATCTACTTCATTATCCACAATACCACCTATCTTAGTATCATCTGCATACTTACTTATCCAATTTTCCACCCCATCATCCAGATCATTGATGTGCATGACAAACAACAGTGGACCCAACACAGATCCCTGAGGCACCCCACTGGTCACCGGCTTCCAACCTGACAAACAGCCATCCACCATTACTCTCTGACATCTCCCATTCAGCCACTGTTGAATCCATCTTGCTACTCCGCCATTAACACCCAAAGATTGAACCTTCTGAACCAACCTTCCATGGGGAACCTTGTCAAAGGCCTTACTGAAATCCATATAGACAACATCCACTGCTTTACCCTCATCAATTTCCCTAGTTACTGCTTCAAAAAATTCAAGAAGGTTTGTCAAACATGACCTTCCAGGCACAAATCCATGTTGACTGTCCCTGATCAGACCCTGTTTATCCAGATGCTTATATATATTATCTCTAAGTATCCTTTCCATTAATTTGCCCACCACTGACGTCAAACTAACAGGTCTATAATTGCTAGGTTTATTCTTTGAACCCTTTATAAACAATGGAACAACATGCGCAGTACGCCAATCCTTCGGCACTATTCCCGTTTCTACTGACATTTGAAATAATTCTGTCATAGCTCCTGCTATTTCTACACTAACTTCCCTCAATGTCCTAGGGAATATCCTGTCAGGACCTGGAGACTTATCCACTTTTATATTTTTCAAAAGTGTCAGTACTTCCTCCTCTTTGAATCTCATAGTTTCCATAGCTACTCTACCTTTTCCCCTTAACTCACAGAGTTCAATATCCTTCTCCTTGGTGAATACCGAAGAAAAGAAATTGTTCAATATCTCCCCCATCTCTTTTGGCTCTGCAGATAGCTGTCCATTCTGATTCTCTAATGGTCCAATTTTATCCCTCGTTATCCTTTTGCTATTAATATAGCTGTAGAAACCCTTTGGGTTTACTTTCACCTTTCTTGCCAAAGCAACCTCATATCTTCTTAACCCTAACCCTTTCTTAAGATTCTTTTTACATTCTTTATACTCCTCTAGCACCTCATTTACTCCATGCCTCCTATAATTATTGTAGATATCTCTCTTTTTTCGAAACAAGTGTCTAATTTCCCTTGAAAACCATGGCTCTTTCCAATTTTTACTATTTCCTTTCAACCTAACAGGGACATAAAGATTCTGTACTCTTACAATTTCCCCTTTAAATGTCCTCCATTTCTCTTCTACATCCTTCCCATGAAACAAAGTGTCCCAATTCACTCCTTTAAAATCCTCGCGCATTCCCTCAAAGTTAGCCTTTCTCCAATCAAAAATCTCCACTCTAGGTCCTGTTCTGACTCGCTCCATAATTATATTGAAACTAATGGTATTGTGATCACTGGTCCCGAAGTGCTCATCAACGCATACCTCCGTCACCTGTCCTGCCTCATTTCCTAACAGGAGGTCCAGCACTGCCCCTTCTCTGGTCGGTACCTCTATGTACTGCTGCAAAAAACTATCCTGCACACATTTTACAAACTCCAAACCATCCAGCCCATTTACAGAATGTGTTTCCCAGTCTATTTTTGGGAAATTGAAATCTCCCACAATCACTACCTTGTGCTTACTACTAATATCTGCTATCTCCTTACATATTTGCTCTTCCAATTCTCGCTCCCCATTTGGCGGTCTATAGTACACCCCTAAAAGTGTTGCTACACCGTTCCCACTTCTCAGTTCCACCCAAATAGCCTCCCTAGACGAACCCTCTAATCTATCCTGCCAAAGCACTGCTGTAATATCCTCTCTGACAAGCAATGCAACACCTCCACCTCTGGTCCCTCCAATTCTATCACCCCGGAAGCAACGAAATCCTGGAATATTTAGTTTCCAATCACAGCCCTCCTGCAACCATGTTTCACTGATTGCCACAACATCATATTTCCAGGTGTCAATCCAGGCTCTAAGTTTCATCCACCTTACTTACAATGCTCCTAGCATTAAAATATGCACATTTTATAAACCCACCATCCTTTATTCTCTGTCTATTATCTTTTTCATCTTTCTCGCCTACATTTTGGGTCCGAGTGCTTCCCTTCTCTGTCTCTTGCCCCACACCCTGTCCCCTAGCCCCCTCTACCCGAGTCCCTCCCCCCAGCCTTTCTAGTTTAAAGTCTCCCCAGTAGCCTTTGCAAATCTCCCTGCCAGGATATTGGTCCCCTTCGGGTTCAAGTGCAACCCGTCCTTTGTGTACAGATCATGCCTTCCCCAAAAGAGGTCCCAGTGATCAAGAAACTTGAATCGCTGCCCACTGCACCAGTCCCTCAGCCACGCATTTAGCCTCCACCTCATTTCATTCCTACTCTCACTGTCATGCGGCACAGGCAGTAATCCTGAAATCGTTACCCTTTTGGTCCTTCTCTTTAACTTTCCCCCCAACTCCCTAAATTCTCCCTTCAGGACCTCGTCACCTTTTCTGCCCATGTCATTGGTACCTATGTGTACCACAACATCAGGCTCCTCTCCCTCCCTTATCAGAATCTTTTTGACACGTTCTGACACATGCGAGACCCTGGCACCAGGGAGGCAAACTACCATCCGGGTCTCCCGACTGCGTCCACAGAATCGCCTATCCGACCCCCTAACTATAGAGTCCCCTATTACAATTGCCCTCCTCTTTTTGCTACCCTTCTGAGCATCAGGGCCGGTCTCTGTGCCGGAGGCCCGGCCGCTGTTGTTGCCCCCAGCTAGGCTGTCCCCTCCAATCGTACTCAAACCCGAGTACCTATTTTCCAGTTGTACGGTCACAGGGGTACTCTCTAGCCCCTGCCTCTGCCCCTTGCCCTTCCTAACCGTGACCCACTTGTCTGCCTCCTGTGGTTTGGGAGTGACTACCTCCCTGTAGCTCCTCTCTATGACCTCCTCACTCTCCCTGACCAGACGGAGGTCGTCGAGCTGCTGCTCCAGGTTCCTAACACGATCCTTTAGGAGCCCCATCTCGACACACCTGGCGCAGATGTGTACGTCTGGAGGGCTATCAGATTCCCTGACCTCCCACATCTGACATCCAGAACAGTACACTGCCCTGGCCTTCATACTGCCCCCCTTACACAGGATACAATAGCAACACAATATAAAATCACTACAAACTGCTGGGATCTGACTGTAAATCAGCTGCTTTCCCTAGTCCACTTCCCACCAAAGCTGCTTTCCCTAGTCCACTTCCCACCAATCAGCGGCTTCCTCAAAAAAACCCACTTCTCCAAATGGAACGTTATGGATTTGTGTAACCCCGCGCTTGATTTTATAGCTTACCGGTCGGGTGTCGCTCCTCCCCCTCCTCCTCCTCCTCCTCCTCTTCCAACGGCTCCTGTGGGCCTCTGAAAAAACAAGCCCCGCGCTTGATTTTATAGCTTACCGGTCGGGTGTCGCTCCTCCCCCTCCTCCTCTTCCAACGGCTCCTGTGGGCCTCTGAAAAAACAAGCCCCGCGCTTGATTTTATAGCTCATGTATGTGTTGACCTAGCCGGACTGTCGTATGGAAGAATTCTACGACATGAAAAACACAGAAAGCTTCAAACTCTTCACGTAGTCACTCACGTGACTCCGAAGTAAAATAGTAAGATTAAACGAGAACTTACCTGTTCTAAGTTTGATCTTTATTTTATGAGGAGTAACGATGAGGGATTACGTGCCCTCCACTCCACACCCTCATAAAATGAATGATCATCTGGTAGTTCTAAATCTATAATGAGCCTTACTATCTTACTCCGGCTATTGTGTTCTGTGTTTTTCATGCCGCTGCTTTGAAGTATGCCGTTCGAGCGCCAGGCGGGCCTTCTTCACGTAATCCCTCATCGTTACTCCTCATAAAATAAAGATCAAACTTCGAACAGGTAACTTCTCGTTTAATCTTACTATTTTGTTATAATTCCTGAAATGAAAGGAATAAACTTTCCCTATAGAGATCACCCATCTTATTTATTCCATAGTTCTTCCATTTTAAAAAACCTTTACCCATCATTGAAGGTTTAAAAGTGATGTTATTTGCAATGGGAAGAGCCAGTGGTATACTTTCTAATTTTAATGTTTTCTTTAATTGTTTCCAATTTTTACTATTTCCTTTCAACCTAACAGGGACATAAAGATTCTGTACTCTTACAATTTCCCCTTTAAATGTCCTCCATTTCTCTTCTACATCCTTCCCATGAAACAAAGTGTCCCAATTCACTCCTTCAAAATCCTTACGCATTCCCTCAAAGTTAGCCTTTCTCCAATCAAAAATCTCCACCCTAGGTCCAGTTCTGACTCTCTCCATAATTATATTGAAACTAATGGTATTGTGATCACTGGTCCCGAAGTGCTCACCAACGCATACCTCCGTCACCTGACCTGCCTCATTTCCTAACAGGAGGTCCAGCACTGCCCCTTCTCTGGTCGATACCTCTATGTACTGCTGCAAAAAACTATCCTGCACACATTTTACAAACTCTAAACCATCCAGCCCATTTACAGAATGTGTTTCCCAGTCTATTTTTGGAAAATTGAAATCTCCCACAATCACTACCTTGTGCTTACTACTAATATCTGCTATCTCCTTACATATTTGCTCTTCCAATTCACGCTCCCCATTTGGCGGTCTATAATACACCCCTAAAAGTGTTGCTACACCGTTCCCACTTCTCAGTTCCACCCAAATAGCCTCCCTAGACAAGCCCTCTAATAACATAAATAATGCCTTACTGTTGATGAAATTCAGTGAGCAAACGGCCAATGTTCGCCAAGTACTCTGGCTGTTGTTGTCCCTTCAGCTCTCGCTTCCATGTACCGTCATTTCTCCTCACTTTTGGAATTCTGAAGTAAGCTAAATGTCTCTCAAGCTGATCCTGATTTCCATAATTATTTACAGCGCAAACATGGACAATTTCGGTGGGTTTTAACGGGCCGGCTACGCTGCAAACAATGGTAAGTGCTAACCTGCAGTTCATCGCGTGTACTCCACTTGGCGTAGCGTAGCAACAGTACGGGTCATGGGTCGTGACCCGACTGCCGTGAAATCTCCCTATACTGATCCCCCCCCCCCCCATCCATCCCGTACTGATCCCCCCCCCCCCCCCATTCAGCACCACTGACATCCCCTGTGCTCTCCCCTCATAATTTTACATACTCCAACCAACACATACTAATTCACCTGCCTCAATCCATCCATTCCGCACCGATTGCCTTCTCAACCCTCCCCCCCCCCCCCGCCATCTATCCGCACCGCACTGATTCACACACCCCTGACCCTATTGTGCTTCATGGTCTTCACAGCGAACATTGATTATGTTTGATAATGGAATCAAATGTGTTTTAATTCCCAATGTTATTATATGTTTTGACGCCTTTAAACATATTACCAAAAGAATATTTGCTGCAGTTATCCTTTCATGTCATGGTAATTTTCGGTTCTTCACATAAAACATGCTTGCATCAATCTGTAGTGTGTATGGTTAAGCATATATGTTACCATGGTCCAGGTTTTATTGACACAGGTTGATCATACACTGAATAATCCAACCACATTTTTGTTTGGAAGTGGAAAGAACTAATAGAAATTGCATTAATTGCAATGTGTAAAAAGTTGAGATATTGTAATATAATTTTGCTGCATGCCATTGTGGTATATATCATGTCTTGATTGGTGAATATGTTTAGTTTGTGAGTTAGTTGAAGCAGAAATAACATGTGAATGTACACAAAAGTGCTGGAGAATCTCAGCGGGTGCGGCAGCATCTATGGAATGAAGGAAATAGGCAACGTTTCGGGCTGAAACCCTTCTTCAGACTGTTGGGTTTCGGCCTAAAACGTTGCCTATTTCCTTCGCTCCATAGATGCTGCTGCACCCGCTGAGTTTGTCCAGCATTTTTGTCTACCTTTGATTTTCCAGCATCTGCAGTTCCTTCTTGAACATAATGCTTAATTGAGCATAATTCCGATTGGTAACTACGCACTTCGTCCGAGCACATTATCGCAAGCGTCATGCAAGCCATCTTAAATGACCAACTAAACTGTCATTTGACAACCTAAAAAGCTGCCACGGTTGCCCGGCTGGCAACAGGAAAAAAAAAGTTAAGCGAGAGCCCTGCATTAGAAAGTCAGAGTGGACAGCTATCTGCAGAGCCAAAAGAGATGGCGGAGATATTGAACAATTTATTTTCTTCGATATTTTCCAAGGAGAAGGATATTGAATTATGTGAGGTAAGGGAAACAAGTAGGGTAGCTATGGAAACGATGAGGATCAAACAAGAGGAAGTACTGACACTTTTGAAAAATATAAAAGTAGATAGGTCTCCAGGTCCTGCCAGGATATTCCCTAGGACATTGAGGGAAGTTAGTGTAGAAATAGCAGGGGCTATGACAGAAATATTTCAAATGTCATTTGAAACGGGAATGATGCCGGAGGATTGGCGTACTGCGCATGTTGTTCCATTGTTTAAAAAGGATTCTAAGAGTAAACCTAGGAATTATAGACCTGTTAGTTTGACGTCAGTGGTGGGCAAATTAATGGAAAGGACACTTAGAGATAATATATATAATCATCTGGATAAACAGAGTCTGATTAGGAACAATCAACATGGATTTGTGCCTGGAAGGTCATGTTTGACTAATCTTCTTGAATTCTTTGAAGAGGTTACTAGGGAAATTGATGAGGGTAAAATGGTGGGTGTTGTCTATATGGAATTCAGTAAGGCCTTTGACAAGGTTCCACATGGAAGGTTGGTTAAGAAGGTTCAATTCTTGGGTATTAATAGTGGAGTAGCAAGATGGATTCAACAGTGGCTGAATGGGAAATACCAGAGAGTAATGGTGGATAACTGTTTGTCAGGTTGGAGGCGGGTGACTTGTGGGGTGGGCCTCAGCGATCTGTGTTGCGTCCACTGTTGTTTGTCATATACATCATTCATCTGGATGATGGTGTGGTAAATTGGATTAGTAAGTATGCAGATGATACTAGGATAGGTGGTGTTGTGGATAATAATGTTGATTTTCAATGTCTACAGAGAGATTTGGAAGAGTGGGCTGAAAGATGGCAGATAGAGTTTAATGTTGATAAGTGTGAGGTGCTACATCTTGGCAGGACAAATCAAAATAGGACGTACATGGTAAATGGTAGCAAATTGAGGAATGCAGTTGAACAGAGGGATCTAGGAATAACTGTGCATAGTTCCCTGAAGGTGGAATCGCATGTAGATAGGGTGGTAAAGAAAGCTTTTGGTGTGCTGGCCTTTATAAATCAGAGCAATGAGTAGAGAAGTTGGGATGTAATGTTAAAATTGTACAAGGCATTGGAAAGGCCAATTCTGGAATATGGTGTACGTCTGGTCGCCAAATTGTAGGAAAGATGTCAACAAAATAGAGAGAGTACAGAGGAGATGTACTAGAATGTTGCCTGGGTTTCAGCACCTAAGTTACAGAGAAAGGTTGAACAAGATAGGTCTTTATTCTTTGGAGCGCAGAAGGTTAAGGGGGGACTTGATAGAGGTCTTTAAAATTATGAGAGGGATAGACAGAGTTGACGTGGATAAGCTTTTTCCATTGAGAGTATGGAAGATTCAAACAAGAGGACATGATTTGAGAATTAAGGGACGAAAGTTTAGGGGCAACATGAGGGGGAACTTCTTTACTCAGAGAGTGGTAGCTGTGAGGAATGAGCTTCCAGTGGAAGTGGTGAAGGCAGGTTTGTTTTAATCATTTAAAAATAAATTGGATAGGTATATGGATGGGAAAGGAATGGAGGCTTATGGCCTGAGTGCAGGTAGATGGGACTAGGTGAGAGTAAGTGTTCGGCACGGACTAGAAGGGCAGAGATGGATGGTTTCTGTGCTGTAATTGTTATACGGTATTGGAAAATGATCACCAATGCGTCCTTTATTTCTAGAGCCACCTCCCTGAGAACCTTGGGATGCAGACCATCAGGCCCAGACGCAGAGAGAGAGTGAGACAAAAAGTGATACAAAGAGACAGACAGAGAGAGAGCGACAGAGATTGAGACAGTGAGAGATGGAGAGTGCGAGACGGAGAGTGAGAGACGGAGAGTGAGAGACGGGGAGTGAGAGACGGGGAGTGAGAGACGGGGAGTGAGAGATGGGGAGTGAGAGACGGAGAGAGAGACAGAGATAGAGAGAGAGAGTGAGAGACGGATAGATAGAGGGAGAGACAGAGAGAGAGTCAGAGAGATGGAGAGAGAAAGAGACAGACACAGAGGGAGAGAGTCAGAGAGAGAGACAGACAGAGAGACAGACAAGAGAGGGAGAGAGTTGCACAGAGAGAGAAAGACAAAATGAGACAAAGAGAGTGACATAAAGAGAGAGACTGAGAGAGAGACACACTCACACACATAGGGCAAAGCAACAGACACAGAGGCACAGAGAGAGAGACAGAGAAACATAGAGGGAGCGACAGATAAAGACAGAGATAGAGACAGAGCCAGAGCCAGAGAGAGACAGACAGAGAGAGGGGTAGAGAGAGAGGCAGAAAGAGAGATAGGGAGGGAGAAAGACACAGAGAGAGAGAGAGATACAGAGAGACACAGAGAGCAAGAGACACACAGAGGGAGAGAGAGAGAGAGTGAGAGACAGACAGACAGAGAGACAGGCAGAGACAGAGTGAGACAGAAACAGAGAGAGAGAGAGACAGTGAGAGATACAGGGAGAGAAAGAGAGATGCAGAGAGAGACAGACAGAGACAGTGGGAGAGAGACAGACAAAGAGAGAGACTGAGAGAGAGAAAGATTGAGAGTGAGACAAGTAGACAAAGAGAGAGAGTGGGAGAGACATAGAGAGAGAGATACAGAGACAGACAGACACAGATAGAAAGAGACAGACAGACACAGTGGGAGAGAGACAGACAAAGAGAGAGACTGAGAGAGAGAAAGATTGAGAGTGAGACAAGTAGACAAAGAGAGAGAGTGGGAGAGACATAGAGAGAGAGATACAGAGAGAAACAGCAGGATGGTGATGGAGAGACAGCGAGAGGCAGGGAGAAAGAGTAAGAGAGAGATAGACAGGGAGAGATAAAGAGAGAGACAGAGAGACACAAAGAGAGAGAGTGAGACATGGAGAGAGAGAGATACAGAGAGAGAGAGAGACAGTGAGAGACACACAGAGAGCGTGAGAGACAGGCAGAAACATTTTTTCTGCATCTAGCATGTCCAGTCCTTTTATCTATATATTACTAAAAGTCTGATCTTGACCGCTTTTGGCTCACTGTGGTGTGATTTCCGAGAGAACGGTACCACCTATGGCCGTCATTTTTGGCCACCTCGCTCAGAGCCCCCCTCCGCCTTCCTGGACCAGAGGATTTCTCCCGTCGATGAAAAATCAGAGAGATATTAAAGTTTTTCAAAATTCTCCCGCTCCCCCTCCCCCTTCCCCACCCTCCTTCCCCTCTCCTCCCCCTCGCCCCTCCCCTCCAAAGGGTTGTTTGGGTGGGTGGGTTCGGGTTGAAGTGAAAAGGCACTGCAAAGGGTTGTTTGGGTGGGTGGGTTCGGGTTGAAGTGAAAAGGCACTGCAAAGGGTTGTTTGAGGGGAGGGTTGGGTTGAAGTGAAAAGGCACTGCAAAGGGTTGTTTGTCTAAACATGACAACTTCCTGTTTGATTTTGATATTGATTTTAGGTAAAACGCTACCACTTACGGCTGTGATTTTTGTCCATCTTACTCAGTCCCCCTCCGCTGATCAGGTGCAGAGGATTCTTCCCATCAATTGAAAATAAAAGTGCTATCAGTGTTTCAAAAATGTTGAGAATCTCTCTCCTGTCAATCATGCCATGAAGACCACACCTTTTCCGGTGGAAGGGGGAAGGATTAAAAAACCCGGAAGTGTGGGCGTGGGTGTGGCTCAGTTTCTGCATGATGGAGGAGGGAGAGGTCACAACTCTGTCTGAGCTGTGAATCAACTGAACACACTGTATGTCTAATGAACTGTGAGTGTTGTATTTTATGGTGGTTTCATCTTGCTTGAAATGGTATGAAACGGCACTTGAATTTGGTGGCCTTGCTCCCTGCTTGAAGTGGTGGAAACTGCACTTGAATTTGGTGGCCTTGCACCCTGATAGAAGTGGTATGAAACGGCACTTGAATTTGGTGGCCTTGCTCCCTGCTTGAAGTGGTGGAAACTGCACTTGAATTCGGTGGCCTTGCACCCTGCTTGAAATGGTAGGAAAATTGATTTGAATTTGGTGGCCTTGCACTCTGCTTGAAATGAAATTTCAAGGAACAGTCGTGAGTCAACTGCCAGCCCACCAGCCATGAGTGAGCTGCCAGCACATCAGGCTTGAGGGTCTGAGCTGCCACCCCAAGAAATCCATTTGCCCCACAATGTCCATACTAGCCCTCTGGAGACCAGTCATCCCTGCAGCTAACAACACCCATACCAGCGCTCCAGACCCCCCCACCTCCCCCACTGGCCACCAACATTGGAATTGTTAGTCTAGTATTTTTATGTTTCTATAAGATGCCCCCTCATCCTTCTGAACTCCAGTGAATACAAGCCTAGTCTTTTCAATCTTTCCTCATATGACAGTCCCGCCATCCCAGGGATCAATCTCGTGAATCTATGGTGCGCTCACTCAATCACAAGGCTGTCCTTCCTCAAATTAGGAGACCAAAACTGTACACAAAACTCCAGATGTGGTCTCACCAGAGCCCTATACAACTGCAGAAGAAGAATAATTAGATAGCCATTGTGATACAACATAGAAACAGGCCCTTAGGCTCAACTTGCCCACCCTGGCCAACATGTCGCATCTACACCTGCCTGCGTTTGGCCAATATCCCTATAACATTAGCAAATTTGCAGATGACGCAAAACTGGGTGGCAGAGTGAACTGTGAGGAGGATGCTATGAGAATGCAGGGTGACTTGGACAGGTTGGGTGAGTGGGCAGATGCATGGCCGATTTAGTTTGATGTGAATAAATGTGAGGTCATTCACTTTGGTGGCCAAACCAGGATGGCAGATTATTATCCGAATGGTGTCAAGTTGGGAAAAGGGGAAGTACGACGGGATCTGGGGGTCCTTGTTCATCAGTCACTGAAAGTTATCATACAGATACGAATGGCATGTTGGCCTTTATAACAAGAGGAGTCGAGTATAGGAGCAAAGAGGTCCTTCTGCAGTTGTATAGGGCCCTAGTGAGATCACACCTGGAGTATTGTGTGCAGTTTTGGTCCCAATTTGAGGATGGGCATTCTTGCTATTGAGGGGGGTTCACAAAGTTAATTCCCGAGATGGTGGGACTGTCATATGTTGATAGAATGGAGTGGCTGGGCTTGTATATTCTGGTATTTAGAAAGATGAGGGGATCTTATCTAAATATATAAGATTATTAAGGGTTTGGACACGGTAGAGGCAGGAAACATGTTCCCGAGTTTGGGAGAGTCCAGAATCAGGGGCCACAGTTTAAGAATAATGAGTAAGCCATTTAGAACAGAGATGAGGAAAACGTTTTCACACAGAGAGTTGTGAATATGTGGAATTCTCTGCCTCAGAAGGCAGTGGAGGCTTTCAAGAGAGAATTAGATCGATCTCTTAAAGATAGAGGAATGAAGGGATATGGGGAGATGGCAGGAACGGGGTACTGATTGTGATGATCAGCCATGATCACAGTGAATGACAGTGCTGGCTCGAAGGGCCGAATGGCCTATCCTGCATCTATTGTCTATACCTGTCCTATCCATGCACATGTGGAAAGGTTTCATAGACATTGCGATAGTACCTGCCTCAACTAGCTCCTCTGGCTGCTCGTTCCATACATGTAATATCCTTTGTATGAAAAAGCCCTGATTCCACTCGTTTCTCCGGTGGTTCGGCAAGAAAGGATGCCGGATTCAACAGGTCTATCTCGTATTTATTCTGGAGGGCCATCGTGAGGTGCTGAGTCTGCAACTGTCCCTGCAGGGCCACAACTGAGTGAGAACCATACACTGTTATGTCTTGTTGTAGAGTCACATTGGCAGCTGACTGTAAACTGTTGTAAATCGCAGTCAAAATCTGTGCATATGGGATTTCCCCGTGCTACGTTTTGATGAGTAATAGGCCACCGGTCGATGTTTATCTCCATGGTGCTGAGAAGGACCACAGTGGAGCAATCAGCAAGGATTGTACAGTATAACTAGAACAGTCGGCCATAGAATGGCCTTCCTAATACTGGTGCCTGTATCAGAGACCTTTTCACATTTTCAAAGGCTTCTTGAGCTTCCTCAGACCATTGAAACTCGCCTCCACGCTAGTGTATGGCGTCAGCTTTTTAGTGTCCAGAGCAATCTTGGGTATCCACTGTCAGCAATAGTTTACCACGCCAAGCCACTGTCTGATTTGCCTTGCCTCTGGTGGTGCAGGGAATTCACAGATCGGTTTGATTCAGCTGCTCTCTAGACCCCACTCTGTTGCAGATAGTATCACGCCAAGAAACTTCACTTTCTGCCGAGCCATTAACACTTTTGATTGGGAAACCACATATCCCAATGATGACAGATGATTCAGTAACTGAGTGGTATCAGCAGCTGCTTTGTTCATTCTGGCTGGCCACAAGCAAATCATCCACATCTTGGTATACAAACTTAAAGCACACGGTATTGGTGGTTCAGTATTGATGTGGATAGAGAACTGGCTGGCAGACAGGAAGCAAACAGTAGGAGTGACCGGGTCCTTTTCAGGATGGTAGACAGTGACTAGTGGGGTGCTGCAAGGCTCAGTGCTGGGACCCCAGCTATTTACAATATACATTAATGATTTGGACGAGGGAATTAAATGCAACATCTCGAAGTTTGCGGATGACACGAAGCTGGGGGGCAGTGCTAGCTGTGAGGAGGATGCTAGGAGGCTGCAGGATGACTTGGATAGACTGGGTGAGTGGGCAAATGCATGGCAGATGCAGTATAATGTGGATAAATGTGAGGTTATCCACTTTGGTGGCAAAAACAGGAAGGTAGACTATTATTTGAATGGTGACCGATTAGGAAAAGGGGAGATGCAGCGAGATCTGGGTGTCATGGTGCACCAGTCATTGAAAGTAGGCATGCAGGTGCAGCAGGCTGTGAAGAAAGCGATTGGTATGTTGGCATTCATAGCAAAAGGATTTGAGTACAAGAGCAGGGAGGTTCTACGGCAGTTGTACAGGGTCTTGGTGAGGCCACACCTGGAGTATTGAGTACAGTTTTTGTCTCCTAATCTGAGGAAAAACATTCTTGCCATAGAGGGAGTACAGCGAAGGTTCATCAGACTGATTCCTGGGATGGCACGACTTCCATATGAAGAAAGACTGGATAGACTTGGCTTGTACTCGCTGGAATTTAGAAGATTGAGGGGTGATCTCATAGAGACGTACAAAATTCTTAAGGGTTTGGACAGGCTAGATGCAGGAAGATTGTTCCCGATGTTGGGGAAGTCCAGGACAAGGGGTCACAGTTTAAGGATAAGGAGGAAGTCTTTTAGGACCGAGATGAGAAAATCATTTTTCACACAGAGAGTGGTGAATCAGTGGAATTCTCTGCCACAGAAGGTAGTAGAGGCCAGTTCGTTGGTCATAGTTAAGAGGGAGTTCGATGTGGCCCTTGTGGCTGAAGGGATCAGGTGGTATGGAGAGAAGGCAGGTACAGGATACTGAGTTGGATGATCAGCCATGATCATATTGAATGACGATGCAGGCTCGAAGGGCCGAATGGCCTGCTCCTGCACCTAATTTCTATGTTTCTATGTTTCTATGAGGGTGGAGCCACGCCAAAGGCTTAGGGTCTCAGACTGTTCGAGGAGACATCTGGAAAATAATGTTGAGGAATTCACAAACCCTTGGGGCAACCGAGTCCATGTATACTGTTGTTTGCTGTAGGTGACGGTGAAGAGGTGCTGACTGTTCTGGTGCAAAGGTAGTGAGAAGAAGGCCTGCTGTAAGTCCACTATTGAAAAGATCTGTGCCTGTACTGGGATTTGGGCTAAAATGTGAGCTGGATTAGGCACCACTACATGGAGTGGTTCCACTATGGCATTAATGGACCGCAAATCCTGAACCAATCTATATTGATTCGGTTTCCCTGCTTTGGGTACTGTGAGGATAGGTGTATTACAACAGGATTGGCATTTGACCAGGATGCCCTGTTCCAGCAGTCCTTGGATTTGTTTATCACTGCTTGGTATTGCCTGCTGCTTCAGCGGGCACTGACGTATGGAAGGCAATGCTACATTTTTCTGGAGAGCTACCTGGATGGGATCAATCTCAAAACATCCTACCTGAGTCGGGTCATCTGCCCATACTCTGTGACCTCACTCTCGAGATGATAGCGTAACTGCATAGTAACCGTCCTTGGTGACTGATAAAATTGAACAGTACAATTATTCGGCAGTTCTTGTTCATGGCTCGTGTTTGGATCTGCCAGGCTGACTGCTTGATAAACCATCGCTCCTAAATCCTTTGCATGAAATGGGAAATTCACTTTCTTTGTTATATGCGGGGCAACCTCATAGTCCTGCTTCCACAATTCCTGAGGGCACCTCTGCTGTTCCCTGTGGTGATCACCAACTGATGCTGTACTGCCTCGTTCCAGTATGTTACTTCAACTGGCATAGAGAAGGGGTATTGACAATGGAGATGGGGCATTGACATGTAAAGCCGAGACTTGTCAATCGCTAATTGCTGATCTGATCCATGCCGGGTGTTCACTATGCCCTCTAGTGGTATGTAGTCAGTTAAGCAACTTGTTGATTTCTCTACTTCATACAATGGGGTGTAAGGATAACCATATAACTTCAATTCAATTCAATTCAAATTTAATGTCATTGCACAGATACAAGTATGGGTACAACGAAATGCAGTTTAGTGTCAGTACGTAGTGATAGCAATGTTTAGATAAATACAGATAAATAAATACAGATGTGGGAATCTATCGGCGGGACTCCGAGTTCAGCAGTGCGATGGTGTTATTATAGAAGCTACGCCTCATCCTGCTGGTGCGGGACCTGAGGCTCCTGTACCGCCTCCCCGATGGTAGGAGGGCAAACAGTCCATGGTTAGGGTGGGAGGGGTCCTTGATGATCTTCCCAGGCGCTGCTGCGCCTTTTTGACCAGCTTGGAGGTGTTGAGGGACCAGGACAGATCCTCCGAGATGTGTACCCCGAGGAATTTGTAGTTGGAGACCCGCTCCACCTCAGTCCCGTTTATATGGATGGGGGTGTGTCTGCCCCCTCTGTTCTTCCGGAAGTCGACGATGATCTCCTTCGTCTTTTGGGAGTTGAGGACGAGGTTGTTATTGGCACACCAGGTTGTCAGGTGCTGGACCTCCTCCCTGTAGGTTGACTCGTCGTTATCGCTGACCATATAACATATAACAATTACAGCACAGAAACAGGCCATCTTGGCCCTTCTAGTCCGTGGCAAACACTTACTCTCACCTAGTCCCATCTACCTGCACTCAGACCATAACCCTCCATTCCTTTCCCGTCCATATACCTATCCAATTTATTTTTAAATGATAAAATCGAACCTGCCTCCACCACTTCCACTGGAGGCTCATTCCACACAGCTACCACTCTCCGAGTAAAGAAGTTCCCCCTCATGTTACCCCTAAACTCTTGTCCCTTAATTCTCAAATCATGTCCTCTTGTTTGAATCTTCCCTACTCTCAATGGAAAAAGCTTATCCACGTCAACTCTGTCTATCCCTCTCATCATTTTAAAGACCTCTATCAAGTCGATAGGGGCGCTGCACTGACAGCAGCCTCTGCCTGCAGCCCGTTTGTTTTTCCTCTTTTCTTTATTTTTAATCAGTTTAAAGTCTGTTTTTTGGGGAATTTTTGACTTTTCTATGTGGGGGAGGGGGGCAGGGTAAGGGGGAAACTAACTCCCTGGCGGGGACGTGACTATTTCTCCGAGTCGCGTCCTCGTCCCCCACCTCGCGGCCTACCTCCTGGATTGGAGCGGCCTTTCCTGCCGGGGACCGGGAACCGGACTAGAGCCACAACAGCGGCAGCGCTGGAGTCACCGCGGAGTGGGCGATGCCTATCTGGGTCATCGTTGGAACTCCGGAGCGTTGGGCCGCTGCTCCAACATTGTGGAGCTCTGGTTTAGAGAGCTCCCAATGCGGGCGGCGCTGACCATCATCATGGAGTCCTGGGGCCCTATGCCGAGGGCCTCCAGCGTTGCATCTCCACTCGGCGCTGCCAGTGAACTTTGGGAGCCGCAGACTCCGGTAGGAGGGGGCCGACTCGGGATCCAGGCCGCTGAGGACATCCCCCAGCCCCGACGTCGGACTTACATCACCCCGGGGAGCGGGCCTGAACATCGGGCCGCCCGTAGCGGCGACTGCGGAGGGCTCGGGGAGGCCCCGACCACGGGGGAACATTGGGGAGCATCGGGAAGAGACTGACTTTGGTGCCTTCCCTCAAGGTGGGAAATTTTGATCCTGCTGTGAGGGGATGTTTTATGTTGAATTTCTGTCTACTCTGTGTTGTGTTCTTTATTTTTGGCTGTATGGTGACTTCATTTCACTGTGCCAATTGGCACATGTGACAAATAAAATCTATCTGCATCTCTGTATCTGTCCCCCCTTAACCTTCTGCGCTCCAAAGAATAAAGACCTATCTTGTTCAACCTTTCTCTGTAACTTAGGTGCTGAAACCCTGGCAACATTCTAGTAAATCTCCTCTGTACTCTCTCTATTTTGTTGACATCTTTCCTATAATTTAGCGACCAAAATTGTACACCATACTCCAGAATTGGCCTCACCAATGTCTTGTCAAAAAGGGCCACTTTTCAGCAAAATTGTATAAGGGGTAAATGCGTTGTAAAGACAAGCCTGAAGGCTTTGTGTCTCAATGCAAGGAGTATTCGTAATAAGGTGGACGAGTTGAACGTGCAGATAGATATTAATGATTATGATATAGTTGGGATCACGGAGACATGGCTCCAGGGTGACGTAGGCTGGGAGCTGAACATCCAGGGATATTCAATATTCAGGAGGGATAGAGAGAAAGGAAAAGGAGGTGGGGTAGCGTTGCTGGTTAGAGAGGAGATTAAAGCAATGGAAAGGAAGGACATTAGCTTGGAGGATGTGGAATCGGTATGGGTAGAGCTACAAAACAATAAGGGGCAGAAAACGCTGGTGGGTGTTGTGTACAGGCCACCTAACAGTAGCAGAGAAGTTGGGGATGGTATCAAACGGGAAATTAGAAATGCGTGCGACAAAGGCAAAACAGTTATAATGGGTGACTTCAATCTACATATAGATTGGGTTAATCAAATTGGCAGGGGTGCTGAGGAAGAGGATTTTTTGGAATGTATGCGGGATAGTTATCTAAATCAACATGTAGAGGAACCAACGAGAGAGCAGGCTATTTTAGACTGGGTTTTGAGTAATGAGGAAGGGGTAATTAGCCGTCTTGTTGTACGTGCCCCCTTGGGCAAGAGTGACCATAATATGGTTGAGTTCTTCATTAGGATGGAGAGTGACATTGTTAATTCAGAAACAATGGTTCTGAACTTAAAGAAAGGTAACTTTGAGGGTATGAGACGTGAATTGGCCAAGATTGACTGGCAATTAATTCTAAAAGGGTTGACGGTGGATATACAATGGAAGACATTTAAAGACTGCATGGATGAACTACAAAAATTGTTCATCCCAGTTTGGCAAAAGAATAAATCGGGGAAGGTAGTGCATCCGTGGATAACAAGGGAAATCAGGGATAGTATCAAAGCAAAGGATGATGCGTACAAAGTAGCCAGAAAAAAGCAGCATACCAGAGGACTGGGAGAAATTCAGAGACCAGCAGAGGAGGACAAAGGGCTTAATTAGGAAAGGAAAAATAGATTATGAAAGAAAACTGGCAGGGAACATAAAAACTGACTGCAAAAGTTTTTATAGATATGTGAAGAGAAAGAGGTTAGTTAAAACAAATGTAGGTCCCTTGCAGTCAGAAACAGGTGAGTTGATCATGGGGAACAAGGATATGGCGGACCAATTGAATAACTACTTTGGTTCCGTCTTCACTAAGGAAGACATAAATAATCTGCCTGAAATAGCAGGGGACTGTGGGTCAAAGGAGGAATTGAGTGAAATCCAGGTCAGTCGGGAAGTGGTGTTGGGTAAATTGAATAGATTAAAGGCCGATAAATCCCCAGGGCCAGATAGGCTGCATCCCAGAGTACTTAAGGAAGTAGCTCAGGAAATAGTGGATGCATTAGTGATAATCTTTCAAAACTCTTTAGATTCTGGAGTAGTTCCTGAGGATTGGCGGTAGCAAATGTATCCCCTCTTTTTTAAGAAGGGAGGGAGAGAGAAAACGGGGAATTACAGACCAGTTAGTCTAACATCGGTAGTGGGGAAACTGCTAGAGTCAGTTATTAAAGATGGGATAGCAGCACATTTGGAAAGTGGTGAAATCATTGGACAAAGTCAGCATGGATTACAAAAGGTAAATCATGTCTGACGAATCTTGTGGAATTTTTCGAGGATGTAACTAGTAGCGTGGATAAGGGAGAACCAGTGGATGTGGTATATCTGGACTTCCAGAAGGCTTTCGACAAGGTCCCACATAAGAGATTAGTATACAAACTTAAAGCATACGGTATTAGGGGTTCAGTATTGATGTGATAGAGAACTGGCTGGCAAACAGGAAGCAAAGAGTAGGAGTAAACGGGTCCTTTTCACAATGGCAGGCAGTAACTAGTGGGGTACCGCAGGGCTCAGTGCTGGGACCCCAGCTATTTACAATATATATTAATGATCTGGATGAGGGAATTGAAGGCAATATCTCCAAGTTTGCGGATGACACTAAGCTGGGGGGCAGTGTTCGCTGTGAGGAGGATGCTAGGAGACTGCAGGGTGACTTGGATAGGCTGGGTGAGTGGGCAAATGTTTGGCAGATGCAGTATAATGTGGATAAATGTGAGGTTATCCACTTTGGTGGCAAAAACAGGAAAGCGGACTATTATTTAAATGGTGGCCGATTGGGAAAAGGGGAGATGCAGCGAGACCTGGGTGTCATGGTACACCAGTCATTGAAAGTAGGCATGCAGGTGCAGCAGGCAGTGAAAAAAGCGAATGGTATGTTAGCTTTCATAGCAAAAGGATTTGAGTACAGGAGCAGGGAGGTTCTACTTCAGTTGTACAGGGTCTTGGTGAGACCACACCTGGAGTATTGCGTGCAGTTTTGGTCTCCAAATCTGAGGAAGGACATTATTGCCATAGAGGGAGTGCAGAGAAGGTTCACCAGACTGATTCCTGGGATGTCAGGACTGTCTTATGAAGAAAGACTGGATAGACTCGGTTTATACTCTCTGGAATTTAGGAGATTAAGAGGGGATCTTATAGAAACTTACAAAATTCTTAAGGGGTTGGACAGGCTAGATGCAGGAAGATTGTTCCCGATGTTGGGGAAGTCCAGGACAAGGGGTCACAGCTTAAGGATAAGGGGGAAATCCTTTAAGACCGAGATGAGAAAGACTTTCTTCACACAGAGAGTGGTGAGTCTCTGGAACTCTCTGCCACAGAGGGTAGTTGAGGCCAGTTCATTGGCTATATTTAAGAGTGAGTTGGATGTGGCCCTTGTGGCTAAGGGGATCAGAGGGTATGGAGAGAAGGCAGGTACGGGATACTGAGTTGGATGATCAGCCATTATCATATTGAATGGCGGTGCAGGCTCGAAGGGCTGAATGGCCTACTCCTGCACCTAATTTCTATGTTTCTATGTTTCTATGTTTCTATGTTTGTACAATTTTAACATTACATCCCAACTTCTATACTCAATACTCTGATCCATACTCAATGCTCTGATCTGTGGATACTGGTACGGGTTCTATTCTCCCACTCATCCAAATCAATCCTTGTCGTCTCTCTCTATTAAACCAAAGCCAACCATTAGATCAGGCAAGCTGCTGCTCCAGTCCTCTCTCAGACTAAGAAAGTGGATCACATCACTCGTTTTGAGGTCTTTTCACTGGCTTTCAGTCTGCCAAATAATTGATTTCAAAATATTACAGTTGTTTTTCTGTGCGAGTTCATGTCTGTCCCCTTATCAGTTCTAGCTACCCTAACAGTCCCCTCTTATCTGATTGTACTTTTCCACTAGAAGAAATACAAAGCCACAAGATCTGGTCAAGTATCCCAGCAAGCAATGCAATCACAAATAACTCTTTCATTCTTTGTGATTCATTTCGGCCAAAAATTTCACACAAAACAATTAGATTCCCACAACACAAAATTCACACAGCAAAATGGGGGCGCAATTCCTCCTGACCTGACAACTCAACCCTTTTACCGCAAACATGAGAGGGGCCTCCACTTAAACCCCGGAACACGCCCCCAAATGATAATTCCGGTATTTACCCCTTAGTCCGTTTAGTGAAAGCATCGAATAGAATACTTTAAACATCCTTTATTTCACCCAGGTGACCTTGGTTCTCTGTCCTGCCCTGGGATGTTCTCCCAGTACTATCATGGAGAAACAAGTGCTCAAACAAAGGAATTAGCATATATATAGAGTTGATACAGTGGGAAGTAACTTACAATGGGCGTTAAACTTCTTGACCGATAACTACAGTATCACATGGTTATATAGGTGGGGACAATCTTTCCACCAAATTACACTCATACACAGCATAATACATTTTAGCAAATCACAATAGCATCGAACATCACATAGAAACATAGAAAATAGGTGCAGGAGTAGGCCATTTGGCCCTTTGAGCCTGCACCGCCATTCAATATGATCATGGCTGATCATCCAACTCAGTATCCTGTACCTGCCTTCTCTCCATACCCCCTGATCCCTTTAGCCACAAGGGCCACATCTAACTCCCTCTTAAATATAGCCAATGAACTGGCCTCAACTACTTTCTGTGGCAGGGAATTCCACAGATTCACCACTCTTTGTTTGAATTATTTTTTTCTCATCACGGTCCTAAAAGACTTCCCTTATCCTCAATCTGAGACCCCTTGTTCTGGACTTCCCCAACGTCGGAAACAATCTTCCTGCATCTAGCCTGTCCAACCCCTCAAGAATTATGTAAGTTTCTATAAAACTTCAAAATTCCAGCAAGTACAAGCCGAGTCTATCCAGTCTTTCCTCATATTAGTCTTGCCATCCCAGGAATCAGTCTGGTGAACCTTCTCTGTACTCCCTCTATCGCAAGAATCTCTTTCCTCCGATTAGGAGACCAAAACTGTACATAATACTCCAGGTGAGGTCTCACAAAGGCCCTGTATAACTGCAGTAGAACCTCCCTGCTCGTATGCTCAAATCCTTTTGCTATGAATGCTAACATACCAATCGCTTTCTTCACAGCCTGCTGCACCTGCATGCCTACTTTCAATGACTGGTGCACCATGACACCCAGATCTCGCTGCATCTCCCCTTTTCCTAATCGGCCATTATTCAGATAAGAGTCTACTTTCCTGCTCTTGCCACCAAAGTGGATAACCTCACATTTATCCACATTATACTGCATCTGCCATGCATTTGCCCACTCGCCCAACCTATCCAAGTCACGTTGCAGCCTCCTAGCAACCTCCTCACAGCTAACACTGCTTCCCAGCTTAGTGTCATCTGCAAACTTGGAGATGTTGCATTCAATTCCCTCGTCCAAATCATTAATATATATTGTAAATAACTGGGGTCCCAGTACTGAGCCTTGCGGTACCCCACTAGTCACTGCCTGGCATTCTGAAAAGGACCCGTTTACTCCTACTCTTTGCTTCCTGCCTGCCAGCCAGTTCTCTATCCACATCAATACCGAACCCCCAATACCATGTGCTTTAAGTTTGTATACTAATCTCTTATGTGGGACCTAGTCAAAAGCCTTCTGTACGTCCAGATATAACACATCCACTGGTTCTCCCATATGCACTCTACTAGTTACATCCTCGAAAAATTCTATAAGATTCATCAGACATGATTTACCTTTCATAAATCCATGCTGACTTTGTCTAATGATTTCACCACTTTCCAAATGTGCTGCTATCCCATCTTTAATAACTGACTCTAGCATTTTCCCCACTGCCGATGTTAGACTAACTGGTCTGTAATTCCCCATTTTCTCTCTCCCTCCCTTTTTGAAAAGTGGGGTTACATTAGTTACCCTCCAATCCTCAGGAACTACTCCAGAATTTAAATAGTTTTGAAAAATTAATACACTCATTTTATTTATCTTTCTTTTTTTTTTCTTTTTATTATCTATCTTTATTTCCTACTGTTATAAAATAAAAAATATATAGAAGTACAAATAAGATTGACTGTAAATTTTAAAAATATTAAGAATGTATGTGACGAATAATATTTTCTTTTTTTTGATTTTATATTATTTCTTCTTAATATGTAATTACTTCTAATAAAATATTTTACAAAACAAAAAAGAAAAATTATCATTAATGCATCCACTATTTCTGGCGCTACTTCCTTAAGCACTCTGGGATGCAGCCTATCTGGCCCTGTGGACCATACTATGGCCATTCTTGCCCAAGGGGCCACGCACAACAAGACTGCTAACTAACCCTTCCTCATTATTCAATACCCAGTCTAGAATAGCCTGCTCTCTCGTTTGTTCCCCTACATGTTGGTTTAGAAAACTATCCCGCATACATTCCAAGAAATCCTCTTCCTCACCACCCCTGCCAATTTGATTCATCCAATCTATATGTAGATTGAAGTCACCCATTATAACTGTTTTACCTTTGTTGCACGCATTTCTAATTTCCTGTTTGATGTCATCCCCAACTCCACTACTACTGTTAGGTGGCCTGTACACAACTCCCACTAGCGTTTTCTGCCCCTTTGTGTTTAGCAGTTCTACCCATGTCGTTACCACATCCTCGAAGCTAATGTCCTTCCTTTCTATTGCTTTAATCTCCTCTCTAACCAGTAACGCTACCCCACATGTTTTACAAGAAAGATGATGTCACAGTAAGCAAAGTAAAACCTAACTTCATCAGTCACGAGGTATCCAAGGGACAGAATACTTAACCCTTTAATCCTAGAGAATCCCCAGTTCTGCATATTCTCAGACGGGGGATGAAAAAGGAGCAACAAAGAGAGGTTCATGGAGGAAATGCCACTATTTGAGGCCTTAGCATCTTGGATAAGGGCACCAAGCTAACCACCACACATATGCAAGTGGGAGCTGACTATCTGGGACCGTTCAAGGCAGGGATTGAGGCATTGAGGTGCAAGGACTGACTGTTGGTAGTTCTTGGGGTGTATTTGCCTGCTTTAAACCAGTTTATTCCAAGTACATTATTTTGTTGTCTTATTTCTAATCAGGATATTATTATCTCATTTAAGCACATTTTGTTTATTATCATTTTTGCATCTGTCTAGGTGTATTTAGCTTTAGTTTGAGCTTGATGACACTCTCAACCCCAGTCTCAGTGTATTTATTCAATTTTACTAACGTATTTCCCTAATTTCGCCCCTTTTGGGATATTTACAAAGTTTATCATCAGTGCACATATGTTGGTGGAGGTTTTCTCCAGTTCAGGTGTATTTACAACATTTTTTTAATTTTTTTTTATTAGAAGTAATGTACATTACAGTGATATAAGCCAAAAATAACATAATACATTTTCTGTACCACTTCTTATTTTAAACTTTAAGAAGACTAGAGAAAGTTAGATAAGATAGTAAGTGCATGAGAGAGTGATCAGGAAGAACTCGTAGAAGCGTGAAACACAAGAAAGAATAAAAAAGAAAACCAAAGGAAAGGAAAGAGAAAAATAGAAGACAGAAAATATAAAAAAGTAAAATAAGATAAAAAGGGATGTACCTACTTTGTATCTTTACACACCCCTCACCAGGTCCTGATACCATTTATTTTCAAAGTTGTGTTGCACCCTATGCTTGTAATAAGTCGATAAATGGAGACCAAATCTTTTGGAAACGGTCTGATTTGCCTGCTACGAGGAATCTCATATCTTTGAGGTGCAACATTTCGGACATATTTGAAATCCACATTTTTATTGTTGGTGTGGGAGCGTTTTTCCAGAATTTAAGTATTCTGGAAATAATACTTAATTATGGCTTAATAATTGCCATTATTAAGCCATAATTAAGGAAGCTCTTTTGGGACGAAGTCAGCTCAAAGCTGGCTTCCATTGTTCCAAAGATAATCAAATCTGCATTCGGTTTAAGTATTATTTTGAATAATTTTGTAAAAATGTCAAAGATTTAATTCCAGAATTTTTGGATTTTTATGCAAAAAAACAAAGGAATGTGCTATGGTTGCTTCTTGGGATAGACATTTATCACAAATTGGGGAGACATTTGGAAAAATTTTACTTATTTTAGTTTTTGAATAATATAGTCTGTGTAAGGTTTTAAATTGAATTAGAATATGTCTTACATTGATCGAGCATTTGTGCACATATACCAAGTGTTTATCCCAACTCTCTATTGAGATTTTTATAGCTAGTTCTTGTTCCCAATCTCTTCCCAACTCCGACCTCGACAAAAACCTGGACCCACTGCAGTTCGCTTACCGCCACAACAGATCAACGGTGGATGCGATCTCGCTGGCCCTCCACTCCGCTCTGGATCACTTGGACACAAAAACTCATATGTCAGGCTGCTATTTATTGATTACAGCTCGGCATTTAACACAATCATCCCCTCCAAGCTGGTTACCAAACTCTCAGAACTGGGTCTCTGCGCATCCCTCTGCAATTGGATCCTCGACTTCCTCATTCACAGACCAGTCTGTTCGTATTGGTGGAAATGTGTCAGTCTCGATAACAATCAGCATGGGAGCACCTCAAGGTTGCGTGCTCAGCCCCTGCTGTACTCACTCTATACTCATGACTGCGTAGCCGGTCACAGTGCGAACTCCATTATCAAGTTCGCTGACGACACCACTGTTGTGGGACGTATCGCTGATGGGGATGAGTCAGAGTATAGAAGGGAGATCGAGCAACTGTCCATATGGTGCCAGCACAATAACCTGGCCCTCAACACCAGCAAAACCAAGGAACTGATTGTGGACTTTGGAAGAAGTAGGATGGGGACCCACAGTTCCGTTTATATAAACGGGTCAATGGTTGAATGGGACAAGAGCTTCAAATTTCTGGGAGTGCACATCTCTGAAGATCTTTCCTGGTCCGAGAACATTAATGCAATTATCAAGAAAGCACATCAGCGCCTCTACTTCCTGAGAAGATTACGGAGAGTCGGTTTGTCAAGGAGGACTCTCTCTAACTTCTACAGGTGCACAGTAGAGAGTTGCATCGTGGCTTGGTTCGGCAACTTGAGCGCCGTGGAGAGGAAAAGACTTCAAAAAGTAGTAAACACTGTCCAGTCCATCATCGGCTCTGACCTTCCTTCCATCGAGGGGATTTATCGCAGTCGCTGCCTCAAAAAGGCTGGCAGCAGCATCAAGGACCCACACCATCCTGACCACACACTCATCTCCCTGCTACCTTCAGGTAGAAGGTACAGGAGTCTGAAGACTGCAACGACCAGGTTCAGGAATAGCTACTTCCCCACAGACATCAGGCTATTAAACCTGGCTTGGACAAAACTGTGATCATTAATAACCCATTATCTGTTATCTGTTATTTGCACGTTATCAGTTTATTTATTAATGTGTGTATGCATTTATATAATGATATATGGACACACTGATTTGTTTTGTAATAAATGCCTACTATGTTCTGTGTGCCGAAGCAAAGCAAGAATTTCATTGTCCCATCAAGGACACATGACAATAAACTCACTTGTACTTGAACTTCTAATTCTATCGGATGATGGTATTTCTATATTTAGGATAATATAATGCAAGTATGATATTAAATTAGTTGAGTCCGCCTTGATATTCATTGCTTCGTCTAATAAGTCTGGAGTCAAATTTTGATATTCTTGTGTATATTTTTTCAAATAATCACAAATTTAAAAATATTTAAAATATTGATCACTTCTCAGCTTGTATTTAAGTTGTAGTTGTTGGAATGATAAGAAATTTCTATTTTCATACATGTCTCCAAAACGTTTTAATTCCTATGCTTTCCCAATATGTAAATGATTTATCAATACTGGAAGATTTAAACAACGGATTATTAACTATAGGGGTGAGAAGGGATACATTTTGTAATTTAAGGGTTAATTTTATTTGTTTCCAAATTCTAATAGTACTATGAATAATTGGATTTTTACTGTATATTGTATTATTCAGTTTTAGTGGTGAGCGAAGGATCGTTCCTATATTAAAAGGGGCGCAATCCTCTCTCTCCATTATTATCCAATCCATCCGCTGAGCAGAGTTGTCCAACAGCTGAATAACAATTTTGACATCTGCTGCCCAATAATAATACAAAAAAATAGGGAGTGTTAATCCACCAAATTGTTTAGGTTTGCACAAAAGTCTTCTTTGAATTCTATGAGATTTATAGTCCCATATAAAATTTGTGATATCAAACTTTTTAGATAAGTATATTGGTATTGATTGGAATAGATATAAAATTTGTGGTAAAAAGATAATTTTTATAGCATTTATTCGTCCTATTAAAGACATCAGAGGAGTTTTCCAAAATTTAATCAGGGCATTTAATTTGTTAAGTAGGGGCATATAGTTTGCATTAAATAAAGATTCCCAAATATTTTAAATTTTTCCGTAGCAATTTTAAAAGGGAATTTTAGCAGATGTGTTGAGTCTTGAGGTTTTATCGTCATAATTTCACTTTTATTCCCATTTATTCTATATCCTGAAAAGGATCCGAATTCCTCCATTAGATTTAATATATTTGGTATACTGATTTGTTATTTTGTGATGTACAGTAATACATCATCTGCGTATAATGATATTTTGCTATTTGAGCATTTTGTATTATAACCATGGATGTTCGGATGTATTCTAATGCTTTCAGCTATAGGTTCTATTACAAGAGCAAATAGCAGAGGTGATAGTGACCATCCCTGTCTATAGCCCCTGGATAATTGAAATTATGGAGACAACATGTTATTAGTTAATATACTAGCAGTGGGCCTGTCATATAATAGTTTTACCCAAGAGATAAAATTCTCTCCCATTTGAAATGTTTGCAATACTTTAACAAGGTAGTCCCATTCCACTTGATCGAATGCTTTTTCTGCGTCCAATGAAATAATTGATGTCTTGTTCTTCAGTTTTATATGAATGCATTATATTAAACAGACGTTTCAGATTATTGCACGAGTATCTCTTGGGTATAAACCCCATTTGATCCTCATTTATTAATTTACTAACATATTTAATTGATCTTCTAGCTAATGTTTTCGCTAGTATTTGTTGACCTGTATTTAACAGTGCAATGGCTCTGTATGAACCAGGGTCTTCTAAATCTTTATCTTTTTTAGGTATAAGTGTAATCGTCGATTCCGCTAATGTTTCTGGTAATATTTGTTCTTGTAAACGTGGTGAAATTATCTCATAAAATCTTTTATTAAATTCATTACTAAACCCATCTGGTTCTGGTGAGAAGGGATACTCCATTCTTCAATGAGTTTATTGTTTCTTCTATTTAATTGAGATCTGTGCTCCTAATTCCTCTTGTTCAATCAGGTTAAGTTTTGGTAGCTTACAGTTATCCAAGAACTCTATAACTTTAGTTATATCTGCTGACGTTTTAGATGTCAGACTTATAAAATTCTTAAGGGGTTGGACAGGCTAGATGCAGGAAGATTGTTCCCGATGTTGGGGAAGTCCAGGACAAGGGGTCACAGTTTAAGGATAAGGGGGAAGTCTTTTAGGACCGAGATGAGAAAATCGTTTTTCTCACAGAGAGTGGTCAATCTGTGGAATTCTCTGCCACAGAAAGTAGTTGAGGCCAGTTCGTTGGCCATATTTAAGAGGGAGTTGGATGTGGCCCTTGTGGCTGAAGGGATCAGAGGGTATGGAGAGAAGGCAGGTACAGGATATTGAGTTGGATGATCAGCCATGATGATAATGAATGGCGGTGCAGGCTCGAAGGGCAGAATGGCCTGCTCCTGCACCTATTTCTATGTATATAAATTTTGATAAAATTGAGCAAATCTTTTATTAATATCACTAGGTAGTGTTAACAATTCACCTTTATCTGATTTAATCTTTAAAATTGTATGATCTTGTTCCCGTGTTTTAAGTAGTCGTATTTACAACATTTAGCGCCAGTCCAAGGCTTTGATTTCCTGAGCTTGGCTCTAAACATATTTACCCAATTTGGCTGCAGACTGGTTGTCATTACCCAGCTTGACATGGAATTGGGAGTATTAGCACAGTGTTTCCTGGCACAGAGGTTTATGTTGGTAAGAATACTGGGTATGTGAAGGAGTATAAGGACGTAAATGAATGTGATACTGTCAGTGAAGGATGAGAGCATGGCTGCAACTGATGATCTTCCAGGGATGTTTAAGAACTGCAGACACTGGCAAAATCGAAGGTAGACACAAAATGCTGGAGGAACTCAGCGGGTGAGGCAGCATCTAGAGAGAGAGGGAATTGGGGTGTTTTGGGTCAAGACCCTTCCTCAGACTAATAACCATATAACAATTACAGCACGGAAACAGGCCCTCTCGGCCCTTCCAGTCCGTGCCGACCATTTGTTTTCCCCTAGTCCCATCTACCTGCACTCAGACCATACCCCTCCATTCCCTTCCCGTCCATATACCTATCCACTTTACTTTTAAATATTAAAATCGATCCTTCCTCCACCACTTCTGCTGGAAGCTCATTCCACACAACCACCACCCTCTGAGTAAAGAAGTTCCCCCTCACGTTACCCCTAAACTTCTGTCCCTTAATTCGCATGTCATGCCCTCTTGTTTGAATCTTCCCTACCCTTAATGGGAAAAGCTTATCCACGTCAACTCTGTCTATCCCTTTCATCACTTTAAAGACCTCAATCGAGTCCCCCCTTAACCTTCTGCGCTCCAAAGAATAAAGACCTAACTTGTTCAACCTTTCTCTGTAACATAGTTGCTGGATCCAGGCAACATTCTAGTAAATGTCCTCTGCACTCTCTCTATTTTGTTGACATCCTTCCTATAACTAGGCGACCAAAATTGTACACCATACTCCAGAATTGGTCTCACCAATCCTTGTACAATTTTAACATTACTTCCCCGCTCCTATATTCAATGCTCTGATTTATAAAGGCCAGCACACCAAACGCTTTCTTTACCACCCCATCTACATGCGATTCCACCTTCAGGGAACTATGCACAGTTATTCCTAGCTCTCTCTGTTCCACAACATTCCTCAATTCCCTACCATTTACCATGTACGTCCTATTTTGATTTGTCCTGCCAAGATGTAGCACTTCACACTTATCAGCATTAAACTCCATCTGCCATCTTTCAGCCCACTTTTCCATATGGCCCAAATCTCTCTGTAGACTTTGAAAATCTACTTCATTATCCACAACACCACCTATCTTAGTATCATCTGCATACTTACTTATCCAATTTTCCACCCCATCATCCAGATCATTGATGTACATGACAAACAACAGTGGATCCAACACAGATCCCTGAGGCACCCCACTGGTCACCGGCTTCCAACCTGACAAACAGCCATCCACCATTACTCTCTGACATCTCCCCTTCAGCCACTGTTGAATACATCTTGCTACTCCACCATTAACACCCAAAGATTGAACCTTCTTAACCAACCTTCCATGGGGAACCTTGTCAAAGGCCTTACTGAAATCCATATAGACAACATCCACTGCTTTACCCTCATCAATTTCCCTAGTAACCGCTTCAAAAAATTCAAGGTTTGTCAAACATGACCTTCCAGGCACAAATCCATGTTGACTGTTCCTGATCAGACCGCTTATCCAGATGCTTATATATATTATCTCTAAGTATCCTTTCCATTAATTTACCCACCACTGACGTCAAACTAACAGGTCTATAATTGCTAGGTTTATTCTTTGAACCCTTTTTAAACAATGGAACAACATGCGCAAATGTCGGGGGACCGGGTAGGACAAAGAAAGAATGTAGGCAGAGACAGTGGGAGTACTAGGAAGGTCGAGGGGATGGAGAGAGTGAGCAAGGGTTACCTGAAGTCAGAGGGGTCAAGGAAAGAGCATTCACGTTGCGACCCTGTATTCACCAATCTTTCCACCACCACGCACAAGAAAGACACCATTGTGTGCAGATGCCAAGACGTGTATTCAGCTCTGGCTGAACAACTTTTAACCTTGCGTGTGGACTCGATAGGAAATCCTGAAATTAGAGGTCAATGTTCATACCGCTTGAGTGTAAACTACACAAGCAAAATATAAGGTGCTGTTCCTCCAATTTGCGCTGGGTCTCACGCTGATAATGGAAGAGGCCTAGGACAGAAAGGTCCGATTGGGAATGGGAGGGGGAGTTGAAGTGCTGGACCACTGGGAGATCAGCTTGGTTAATGTGGACTGAGCGGAGGTATTCAGCGAATCGATCAGTGAGCCTGCGCTTGGTCTCGCTGATGTAGAGAAGTTGACACCTGGAACTGCGGATGCAGTAGATGAGGTTGGAGGAGGTGCCACCTTGCTGGAATGCTTGATTGTAATGTAACAGATATATGGATATTTTTAATTTTTAATAAGCCTTTATTGTTATTGTACTTAGAAATACAACAAAATTAGGAGCGCTACTCCTGATCAGTGCAACCAAAACAAGTTAAAACAAGATAAAAACAAATCCAATACATCCAATACGTTATTTAACTGCTTAAAATAGTAGATACATTATATTTTTCACGCCTAGGTAGAACATTGCACTGGGAGAATATTACAATTAAAATGTAATAAATACTTTAAAAGAATTTAAAAAAAGAAATATTAGCCGAGTGATCTGTTTTACAGTGGAATGGATGACAGCATTTTCATGTTGTGTGGATATTTGAGGAATTTAGAGTTCTAATGGGCAATTTCCGGGCAATTTTGATCACTCTCTGCAGGGCTCTCCTGTCTGCTGCCGAGCAGCCGGCATACCGCACCGTGATGCAATATGCCAGCACACTCTCTCGATGGTGGAGCGGAGGTCACCAGCAGCTTCTCCTCTAGACTGTTCTTCCTTAGTACTCTCAGGAAGTGTAATCACTGCTGGGTCTTTTTTATCACAGCGGACGCGTTAGCAGATCGGGAGAGGTGTGCGTTCCCAGGAATTTGAAGGTGGAAACCCTCTCGATACAGTCCCCGTTGACGTAGAGCGGTCGATGACCATTTCCCTGGTTTTATTTATGTTGATTGCCAGGTTGTTCGCAAAACACCACTCTGACAGCTTCAGGACCTCATCTCTGTACGCTGCCTCGTCTCCTCCTGATATGAGTCTGACCACAGTGGTGTCATCTGCAAGTTTAATAATGGAGTTTTTGGTGTGGATGGGAGTGCAGTTATAAGTGTACAGAGCATAGATGAGTGGACTCAGCACACAGCCCTGTGGAGAACCAGTGCTGAGTGTTAGGGTGGAGGAGCAGTGGGGGCCCATTTTGACTGTTTGTGGGCGGTTAGGTAGAAAGTCCTTTATCCGTGCGCAGGTGAGAGAGGGGAAGTCTAAGTCCGACAGCTTGTTGACTAATATGGCTGGGATGATCGTACTAAAAGCTCAGCTATAGTTAATAAAAATAATCCTTACATGGTTCCCCGGGTGTTCCAGATGGCTCAGTGCAGTGTGGAGGGCAGTGGCGATGGCGTCCTCTGTCGATCTGTTAACTCTCTAAGCAAACTGATGAGGGTCAAGGTTTGAAGTGAGGCTGGCTTTGATGTGCTGTGAAATTAGTCTTTCAAATCCATTAAACAAATAAAATACAACAGCGGCCAAACGATATTGCCAAGTGCAGGAACTATCTTTGAAGTAGTGGGGAAGTATCTGACTGCCCTACTGCTACAGACATGCATGGAGGTGACAATAATTTCTTATCATTTCTGGAGATGGTTGGCATTTTCTTTCATTATTGAAAAGTACAACATGAATTCAGAAGAATTCAGAAGAACACAGTGAGGTCAGGAAAAACTTGCTTTTGTTACGTAAGGCACAAATGCGTCAAGAATTTCTTTAAAAAAATACTTTTAAATGCCTTTACGTTTGTCTGCTCCTCGACAGGGCCAAGGAGGGCATATATTAGGAACACTTCTCTATCTGTTTCCCGATGGCTGACCTGCTGAGTTCTACAGGCACTTTGGAGGAGAATGGACGTTCTTCCTCCAGTTTGCGCGTCACCTCACTCTGGCAATGGAGGAGACCCAGGACAGAAAGATCAGTGTGGGAATGGGAAGAGTAGTTAAAATGGTTGGCAGCCGGGAGATCCAGCAGGCCTTGGCGGACTGAGTGCAAGTGTAGGGTGAAATGCACGCTTGGTCTAGATACAAGGAGAAAGAGAGTGTGTGTGTGTGTGTGTGTGTGTGTGTGTGTGAGAGCAAGAGAGAGAATGTGTGACAGAGAGAGGATGTGAGAGAGCAAGAGAGAAGGTGTGTGTGTGAGACAGAGTGTGCGTGTGTGTGTGTGAGTGTGTTTGAGAGTGGGAGTGGGCGTATGAGATGGAGTGTGAGAGAGGGAGTGTGAGTGTGAGAGAGAGGGAGAGGGAGTATGAGAGAGAGAGTCTATGAGAGAGAACAAGAGAGCGGGAGTGTGTGAGAGAACAAGAGCGTGGGAGTGTGTGTGTGAGAACAAGAGAGAGGGAGAGTGTGTCAGAGAGGGACAGTGAGAGGGGGTGGGGGAGAGGGACGGAGATGTGGGGAGGGGGGAAAGCAGGGCTGGATTTAAATGAAGAGAGGCCCTAGGCTATTCCACTTGTTAGGCCCCTCCCAATCCCCCACGATGAGAGGAATATGGAAGAGTCCACCAGATTGACACCGATGTGCAGCCGGACGTGGCCAATGAGATAAGGGCTGGAAAGCTGCGCTTTTTATTTATTGCCAGTGCTAGTGTCGAGTTATCGGCTTAAAACACTATTATTCTGAAATGGAGGGCGAGGAAAATTACTGAATTGTTGTTTAGAGACTACAGTGCGTTGTGACAGCATATGTAAGAAAGGCCTATGACAGTGTCAAAAATATTATACACCAGGCCCGTCCGAAGCTTTTCAAAAAGCGGGATGGCATGGCAGTATTACGAAAATTGTATGTGAAATAAGTGCAAGCAGTACATATAACAAGCATGAAGCTCAAAGACCCTTGCGGCCGGGGTGCAGGGCCCTTAAGCGGGCCTTGGAAACTCTGGGGTTTTAGATGCTCTCTGGTGCACCCGAGCCTTATTTTGGAGCATTTCTGCACAAAATCTATGACCATTATTTCAGAAATAAATTTAGTTGAGTCATGCGTAATGAGTGGTTGGAATGGAATGATTGGGGCCATTGTTGTACACATTTTTTTAAATCAAGAATTGAAGATGTCCTTGTTTAAATTATCAAGTTGTACTGTAAAATGTTATGTAAAATGTTATAAAGGGGCATGCAAGTAATTTACTGCATGTTTTTGCAGTAAATAAAATCTTTTTTTAGAAAATGTTTTGTGTGTTGATTTGATTGCCTGTTACTGTTCGACTGTGTTAGTGTGTGTACATTAAAAATGCTGCAAAATGAAAGTCACAAACCATGGAATAAATGTTTTTCAGTATAGTTATCAAGGAAAAGAAAGCAGTTCCAATTGTTTGATATTATTCATATGGAGAAGAAAATATAATTGCTCTAAAACCTTCCTTAATTTTACAATCTCACTAAAGATAATCCCCCTTTCCCTCTCCCCCTCCACCTCTCCCTCCCTATCTCTCTCCCCCTCCCCCCATCCTCTCTCTCTCTCTCTCTCTCCCCCTCCCCACTGTCTCAACCCCTCTTTTCCCCCTCTCACACCACCCTCTCTCTTTCCCTCCCTCCCCCTCTCTCTCCCTCCCACACAGCGAGGCTCAGACTTCGCGCCGCAGACACTGTACCCCCCACCCAGGGAAACAGGCACTCCCGCAACACAATATTCTACTACTTACCTGGGGTAGACACCTAGAATCTTTGGTAGACATGAGGCATCGAGATGATTGTGTGGAGTGCAAATGGATATCTGAACCTGCCCGGGCCCACTGCGCACGCGCGGAGAGACAGCGTCATTTTGCGTCACCGGCTTCCCCCAACAGCGCTGGAGTGGGCAGTTTAAAATTCCCCCCCCCAAAACTTCCAGCACGCCGGAACCAGAATTTTTACTCTGGGGAAAAACACCTTGGCCGGAGGCCTCCTTGATCTTGAAGCCCTAGGCTTCAACCTATGAAGCCTATCAGTGAATCCGGCCCCGCTGATGCCCCCCCGCTAGATCTCGAGGCCCTAGGTTTAAGCTTGTAAAGCTTATCCGTAAATCTGGCCCTGGGGAGAATATTTAATTCTGCGTGGGGGAGGCACCGGACGGAAGGGGTGTCGAGGGTGTGTGTGAGAGAGACAGGGAGCGAGAGAGGGAGTGTGTGATAGAGGAGGGGGGCACAGGAGGGTGGGGTGGAGAGAATTTGTGTACGGGTGGGGGGGGGGGGGGGGGGATAGAGTGGAGCATACCTGCCAACATTTGAAAACAATGAATCTTACTCTGGTCACGTGTGTGACATTTTGGTTCACTTTCCAAAGAATGGCCCCAATGATGAAATTCATCATCATCTCTTGTCAATTGACAAAGAGTATTTGAAGAACAGGGCCTCAAGAGTCACTGCCTACCAAGCAGCAGTAATCACTGCCTCCTGTGTTTTTTGACAGATGCAATCTACTAGATATGGGGATTTCAAGGCGCTGGAAGAATACGAATAACACTTCCTCTGCAAAATCTTCCAATTTCTAAATTAGTACCCTTTCCTAGGCCAGCATCCTCAGCAACAAAGCCATGATTACACTCAGTCAGCTCTATTCAGCATGCCAAACAGTTGTCTGCCCAACACCAGAATCATAAACATAAATTAAATTCCCAGTAATGCCAAGAGAAAGAGATCACATGCAAAGATGAAAAGCGCAAAGCATCTGTAAAATATTGTACCAATTAGCTATGACTATTGAGAGTTGAGGAATTTTCAGGATGCCCCAACAGTACACAGAAACAGAGAGTAAACAGCTAAAGGACAAAAGCATCTAACAAACAACCCAGCAGCCCATTCAAACATCACCTGACCCATCAGAGGAACAGCCAATGATTCTTGACAAATAAACATGATCAGGTACCTCAGAACCTAAATGAAAGGAAATCATCTTTGACCTTGAAGCTGTATTTGTACTCGAAGGGGCGGGTCGGCAAGTCGGCAGCCGCTAACCAGCCGACGATGAGGAGGAGGTGAAGCTGCAGCAGGAGAGTCCGAGTACTCGGCGCCGCCATCTTCGCCTCGACTCAGGCGCCGGCCGGCCCACGTACGTTCTAAGATGATAACGGCATCTATAGTTCGAATGTTGCTTATTCTCCGACAGGGTTTGCTGATATCGCAATATATTTTTGTTTCCATTTTTTTCCCTCATCATTTCAAAATCATAGTTCCGATTTTTCACTTTTTTAACTTAAAAATCAGAAAAAATTATAAAATTGGACTAGTTGTCAGATATGGTGGATGGGGAGTGTGGGGAGGGGGTAGGACTGATGTGGAGGTTTTGGGGAAGATGCAGCGATGGTTAACCAGAATGGTTTAAAAACAAGAAACTGCAGATGGTGGTGTACAAAGAAGTGCTGGAGTAATTCAGCGGAATAGGCAGCATTTCTGGAGAGGAATGCATGACGTTTCGGGTCGAGACTGAGAAGGCTCACGACCCGAAACGTTACCCATTCCTTCCAGCATTTTGTGTTTACTGAAACAGCGCCTATCCACGTGGCTGTGTGCCAGCAGGCTGGAGGCCTTGCCACAGAGCGGGCAGGCGAAGCGCTTATCACAGGACGGGCAGGGGAAGGGACGCTCACCGCTGTGGGTACGCCGGTGCTGCCACAGGCTGGACATGCAGGTGAAACACTTGCCACACTCAGGGCACACAAAGGGTCTGTCTTTGTTGTGTATCCGCTGGTGCTCTGGCAGCCCCCGTGCTCTCTTGAAACGTTTGCCGCAGTGGGAGCAGCCGCTCGCCGGCGTGCGTCCGCTGGTGCTGCCGCAACCCCCGTGAGCTGTCAAACGCCTCACCACAGTACAGGCAGTCGTAGGGCTGGCCACTGGTGTGCACGCGCGGGTGAGACAGGGCATGGGAGTCCCTGGCAAAGTGCTCTCCACACACCGGGCTGGGGAAGGGACGGTCGCCGGCGTGCACCCGCTGGTGGGACAGCAGTCTGGTGGAGCGGGTGAAGCCCTTGCCGCACTGGGCGCAGGTGAAGGGACACTCCCCGGTGTGGGTGGACTGGTGCTCCAGCAGCCTGGTGGAGCTGGTGAAGCCCTTGCCACACTGGGTGCAGATGTAGGGGCGCTTTCCAGTGTGGGTGCGCTGATGCTGCAGCAGGTTGCTGGACTGGGTGAAGACCTTGCCGCACTGGGCACAGGTGAAGGGGCGCTCGCCGGTGTGGGTGCGCTGGTGGGACAGCAGGTTGCTGGACTGGGTGAAGCCCTTGCCGCACTGGGCACAGGTGAAGGGGCGCTCGCCAGTATGGGTGCACTGGTGCTGCAGCAGGCTGGTGGAGTGGGTGAAGCCCTTGCCGCAGTCGCTGCAGGTGTAGGGACGCTCGCTGGCGTGGGTACGCTGGTGCTCCAGCAGGTTGCTGGAGCGGGTGAAGCCTTTGCCGCAGTCGGAACAGGTGTAGGGCCGCTCCCCGGTGTGCAGGCGCCTGTGCAACTTCAGGTCCGTGGACGACTTAAAGCCTTTGCCGCAGTCGGAGCAGGTGTAGGGACGCTCACTGCTGTGCACCCGCCGGTGATGCAGTAGCCCCGACGACTGGGCAAAGCCCTTGCCGCAGTCGCTGCAGGTGTAGGGCCGCTCCCCGGTGTGCATGCGCCTGTGCATCAACAGGTGCGTAGACGACTTAAAGCCTTTGCCGCAGTCGGAACAGGTGAAGGGCCGCTCACTGCTGTGCACCCGCCGGTGCTGCAATAGCCCCGTCGACCGGGCAAAGCTCTTGCCGCAGGTGGAGCAGCCATAGGGCTTCTCGCCCGTGTGCACCCGCCGGTGCTCCTGCAGTGCCATCAACCGGGCAAAGCTCTTGCCACAGGTGGAGCAGCTGAAGGGCCTCTCGCCCGTGTGCATCCGGCGGTGCATCTTCAGGTGATTCGTCGTCTTGAAGCTCTTGTTGCAGTCGGAACAGGTGAAGGGCCTCTCGCCAGAGTGCAGGCATTTGTGCCGCAGCAAGTTGGGGTAGCTGGTGAAGCTCTTGCCGCACTCCGAGCAGTCGAAGGGGCGTTCTCCAGTGTGCACCCGCCGGTGGGTCTCCAGCTCACTCGGGTGCTGCCAGGCCTTGCCACACACATTGCACTCATAACGCTTCTCCTTGTTGTGCCCCGTTATGTGGCCCTCCATCGAAGCTCAGCCCCTTCGAAGCTCAGCCCACACACTGAGCAGATGGGCGGGGGGGCTCACCGGCACCCAGCCGCCCTCAATGGCCGCACATGTCCTCGTCTCTCCGTCCACAGCAACGACTCCTAAACCCTGCAGTAGGGGAACACAGAGAGTCAATACCTGTTTCTGTCTTCAAGGGTCCAACTTTGCTCTTAACTATTTTTTTCCTCTTCACATACCTAAAGAAACTTTTAATATCCTCCTTTACATTCTTGGCTAGCTTACCTTTGTGCCTCATCTTATCTCCCCGTGTTGCCTTTTTAGTTATCTTCTGTTGCTCTTGGAAAGTTGCCCAATATTATGGTCACTACCTCCTAATGCAGGGCTCTCGCTTAACTTTTTTCCCTGTTGCCAGCCGGGCAACATAGGCACCTTTTTTGGCTGCCAAATGAGTTTCAGTGGTCATTTAAGACGGCTTGCATGACATGTGCGATAATGTGCTCGGACAAAGTGCGTAGTTACCAGTCAGAATTATGATCAATGAAGCATTCACGTATTATTTCTGCTTCAAATAAAGTCACAAACTAAACATATTCACCAATCAAAACATGATATATACCACAATGTCGTGCAGCAAAATTACAATACAGTATCTCATCTCCTTTTACACGTTAAAACAAATGCAATTTCTATTATTTCTTTCCACTTCCAAACAAAATTCTGTCTGGATTATTCAGCGTATGATCAACCTCAGTGAGACCAAGGGCAGGCTTGGCGATCGCTTCGCACAGCACCTACACTCAGTTTGCAATAACCAACCTGATCTCCCGGTGGCTCAACACTGCAACTCCCCCTCCCATTCCGAATCCGACCTTTCTGTCCTGGGCCTCCTCCATGGCCAGAGTGAGGCCCACCGTAAATTGGAGGAGCAGCACCTCACATTTTGCTTGGGCAGTTTACACCCCGGCGGTATGAACATTGGCTTCGCCAATTTCAGGTAGTCCCTGCTTTCTCCTCCGCTTCCCAGCTCTCCCTCAGCGCACTGTCTCCGCCTCTTCCTTTCGTCCTCCCACCCACTGCACACTCACATCAGTTTGAAGAAGGGTCTCGACCCAAAACGTTGACTATTTCCTTCGCTCCATAGATGCTGAAACTCACCCGCTGAGTTTCTCCAGCATTTTTGTCTCCCCATTCACACAAATTCTGTTATCTCACTTTCCTCACCCACACCCTACACGTTAGCGGCAATTTTACAGAGACAAGTTAACCTACACAGCCAATGCATCTTTGGGATGTGGAAGGAATCCTACATGCTTGCAGGGAGAATGTGCAAATTCAACACAGACAGTGCCCGAGGACAGGATCGAACACACATCCCTGGCATGTGAGGCAGCAAGTCCACCAGCTGTGCCACTATATTTTATTTTCCAACACACACAAAATTATACATTGATAACTAAGGTTACTAAAAAAAAACTATCCATTTTCAGTCTTAAATCTCCAAGTGATGCTATGTCCCCCTTTACTGTCGGGGAGGATTTAAACTAATGTGGCAGGGGGATGGGAGCATGAGCAGAGAGACAGAGCGGTGCAAAATGAGGTAGAAGCAATAGGTAGCAAGGTGAAAAGTAAAAGTGGCGGGCAGATAAATCCAGGGCAAAAATTAAAAAGGGACACTTTTCAATATAATTGTATAAGGGGTAAGAGTGTTGCAAGAACAAGCCTGAAGGCTTTGTGTCTCAATGCAAGGAGCAGTTGTAATAAGGTGGATGAGTTGAATGTGCAGATAGTTATTAATGAATATGATATAGTTGGACTCATGGAGACATGGCTCCAGGGTGACAAAGGCTGGGAGCTGAACATCCAGGGATATTCAATATTCAGGAGAGATAGACAGAAAGGAAAAGGAGGTGAGGTAGCGTTGCTGAATGGCCTATTGCTGCACCTATTATCTATTGCATCAGATTTAAAGGATGTCCTTTAAGGAAGGAGATGAGGTGGAATTTCATTAGTCAGAGAGTGGTGAATCTGTGTTATATAGAAACATAGAAAATAGGTGCAGGAGGAGACCATTCGGCCCTTCGAGCCAGCACCGCCATTCATTGTGATCATGGCAGATCGTCCCCAATCAATAACCCGTGCCTGCCTTCTCCCCATATCCCTTGATTCCACTATCCCATAGGGCTGTATCTAACTCTCTCTTAAATCCATCCAATGATTTGGCCTCCTCTCCCTCCCCTTTCCTCCTCTACCTCCTCTCCCCTTTCCTCCTCCTCCTCTTCCTCCTCTCCCCTTTCCTCCTCCTCCTCTCCCCTTTCCTCCTCCTCTCCCCCTTTCCTCTCCCTCCCCCCTCTCCCTTTCCTCCACCTCTCCCTCCTCTCCCCTTTCCTCCTCCTTTTCCTCCTCTCCCCTTTCCTCTCTTTCCCTCCTCCCCCCGTTCCTCTTCTCCTTAATCTTCCCCCCTTTCCTCCTCCCCCCCCTCTCCCCTCCCTCCTTTCCCTCTTTCCCTCCTCCCCTTTCCCTCCTCCCCCCTCTCCCCTTTCCTCTTCCCCCCTCACTTTCCCTCCTCCCCCTTCCCCCCTCCCCCTTTCCCCCTCCTCCCCCCCCCTCTCCCCTTTCCTCTTCCCCCTTCCCCTGTCCCCCTTTCCCTCCTCCCCCCCCCTCTCCCCCCCTTTCCCTCCTCTCCCCCTCCTCCCCCCTCTCCCCTTTCCTCTCCCCCCTTTCCCTCCTCCCCCTCTCCCCTTTCCTCTTCCCCCCCTTTCCTCTTCTCCCTTTCCCTCCTCCCCCCCCCTCTCCCCTATCCTCTCCCCCATTCCCCTTCCCTTTCCTCCTCCCCCTTTCCCTTCCCCCTTCCCCCCCTTTCCCCCTTCCTTTCCTCCCCCCCCCTTTCCCCCCTTCCTTTCCCCTTCCCCCCCTTCCTTTCCTCCCCCCTTTCCACTTCCCCCCCTTTTCCCCTTCCTTTCCTTCCCCCTTTCCTCTTCCCCCTTCGCCCCCTTTCCTTTCCTTCCCCCATCCCCCCCATTCCTCTCTTCCCCCCTACCCCCTCCTTTCCCACCTTCCTTTCCTCCCCCTTTCCCCTTCCCCCCCCTTTTCCCCCTTCCTTTTCTCCCCCCCTTTCCTCTCCTCCCCCCCCCCTTACCCCCCTTTCCTCTCCTCATCCCCCCTTAACCCCCCTTTCCTCTCCCCCTTCCTCTCCCCATCCCCCCTCCCCCCCACTTTCCCCCCTTTTCCCCCCCCTTCCCCTCACTTCCTCTCCCCCCTCCTTCTCCCCCCTTCCCCTCCCCCCTTTCCCCTCCCCCCTTTCCTCCCCATCCCTTTCCTCCCCCTTCCTTTCCCCCCTCCTTTCCCCCCCTCCTTTCCCCCCTCCTTTCCCCCCCTCCCCCCCCCCCCCTTCAGGGGAGAGGAGGAGGAGGAAAGGGAGAGGAAAGAGAGGAGGAAGAGGAAAGGGGTGAGAGGGAGAGGAGGGAGAGGAGGAAGAGGAAAGGGGAGAGGAGGAAGAGGAAAGGGGAGAGGAGGAAGAGGAAAGGGGAGAGGAGGAAGAGGAAAGGGGGGAGGAGGAGAGGGAGGAGGCCGAGTGGGAGGGGAGGGGGGAAGGGGGGAGGAGGAGGGGGAGGAGGAGGGGGAGGGAGGGAGAGGGGGGAGGGGGGAGGAGGGAGCGTAGTCCCTGCGGAGAAGGCTAGGAGCTTCTCTCCAGGCAGGACAGGAGGTTCCGGGTCTTGGTCCGCGTCGTCGTTCCTTCTTCTTCTTCCCGTTTGCTCCTTTCTGCTTCTTCTTCGTCGGAGGCTGCTTCCTTCTCTCTTTCTCTTCTCTCTACTTCTTGGCTTCCCTCTGGTTCTTCTTCCCGTTGTCTTTTCTTCTTTCTTTGCTTCTTTTTTCTCTTCTTTTCTTCCTTCTCTCCGTCTTCTCTTCTCTTCTTTCTTCTTACGTCTCTTCCTCTCTCTTCGCTTTTCTTCCCTTCGCTTCTTCTTCTTTTCTCTTGTCCGTTTCCTCTGTCTTCATATTTTTTGTTTCTTCAATCTTTTAACTGTCTTCTTGCTTCTTTTCTGTTTCTTCTTCTCTTCTTTCATTCTTCTTCTTCGTCTTCTGCCCAGCTCCACAGAGTCTGTGGAGGTCGTCACATGGATATTTTTAAGCAGTGATAGAATTATCTTGAAAATTAGTAATGGGTTCCGGGAGGGACATGGGGTTAAGAGACCCGAATCCCAACAGCCATCAAGACTTGAATGTCCGAATAATTCTAAGACCTCACATATGACCCTACAAACTAAGAATATAAAATCATAGTTATTATCGAACAGAATATAGCATATTGCTGTAAAATATAGCCTATGTTATGGTATAGAATAGAGCATAGAACAGTCCAGCACAGGAATGGGCCCTTCGGTCCACAATGTCCGTGTTGAACAAGATGCAAATAACATCCAATTTTTTCATTTTATTCAATGTTTTTCTTATTTCAATTATTCTGTATTCTTCAATTTATTCAAAATGTTTCATAAAGCACGGAAAGTGGTCCTTCGGCCCACCTTTCTCACCCTTTCCAGCTTGACAACATCTTTCCTATAATACGGTCACCAAAACTGAACCCAATACTCCATACTCAATACTTTGACTGATGAAGGCCAATGTACCGAAAGCCTTCCTGATCACCCTGACAACCTGTGACACCACTTTCAAGGAGCTATGTACAATTGAATTTCCATCACAAAAATAATCTGTTTTTTAAACCACAGCAGGCATCTCTTCCACATGCGATGTTTAGGTCAATGACTCACAAAATAGGTGGAATGAACAAGAGACTGTGCATCTACCCAATCTATTCCTCCCATGATTATACTCATCACCCCTCCAAGGAATAGTCCTAGCCTGCACAACCTCTCTCTATAGTTCAGACCCTCGATACCTGGCAGCATCCTCGAAAATCTTCTCTGTGCCCTTTCCAGCTTGACGACATCTTTCCTATAACATAGTGACCAAAATTGAACACAAAACTCTAAATGTGGCCTCACCAACGTCTTATACATCTGCAACATGACCGCCCAATTTCTATATTCAATACACTGACTGATAAAGGCCAATGTGCCAAAAGTTTTTGTGACCACCTTATCTACCGATGATGCCTCTTTCAATGAACTATGTTCCTGTACTCATAGATCCCTCTGCTCTACAACACTACCCAGAGGCCTACCATTCACTGTGTAGGTCCTGCCCATGATAGTTTTCCCAAAATGCAACACTCACATTTCTCTGTATTAAATTCCATCAACCATTCCTCAGCCCACCTGGCCAATCGATCCAAATCCTGCTGCAAATTTTCACAATCATCTGCAAAACTATCCACTTTTGTATCATCAGCAAACTTGCTAACTTGCCCTGTATGTTTTCATCCAAATAATTGATGTAGATGAGAAACACTAACGGGCCCAGCACTGACCCTTAGGCACACCACTAGTAACAGGCCTCCAGTCCAAGAAGCAACCTTCTACCATCACCTTCTGCTTCCTTCCTTGAGCCAATTTTCTATCCATTCAGCTACCTTTCCTTCGATGTCATATGTACCGACAGTGGAACAATTACATTTTCACAGTGCAGATTTACAGACCTATTAATTCAATATACATAGATATCATGCAATAAACAAAAATTCAATTAATTAATAACATCAATATTATTTCATAAAAGCTCTGCAAATGCATAAAATGTTGATGGGAATAGTGTAGATGGGGCATAGAAACATAGAAAATAGGTGCAGGAGGAGGCCATTTGGCCCTTCGAGCCAGCACTGCCATTCATCGTGATCATGGCTGATCATCCACAATCAGTTACCCGTGTTCGCCTTCTCCCCATATCCCATGATTCCACTAGCTTCAAGAGTTCTATCAAACTCTCTTTTAAATTAATCCAGTGAATTGGCCTCCACTGCCTTCTGTGGCAGAGAATACCACAAATTCACAACTCTCTGGGTGAAAAAGGTTTTTTCTCATCTCAGTTTTAAATGACCTCCCCTTTATTCAGACTGTAGCCCCGGTTCTGGACTCCCCCAACATTGCGAACATTTTTCCTTCATCTAGCTTGTCCAGTCCTTCAGATTTAAGGGCTTCAGTGAAAGAGGATCTGGCAGAAGCAATTCTGTTCCAAAGGACATTTTATTAATACATTTTAAGTATATACTTTTGTAGCAAACTTAACTACCTATACATTTACTTTTAATTTCTATTGCACATGAGATTTTGTTTGTCATAACTTAGCCATTTAGCTCATCCCTGTGGCCTTAGTTTAATACATTTTGGAGTAATGCTTTTATCATTTTTACTTAATTCAATTGAATTTTAATTTAGTCATAGTCCTTTCTGTATATTTTTTTCTTTTAGCATAATGAATTATTGTTTTTATTTCAAGAATAAACATTTTTTAAAAGCCGCATCCGCTCCTGATTTATAACGTCATTTACCTCAGTGAATAAGAGGAGGAGGTTTATAACGAGTTTCACCCCAGTTTCCCCCACAGACGTGTACTTTATGTGATGATTTACCTCAGTTCTCCCCCCCATATTGATCCTATCCCGCTGCCCTGCTGATTTATAACATTATTTACCTCAGGTCGGCAGCGACGCCACCAACTGCCGCTTCGCCGCCGCCATTTTCATCCGGTGGATGGGGAGACTCGGCCCGGGGCGGGACCGGGATCAGCAGGCGGCCATCTTGGTGAGGGCAGGTGAGCTCGGCGCCGCTGATTGGTCTGCAGCCGGTGGCCATCTTTGTGAGGGGTTGACGGCGGCCATCTTGTTAAGGTCTATGAAACTGGAAACTGGGTCCTAGTCCCGTGTCCCCTAGCCTGGTAACCTCTGGGTCTTCCCCATCCCCCTCCAACTATGTGACCCCTGCTCTTCCCTACCCATACCACAGCCCCCATACCCCTCCACCCTCCCACCACACAACGCTTTGTCCTCAGTCCACTCACCTGCCTTCCTCCCGCCCACAACCCCCCCGACCTTGCTGCGTGTTCACCATCCCCCCAGACCTCCCCCTCTCCAACACCGAAAGGTCGGTCCTATCCCCCATAACCGCCCCCCTCGCACTCTTCCGACACCAAAAGGTCGTCCTCAGCAGAGGTTTACTTAACCACTTACCTTTGTCCCCCTCCGTCCCCACCTCAATGAGTTCCGCGCCCGCGCACCTCCACGACTTTGGAGTTCTTCTACTATCTGTCGCCTCCGCCTCACCATCGTTCTTTTTTTTTTTTCCATAGAGGAGAAGTCCTCGCCCCACCCTTCCCCACTGATGATCACTTTTTTCTTTCCTTTTTTTTTTTTTGTTTTTTTACTTTTTTCCTATATATCTTTTTTTTTCCTTCACTTTTTTAATTTTCTTTCCTATCTTTTTTATTTTTTCCCATTTTTTTTTTCTACTTTTTTTTTTCTTTTTTTCCACATTTATTTTAATTTCTTTCCCTTCCTGTCCCAAAACCATCTCCAACGAAAAAACCCCCCCTCCTTGTGGATCCGAGCCTCCAACCTCATCGTTTCCCAGCCCCGTACAGCCCAATTTTACCTTCTCTCCCAAAAAAATCCACAAACCTGACTTTGACTGCCCCGGCAGACCCATTGTCTCTGCCTGTTTCGTGCCCCACCGAACACATTTCCCAATACCTTGACTCCATCCTATCCCCCTTGGTTAAATCCCTCCCCACCTATGTTCAAGTGGACAAAAAAGACCTCAGACACTCTTCCGTCGTCACCGTGCATTCCAATCCTTTCTCCTCCACCAGGCCCTTCTCCAGGGCCCCCATCCTCTCTCATCTTCACCATAGATGTCCATCACTCTACACATCCATCCCCACCAGGATGGTCTCAAAGCCCTCCGGTTCTGGGCTTCCCTCGACCAGAGGGAAAAAGCAACCCAACACCCCCACCGTCCACTGACGATATGAAAAGGTGGCCCTCCTCCGCCTAGCGGAGTTGGTCTCTTTTGATTCCTCCCATTTCCATCCAAATACAAGGCGTAGCTTCTATCTTCACCTTGGGCACACGCATGGGCCCCAGCACGCCTGCCTCTTTTGTCGGGTACGTCGAACAATCCTTGTTCGAGGCGTACCAGGGTCTCATCCCCCGACCTCTACCCTCCGTTACATCAACGACTGCTTGGTGTCCCCTCCTCCCTCCCTCCTCTGCAGATCCACACAAAACTGACTGACTTCCATTCCGTTTTCCACCACCAACTTCCATCCGGCACTCAAATACAAACCTGACCATTTCCGACACTGCCTTTCCCTACCATTCCTTGACCTCACCATCTCCATTGCAGGGGATACACTCCTGACCCAGACATCCACCATAACCCACTGACTCCCCGCGGATCTACCTGGACTACTCTTCATCCCACCCTGCTTCCTGTAAAGAACTGTTTTTTATTTCCATTTAATCGCCGCATCAGCTCCCAGGATGAGTTTTGTTCCACAACCAGGTCATCACAAATGTCCTCATTCTTCAGAGAACGGGGTCCCCTTCCCCCACTATAGATGAGGCTCGCACCAGGGTCTCCTCCATAACCCCGATCAACACTGCCCTCTCTCCACCCCATTTCCCCCCCCATCACAACAAGGGCAGTCCCCCCCTGATCTTGCCACACCCCCCACCAGCCGGCACATGCAACACACACATTAGATTCCTCCACCAGTTTCTTCCACACACACCGCCACAACCTCCAACATGGCCCCCCCCAATTCCCCACCACTCGCCACACCCTCTTCCCACCACCCAAAAATCTTCCCTCTCACCCCTCCCCCCGTCTGCCTTCTTCTGCAAAGACTGCTCACATCATGTTTTTTGCCTTTCCTCGCAGCTCCCATTGGTCAATTGCTTCTTCCCTTCCCTCCCCTCCACCCCCTTCCCCAACCACCCGCAACATCCAACCTCCACATCACACACCAATCCACCCCCACCCCCCACATCCAACCATATCCCCCCCGCCAACCCAAACCACCCCTTCCCCCAGGCACTTTTCCCCTTGCAAAAAAGCCCAGCAAAAAAAACCGAGAGATGCTACCTCTTTCACCCACCTCTGTTCCAATTCACCCTCCCACCCCCCTCCACCTCTTTTCAACCTACCCACACCCTCCACCCACAAGCACACCTCCCCACGGTTCCTTTCACCCCTTTTTCACGCTCACATCACCTCCTCCACCTCTCCTACCCCCACCTTCCCCCCCGCAGTCCTTGCCAGGACCCAAGCAGTCCCTTCCCTATCCAGGTCCGACCAGAGGTTCACCGTGCCACTGCACCTCCCCCAACCTCATCTACTGCAATCCGCTGCTCTAGAAAGCTGCCAGCTGACTCTATAATCGGTTGAGACCAAACGGAGGCTTGGCGTCGTTTCGCCAAACACCTCCGCCCCCGCTCAGTCCGCAATAACCAACCCGACCGTCCCGGTGGCTCAGCACCAACTCCCCCCCTCGCATTCCATATCCAACCGAGCCTCTCTATCCTGGGTCTCCTCCACGGCCAGAGTGAGCAACACTGCAAAATTGGAGGAACAGCACAGTCTCATATTCCAGCTAGGTGAGTGGGGAGTCTGCATCCTCTTGAACATTGAATTTTCCCCCCCCTTTTTCTCCTCAATTTCTTCCTGTTAACACGACCCTTTTTTGTCTCCTCCCCTTCCACCTCTCCTCAGCCCTCGGGCTCCTCCTTCCTCCTTTTTCCCTTTTTTCCTTTCCTTCTCCTCGCCCCCACCCTCCCGGCCTCCGCCCCGCCCCTCCACCTCCCATCAGTCTGAAGAAGGTTTTCGGCCCAAAAAAACATTTGCCTATCTCCTTCCTCGCTCCTTATAGAAAAATGCTGCTGCAACCCGCTGAGTTTCCCTCCACCTCAAAGCTTTTTGTGTACCCTTGGTTAAGGTCTAGGATGATTTTCATCCATCTGTCCGTGCGTTCGCCATCAGCTCTTGAATGTGAGTTGACGACTGCCATCTTGGTGAGGGATGCGCCGTTAGTGGCTCTGGTTGATGACGGCGGCCATCTTTGTGAGGGATTGTAACGGGGATTACGGCCGCCATCTTGTTAAAGTCACCGTCGCCGTTCATAACCCATCTTGAGAAGGTAACCAATGGCCCACTCACTTGTGGTCCATTCTCCCCTCTAAAAATCTAAACCTGTCTTGTTCACACGCACCCTGTCCAAGCATTTTAGTTTCCACCCTTTGCCTGTAGTGGCCATTTGGCTGACTTTGTGTGTTATTAATTATGGCATGTGCCTTTAAATTTTAGACTGCCCATTATTATGTGGATGGGATTTATTACTTATTCAAGGGCGTGTATGGAGCTAGGCTTCTTTCACAGAAGCTTAGTTTTTAGTTTAGTTTTGTTTGATGTATATGTAATATAATAGGGCTGCCAACTCTCACGCATTGAGTGTGAGAATAGCAGGGCTGCCAACATTGGGTGAGAGCTGGGAGTGAGAAATTGCGAGAGACCAAGCCCGAGGGCGCATAGCGACCAGGGGGGTATGGGAGGAGGGTGTCCCCCCTCCCATTGGTACGGAACGTTTGATTTTTTCAGCTTGAAATTGTACAATATGGTGCATACTGTAGCGAGTATTTTAACTTACATAGAAACATAGAAATTAGGTGCAGGAGCAGGCCATTCGGCCCTTCGAGCCTGCACCGCCATTCAATATGATCATGGCTGATCATCCAACTCAGTATCCTGTACCTGCCTTCTCTCTATACCCCCTGATTCCTTCAGCCACAAGGGCCACATCCAACTCCCTCTTAAATATGGCCAACGAACTGGCCTCAACTACCTTCTGTGGCAGAGAATTCCACAGATTCACCACTCTCTGTGTGAAAAACGATTTTCTCATCTCGGTCCTAAAAGACTTCCCCCTTATCCTTAAACTGTGACCCCTTGTCCTGGACTTCCCCAACATCGGGAACAATCTTCCTGCATCTAGCCTGTCCAACCCCTTAAGAATTTTGTAAGTCTCTATGAGATCACCCCTCAATCTTCAATAACACTTGAATGCAATATATATGCTTTCAATTGGATTAGCTATGAATAAAGTTAGAGTAAATTACATACCTAATTACATTCCACAGTAGAGCCCAGGCTCTGATCAACAAGTGCAGCACATGAATGATGGAATCAGATTATAATCAAGCACGAGGCCCATGTTGACCAACCTGGCTCTCACTGCACACCTGGTACTACTCCTGGCCCTGTCACCAGTTGCATACCTTCTCTCATTTCTGTCCCTGAGTCCAGCCTTACACCTGGCCACCTATTCTACCCTGATCATAGCTGCTTACCTGCTTAGGTTCCCAGTGCTGAACACACCCCTGGTTCCAGCTTTGACTGCAAACCTAGTACTATTCCAGACCTTGACTCTGGATGCAAACGTGGCCTTGATCCTAGCCCCTTTGCACTGACAATATGTCTGGCCCACGCATAAAGCCCCATAATTGACCCCCTGGACTTAACCTATTACGTTCATGTCCACAGGTGCTTATCTAATGCAGTAATCCTTTATGGGGCACTTCACAGACCAAATTATGGATAACAAAATTTGCAACATTCATTGGCTTCCTTGTTATCTAACATGCTAGTTACTTTGTCAAAGAAGTCATCAATTGGTTGAACACAATTCCCATCCATAAATTAAAACTCACTTAGCTGTATAAGTTTTTTGATACCATTTTCTTCCAATTTTCGTAACAAACTTTGTCCTGAAGTTCATTCTCACCCCGCAATGGACGTGAAGGGATATGGAGGGGTTTGGTCTGAGTGGCAGGGTTGAAAGGGACTAGGGGAAAACAATGATGGTCTGCAACGGACTGAAGGGCCGAGAGGGCCTGTTTCCGTGCTTTTATTAGTTATATGATTAATATCTTTCAGAGTATTTTGGCTGCCTTCCTCTCAGCGGGGGACTTTTCGAAATGCAAAATTCCAATAACTATATATTTAAGCAATATTATTCTATTAACTATGTCTTGAGAGTTATTTATAATATTTCTGTGTTATATTATAACACAACAATGATAAAGTGTTCTTTGTTTTGAATTGCACCTACCACATGCATACATTATTACATTACCAGTTATTTGTACCGAGGGCAAATTTTTTGTTCCAATGCTCCCCATTCCAATTACTTTTACATTGAAGTGATTGAATCAAATTGACGTTTTAAATGGCACTTAAAAAGTATAACCTCACAATGGATGATATTCATTATGTGGTTGGTTGGCCCCTGTTGGGAGGGAGGTCGGTATCAACACAATCACTATATTAAACTTTGAATTGCAGATGTCCTGGTTCAATCTATAACTCTAAAGTCAAATAATAATCTCCTCACAACATTCCCCTGCAGGTATTCTCTGTCACTCCCTTTAAAAATATACCCTTTCTCTTGAACAAAGCTCTTAAACATCGCATCTGAATCAGTTTCCATCTGATTACACTCCTTGAGGATGTTCATCTACGTTGTTCCATTAATAAAACAACGAGATTGGGGACATTGTCTATTAAACCTGGTCAAAGGGAATTGGGGGGGGTGGGTGGTTAGAATAGTCAGTGGTAGGTAAAAACAACTAATGAGCAATGGACAATAGTGCTACCCTCCCACAATATTTAACTGAAAGGAAATAATGGGTTATCAGACACGGCTGTATGTATGTGACCAGTGAAGCTGGACACCTTGCATGTCATTTAATATTACACTTGGCATCCCCCTGGGATATTCCGGATTAATAAATTAAGGTTTTGTCAACTAATTACAAACCAGGCTAATTAGAAATCAATAACTTAGACCAACTCCGAAACTTGAAGCGCCTGAGACATCTCGGGATCCAGACATCACGGGACAATGGCCTCAGTTCCCCGCTCACATCTGGCAGTCGTTCTCCGTCTGCACCAGGGGTGCTGAGCATTTTCAAAAAGTGGGGGAGGCTTGGAGCGATTCACTGGATCACTGGCCTTAGGGGTTACCCGGGTGAGGGAGAATAGTGTGGAGCAACCGAGTGGGGGAGGAGGGTGTGGAGAAGCGTGTCCCCCCTACCAGGGTAGGAACTTTTTGAAATTTGATGTATTAAAATCATGTTTTAGTGCATTGTAGAAGATAAAAGTATGATTTAATGTTTTTTGTATGAAGTATTTTTAAGAGGTAACTTTTCAAGGGGTAACTTTATCCACATAAAGGGTGGTGGGTGTATGGAACAAGCTGCCAGAGGAGGTAGTTGAGGCAGGGACCACCCCAACATTTAAGAAACAATTAGACTGATACATGGATAGGACAGGTTTGGAGGTATGGACCAAAAGCAGGTAGCGTAGCTGGGACATGTTGGCGGGTGTGGGCAAGTTGCGCCGAAGGGCCTGTTTTCACACTGTATCACTCTATTATACCTCCACCATGCATAAATGCTTCAAAATCAAATGATCAAATTTTATTGCCATATACTCAAGCATAGAAACATAGAAAATAGCTGCAGGAATAGGCCATCAGCCCTTTGAGCCAGCACTGACATTCAATATGATCATGGCTATTCTTTCCTGTTTTTTCCCCATATCCCTTGATTTCGTGAGCCCCAAGAACTACAGTAAATGTAACTCTCTCTTGAAAACATCCAGTGAATTGGCTGCACTGCCTTCTGTGGCAGAGAATTCTGAGACAGATTCACAACTCTCTGCGTGAAGAAAGTTTGTCCTCATCTCAGTCCTAACTGGCCCCCCTTTATTCTTAAACCGGGACCCCTGGTTCTGAACTCCCCCAACACCGGGAACATTTTTCCTGCAGTTACAGTAAGTGAAAATCGAGCAGGCAAGCAGGATGCTTTCTCCAACCACCCCCATTTGAAGTCCACTATCTTCCACCGTTTCTACCCAGTGCTTGGTACTTACTTCCAGCAGCCACTGGTTGTTCTCCACCGAGCTGCAGCCTGATCCATGCTGTCACCTGGGCGAATTTGGCAGTGGCGCAACGATTCCGACGCCTTGCACTGAGGCTGCTCCATGGCCGGAGCTGCAGTGAGCGACTCGCCAGCCCGGAAAACACCAGCTCCGCTCCCCGTCCGCATCTGTCCCCGTCGCTGCTTCTCCTTCCCACACCCATGGCCCATGCAGTTGATATGAGTTTTGAAATTTTCGTTGATCACAGACTTTCTCACGACAGAGCGTGAGAAATTTCTGATCAGCGTGAGGGCGTGAGAATTTGTTAAAATGTGTGATTCTCACGCTCAAAGCGTGAGAGTTGGCAGCCCTGGAATAGACAATAGACAATAGGAGTAAGCCATTTGGCCCTTCGGGCCAGCACCCCCATTCAATATGATCATGGCTGATCATCCCCAATCAGTACCCCGTTCCTGCCTTCTCTCCATATCCCCTGACTAAGAGCCCTATCTAGCTCTCTCTTGAAAGCATCCAGAGAACCTGCCTCCACCGCCTTCTGAGGCAGAGAATTCCACAGACTCACCACTCTCTGTGAGAAAAAGTGCTTTCTCGTCTCCGTTCTAAATGGCTTACTCCTTATTCTTAAACTGTGGCCCTTGGTTCTGGACTCCCCCAACATTGAGACCACACCTGGAGTATTGTGTGCAGTTTGGTCCCCTAATTTGAGGAAGGACATTCTTGCTATTGAGGGAGTGCAGCGTACGTTTACAAGGTTAATTCCTGGGATGGCGGGACTGTCATATGCTGAGAGAATGGAGCAGCTGGGCTTGTACACTCTGGAGTTTAGAAGGATGAGTGGGTATCTCATTGAAACATATAAGATTGTTAATGGCTTGGACACGCTGGCGGCAGGAAACATGTTCCCGATGTTGGGGAAGTACAGAACCAGGGGCCACAGTTTAAGAATAACGCATAAGACATTTAGAACGGAGACGTCGGAAACACTTTTTCTCACAGAGAGTGGTGAGTCTGGGGATATGGGGAGAAGGCGGGAACGGGGTACTGATTGGGGATGATCAGCCATGATCACATTGAATGTCGGTGCTGGCTCAAAGGGCCAAATGGCCTACTTATGCACCTATTGTCTATTGTCTATAACATGTTTCCTACCTCTAGCGTGACCAAACCTTTAACAATCTTATATGTTTCAATGAGGTGGCCTCTCATCCTTTCAAACTCCAGAGTGTACAAGCCCAGCTGCTCCTTTCTCTCAGCATATGACAGTCCAGCCATCCTGGGAATTAACCTTGTAAACCTACGCTGCACTCCCTCAATAGCAAGAATGTCCTTCCTCAAATTAGGATCATGCATTTGATTAAATTCTCACGTTCTCATGCTGATGACGGAAGTCACATTCCTCCACACTCACCTATGAGAATAGTCAGCGGGTTCCCCGTAAAGAACGAGCAAATATTCACACTCCCGTGCAGAGTGTGTGATAGTTGAGACACGGCGGTGGTCCCATCACCAAGTCTCCGCTCACTCCGGGTGTTGTTGCCGCTTCACTGACACACACACTCTCACACACAACCTAACACACACTCTTACACACACACTGGCACACACAAGGTTTAAAGGGATATGGGCCAAATGTGGATAAGTGGGACTAGTTTAGATGGGGCATCTTGATCTGCATGGACAAGTTGGGATGAAGGGCCTATTTCCATGCTATAAGACTATGACGCACTGTAGAAAGGGTGCAATTGAACTTGAGAGGATCCAGGGGCGATTTATGAACATATTGGCAGACTGGAATTTTTTTTTCACTTTGAAGAAAGATTTGATAACTGAGATTGTATTCACTGCGGCAACGGAGGTGAATAAAATACTTAGTTGAGGTGAATAATACTATGAGAATAGGACCTGTTTCGCTAAACAAAGAGTGGAGGAAGGAACTTCAGATGGTGGTTTAAATTGAAGATAGACACTAAAAGCTGGAACAACTCAGCAGGACAGGCAGCATCTCTGAAGATAAAGAATACGTGATGTTTCAGGTTGAGACCTTCAGACTGAAGAGGTTGAAAACCAACCATAAAACACGATGACTGGAGATATGTGTTATCCAATTAAGGGCAGAAATCAGAATCATGTGTTCATCTTTATTGACGTGACACCATAATAAATATATTACAGAAAAAATCATTTAATGGGTGGCGCAACGGTAGAGTTGCTGCCTTGCAGCACCATAGACCAAGATTTGATCCTGACTACGGGTGCTGTCTGTACAGTATTTGTACATTCTCCTTATGACCACATGGTTTTCTCTGGATGTTCCGGTTTCTCCCACATCCGAAAGAAGTGCAGGTTTGTAGGTTAATTGGCTTCTGTGAATTGTCCCTGGCGTGTAGGATACAACTGGTGTATGGTAGATTGCTGGTCGGTGTGGACTTGGTGGTCTGAAGGGCCTGTTTCCATATATATGTTTTACATATATATCTTTATTTCATTGAACCATATACGGTTGAATATTTTTTCTAAGGGTAAGGTTGATTGATTTAAGGTTGAAGACAGTGCTGCACTACTTTGACAAAAGGAAGCAGCTGACAGAAAGGCGTTTTCTTGGAAATGAGGAAAACATGTTTTTCTTTCAGCTCTCTGTGATGGAATTTCTTACTTCTCTGGTGTAAATATTTTCAAATTGTACTCAGAGAAGACTTACTTTGTTCACCGAACTGAAGATATTTTCTTTGGATTCGGCCCGAAACGTTGCCTATCTCCTTCGCTCCATAGATGCTGCTGCACCCGCTGAGTTTCTCCAGAATTTTGTGTACCCTCGATTTTCCAGTATCTGCAGTTCCTTCTTTAATTCTTTGTTCATCATTGTGTAGAGCATATCTCAAATACCCTAAAACAAGCAATAACTCAATTTTGACAACATTGTCAGTTGCTTCCTTTTGTCAAATTAGGGTAGAGTGATGGAAGTCTGACTCCTCTTGCCTTGTTTCCATGTTTTTGTTTCTCTATATATATGCATAACAGCATGAATTATAATCTGATTTCCATACATGAATATAGTAAGTTCATTCATGTGCTGCACCTGTTGATCAGAGCCTGGCTCTACTGTGGAATGGTATGTAATTTAGCCTAACCTTATTCATACCTAATCCAATTTGAAGCATAAATGTTGCATTCAAGTGTAAGTTAAAAGACTCGCTGCAGTATGCACCAGATTGCACAATTTCAAGCTGAAAAATGCAAAAGCTCCACCATGGGAGGGGGGGACAACCCCCTTCCATACCCTCCTCCCCCAACTTTCACCCAATGTTGGCAGTCCTGTATAAATGCCAGCGCCACTTGAGGCCAAAAGCAGAAGCTGACAAATGTGCCTGTGCCTCGTGAGTGAGGTCAAGTGACCTTCAAGAAGTTTCGGTTGGTTGTTCAGATTAAATCTTTCTTACAAGATTGCAGATTGTTGTAGTCACAACAGGGCCTTACAGCATGGTGTCAGAAGAAAAAAACGAAAGAAAAGAATGGCTGGACTCAAGCCACCGGGACCACTCCCCATGCAAGGGAACTTGGCCAAGAATTATAAGGACTGAATAGGGGCATTCCAGCTCAACGAGACGGCTACAGAACTGACGACTAAGCCTGAAAAGATTTGTTGGTGGGGCCATCCGCTCAGAAGCTTTATAAGACCTTTCGGTACACCCCGGAGGAATGTGACAAAATTCAACCGCTGAAGGATAAGTTTCAAACATACTGTGAACCAAAAAAGTACTTAACTGTCACAAGATATGTCTTTAATACATGTAATCAGCGGTGAGGGGAGACCTTCTCCAGCTACCTGATTGCAGTGAAGTCTTTAGCTAATGATTGGGAGTTTGGCATTATCCATGACTCATTGCTGCGAGACAGAAGCGGCATCACCAGCCAGCCGCTCCGGGAGAAACCACTACAATGTGATGATTTAACACTGGAAAAATGCAGTAACATGTGTATGATCGCCGTAGCATCAGCTGAGCACGTGAAGCAGATTGCTCCAACCGCCATCGACACCGAAGACGCTGGTGATTACGTGAAACGGGACAGCGCCAGTCGGCCTGGGGCAGGGTGTCGCGACCCAGACAACCACAGACAGAAATCCGTGATTCTGGTAAGGACACCGTCTGCCAGTCATGCACCCACGTGCATAAAGGCAACTACTGCCCCGTTCAGTACATAAGATGTCACACCTGCGGAGAGATTGAATATCTTTCCAGTTCCCCCGACTGCCCGGTAAATAGAGCGCTCAACAGCCGCACACGTTCCCGACAACATGACGGCTAATCAGACACTGGAGCCGTGACGTCCGCGACGTTGAGTTCCAGATGAACATTTCACCGCTGCCTGAGCCAGTGGACGACGACGTTGATGTATTCTACATTGACGCTGTGACTCAAGTCAAGTCAAGTCAAGTTTATTCGTCACATACACATACGGGATGTGCAGTAAAATGAAAAGTGGCAGTGCCTGCGGACTTTGTGCAAAAAACAAACAAACAACCAACAAACTACAAACAGAATCACATGTTCTTTTTCATATTAAATATTGTGGGCGGTATTGTGGTACAGTAAGTTAGTAGAGTTAGTCCCTAGTGAGATAGGAGTTTACAGTCCTAATGGCATCTGAGAAGAAACTCCTTTTCATCCTCTCCGTTCTCACAGCATGACAACGGAGGCGTTTGCCTGACCGTAGCAGCTGGAACAGTCCGTTGCAGGGGTGGAAGGGGTCTCCCATTGAATGAAATTCCCATAGAGCGTTCGGCCGAATGCACTACTCTCTGCAGAGCCTTCTTGTCCTGGGCAGAGCAATTCCCAAACCAGATTGTAATATTTCCGGACAAGATCCTTTCCACAGCCACTGAGTAGAAGCACTGGAGGATCCTCGGAGACACTCTGAATTTCCTCATTTGCCTGAGGTGGTAAAGGCACTGCCTTGCCTTACTCACCAGTGCTGCAGCGTGTGATGTCCATGTCATATCCTCAGAGATGTGGACTCCCAGGTATTTAAACAGCTCACCCTATCCACAGTATCCCCATTTATCCTCAATGGTGTGTATGTCCTCGGATGATGTGCCCTCCTAATGTCTACGATCAGCTCCTTAGTTTTTTTGATGTTCAAGAGGAGGTTGTTGTCCTGACACCAGAGTGCCAGATCAGCTACCTCCTCCCGGTAGGCCTTCTCATCGCTGTCTGAGATCAGGCCCACCACCACGGTGTCATCAGCAAACTTGATTATCGAGTTGGAGCTGAACCTAACCACACAGTCATGTGTGTACAGGGAGTACAATAGGGGGCTGAGGACGCAACGCTGGGGGGATCCTATGCTCAGGGTGACTTCGATGTATTCCCTCCCATCCTGACTACCTGGAGCCTGCAGTGAGAAAGTCCAGGACCCAGGCACACAGCGGGGTGTTGAGCCCTAATTCCTGTAGCTTCTCAGCCCTTCACAGCCTCTCAAAGCATTTCATGACTACCGACTGGGCGGTTCAGTACAGTGGGGACTATCGTGTTGAAGGCTGAACTGAAGTCTATGAACAGCATCCTCACGTAGCCCCCCTTCTGGCTGTGAAGATGGGAGAGAGCGGTATGCAAAACCTGGGAGACCGCATCGTCCGTGGATCTGTTCGGACGGTATGCAAATTGTAACAGGTCCATGTTGCGAGGGAGGAAGGTGCAGATGTGTTTCTTCACCAGCCTCTCAAAGCATTTCATGACTACCGAGGAGAGGGCCACCGGACCATAGTCATTCAGACAGGATAGGGAGGCATTCTTTGGTTCAGGTACAATGGTGGCTTTTTTGAAGCAGGCAGGGACCATGAACTTGTCCAGGGAGAGGATGAATATTGTAGTGAGCACCGGAGCTAGCTGCGTTGCACAGAACTTAAGTACTCACCCCGAGATGCCATTGGGGCCTGCAGCTTTCCTCGTGTTCACCCGTATCAGAGCCCTCCTCACATCGTGCTCGGACAGCGAGAATGTGTACACATTCCCCCCTTCAGCTTCATTAGTCAGCCCGCTGGTGGTATTGTCGATAGTCGGCAGACCTCGGGTGGTGTTGCCCGTCTCAAAACGAGCACAAAAGGAGTTCAGGTCATCAGCTAGAGAGGAGCCGGCACTTGCGGATGAGGGTGGTGTGCTCCGGTAGTTGGTTACAGTCCGTAGCCCCTGCCACCGGCGTCTGGTGTCCTGCTGCTCCATCTGTGACTCCATCTTGTCCCTGTACCTCCTTTTTGCGTCCTTCACCGCCCTTCGCAGTCGGTAGGACTCTACCTTGTAGACGTCCTTGTTTCCGGATGCCAGGCCTGAGTTGTAGGCAGCGGTGCGAGCATTCAAGGCAACATGAACGGACCTGTCTACCCAGGGTTTTTGATTAGGAAAGATGCTAACTCTTACCGTGGGGACGATGCTGTCGGTTATTGTTGCAATGAAGTCCGTGACTGCTTCCGCGAACTCAATAACGTCACTGGAACTTGCTTGGAACATATTCCAGTTGACATCGCTCAGTGCATCTTGCAGCATGGCCTCTGACTGGTCAGTCCACCGCTTTACGCCCCTCGTCTCTACCGCTTCCCGAACTATCCTCTGTTTATACTCTGGCAGCAGGAAAATGGCAGCGTTCCCTTCCGGAATGGCGTATAGCAGAGGTCCAATGTTCTTTCCCCCCTGGTGGCACACGTGATGTGTTGGTAGAAGTTCGTAATGACCTTCTTGTGATTTGATTTATTAAAATCTCCAGCCACCACCATAGCCGCATCCGGGTTCTTGTTTTGGTGATGACAGAGCACATCGTGTAGGGCCGATAGTGCCACGTCGGTGTCTGCCTGTGGTGGAACTGACTGACTGACTGACGCTGACCTGACTGATGCTGCGATTGAGTCGACGCGTGAATGGGGACAGATGCGCAGCATCAACAATGTGGACATTGAGTTCAAACTTGACTCTCGTGCTCAAGTCGACATCCTGCCAGAGCACTTGTTCAGAAAGATTAGTCTTGCCTTACTGTACACGAACGTGACACTGAGGTCATACTCTGGACATACAAAGAAGCCTGTGGGACAGGCAAAGGGGAACGTCAAAGTAGGTGAAAAAGAATATAGAGTTGTCTTTCAAATAGTGAGGGGGAATGTGAAACCCATATCTGGGAAACTAACGTGTGAGAAGTTCGGGCTTCTTGTGCGAAATGAGGCTGTCGATGCCGTGTGCGAGCACATCATACACTGCGAAGATCATTGAGGAAAACCGCGAGATTTTCCAAGGGCTGGGAAGGCTAAAAAGACATGAGTACAACATAGCGCTGCAAGGGAACGTGCAACCTAAGCAAAACCTGCCCCGCACTATCCCCTATAAGATCAGGGATAAGGTCAAAGCCAAATTAGAGCACATGGAAAGCTTGGGAGTCATAAAGCCCGTGAGCGAACCGACAGATCGGGTGAATTCAATGACTGTGTTTAGCAAGGCTAATGGTGAAGTCCGCATATGTTTTGACCCACGTGACCTCAATGTGGCCATTCGTAGAGAGCATTTTCCAATGCCAACGTTCGAGAACATTGCAGCCCGCATGCCGAATGCAGAATGGTTCTCGAAATTTGACGCTACAAGTGGGAACTGGCAGCCAGGACGTGAAATGTCTGTCCCCGACGCCCTGAGCTGGCTGCCCAGTACAAACACGCCTGCAGAAGACCACATCACACTGCCGAATGTGATACATGCTGTAGAAGCCATCCTACACATGTCAGACGAGCGCTTTGCGCAGTTCAAAGCTGAAACAAAAAAGATCGAACCCTAACACTGTTGTGCGAGTATATAAGAAAGGGTTGGCCAAGTATCAGGCGTGAGCTGCCCTCGGACTTGATTCCGTTTCATACATACCATGACGACAGGCACATTCCGTCAGGGTAGGCAGGGTAGGCAGTGCCTTTACGGATTGTTCCCACTGATGGCTTGAAGCAGCGTCGACGGCACATGAGTACCTCATACTTCCGCGTTTAAAACGTACTGCTGATGAAAGGCACGGGAGAATTATGCCTCCCTAAGAGATTGATCTCTTAGGGAGGCATAATTCTCCCGTGACTTTACTATTTATGACCATTTTATATATGTTTTATATATATTTTATATATATTATATTTATATATAAAATAATTACTATTTTATAATTTTTACACTGCCTTTTTCTGCCTTTACACTGTGAACTGCGTGCATGTGCTGCGTTGCGCACTGCGCATGCGCACCAGACTACTGCGCATGCGCATGCGCAAGTTTCTTAGCGGGCTTTTCAACAGTGGACAGTGGATAGTGATTACCTGAAGAGTTTCACGAAGCAACCTTATGGATATTTTTGCTGCAAAATGGATTTTGTGCACAAATAATATGGTAAGTTATTTATTTTGAGCTATGTTTTTAAATACTTTATTAAGAGATAGGACCTATTGAAAACAAACTACATGATAAAAGTCGAGAGAACAATCTGCACATGCGCGGTTTCCACGATTTAAAAATAGCCGAATGACAGTTCACCGGTGGGTGAGGGAACAGTGTGCGCATGCGCGGTTTTCAAGATTAAAAAAATGCCGACCGGCAGTTTACCGGGGAGGGAACAATGTGCGCATGCGCATTTTCATGATTAAAAAAAAGCTGACTGACAGCTCACCGGGGAGAGAATAATCTGCGCATGCACGGTTTTCAAGATTTTTAAAAGCCACTGCCTACCCTGGCTGATTACTCACGGCACGTGCCTTCATGACGAGCTGGTTGAAGTTGATGGATTAGTTTTGAGGGAAAACCGAATCGTAGTTCCCCAAAGCATGCGAAGGCAGATGCTGAACCCGCTGCATGAATCGCATCTGGAAGTAGTGAAACTTAAACAACGAGCCCGCAATTTATATGTGTGGCCAGGAATGAATGCACAGATTGAGGACACGGTGGGAAATTGCTCGATATGCCAGGCGACCAGGAAAGCACAAGCAAGCAAACCGCTCCAACGACACTTCATCCCCAGCAGACCTTGGTCTAAGGTCAGCGCAGACACCTTCCATCTGGATGGAGGTGACCATTTGCTTGTAGTGAACTATTACTCCAAGTACCCAGAAATAGCGCAACTGACGGACATGACGTCACATTCGGTAATACGTGAGATGACGGGCATGTTTGCCTGGAATGGCATTCCTGACATGGTGATGACAGACAACACAAGACAATTTGACTGTGCTGAGTTTCGCAGGTTCCAGAATGCCTGGGAATTTGCCCATGTCACCTCAAGTCCCAATTATCCACAGAGCAACGGGCAGATTGAGCGCTGTGTGCAAACTATAAAAAGTATCATGAGGAAAGCCAAACGCAGTGGCCGTGACCCGATGTACGCCATCCTCGAATACCCCCTTTGACAGGACAGGTGGCTATGCCCCCTCACAGTTACTGAACAGTAGACTGTTAAGAAGCAAATTGCCATCACCTCTATCACTCATACTGCCACATCATGTCCCTCCCTTGGGACCACAACTGGCCGTCCGGCGAGAAAAACAGGCAGCATACTTCAATGAGAAGGCATGCTGCCTATGCTTGGAACAACAACAACAGTTGTGGTTTTGTGCCAAACCAGCCGGGTGGCAACGTGGCCGGATTGCAAGACAAAACCTGTCCCCTCGGAGCTACGTCATCTCTACACCGAGCGGTACTGAGTTTCGCAGAAACAGGAAGGACATACGACCTGCACACGAAGCAGCTGAGCCATGCCCTGGCAACACGCAGCAGACGAGCGCGAACACTCTCCCACAAGAAGGAACCCCTCTCCCAGAAGGAGCTAGTCTCCCAGACTCAATAGAACTACCACAGGCCGCATCACAAGGTTCTGTGGTGGGGGAACCAGCTCGAAGCGTGCCAAGCCACACTCACACACAACAGAAATAAGACACAGAGCAAGTTGGAAATACGACTTGCACGAGAAGTGGGCGATTGTCAAAACCCCCAACTCGACTTGTTATGTAAAATAGTTGGGCAACTATTTTATAGTTCTGTAATATGAAGAGCATTGTGTTATTTGTGTACTTTGTCCAAGGTTAAATTAATTAAAGGTTCAAGTTTTGACCCCAACATTGAAGAGGGAGATGTGATGTAATTTTACTTCGGAGTCACGTGAGTGACTACGTGAAGAAGCCCCGCCTGGCGCAAGAACGGCAATACGTCGACGCTGACGGCAGAAGCAAGAGCTGCAGAGCGCAGCTCCTCGCAGCGGCCGGAACGGACCCGCAGGTAAGTGCAAGGAAAATAGGGGACGTTCTAAAAAAGACATTACGCTGGTAGAACCAGCAAAAGTGAAAGTAAAATTTAAAATCAGAGTCACGCTGGCGTACTGATTTAGCCAGATAATAAAAAAGAAAAATGGAGAAGTCTCAAAGGAAAATTTTGCGGGTAAAAAGATCGTCCCGGGGAGAAGCTAAAGAGTCGGGACAAGAGATTAGTGCGGATCCAGTTCCGATACCGGTGGCCGCTGATTCACCCGTTAGTGAGACTATAATTTCTCCAGAAATGCAAACCACGGAGGAAAATGTTCCTAGAAAAAGTAAAAAGAAATCCGTGAGGCCCGTGGTTTCTGATAATGACTCTGATAATGAAAGTCCAAATAATAAAGCTATATGGCTTAAAATGGAACATATGGAGAAAGTGCTCCAAAATATGATGAGACAAGGGTCACAGTACCCAGAAGTTTCCCAAAATGACCCTGAGGGGTTTGAATATCCAGAATATGGCTATGTGCCAAATTGGGAATTTGAAACTCCAGACCCAGGATTAAGGGTGGAGGAAGTCTCATTGGATATAATTCCAGGTGTATCAGGGTTGCAAAAGTCAGACCCTGCAAGTGGTGATGTGGATTATGAGTGCACACCACAAATAAAAAAGAAGAGGCCAGATGTGCCTGATATGGCAAAAGATTTTGCAAAACCTGAAGGAAGTGGTGAGGCTATGGAAGAAAACCTAGCTGCCAGTATTAATGATATGGTATCTCACCAACTTCAAGATTCTGTGATGGTTGAAACAGCAGAATTATACAAAACACCGGAAAATTGCACCTCATTGAAGGTACCTACGGTTAATCCGTCTATATGGACGCCTATGACTCCAGGCATGAGAGGACAAGAAATAAGATTTCAAAGAATCCTCAAACTGATTTCAGCTGCCATTACTGCTTTTGGAAGGCAAATGGAAGGGTCGGAAATGGTTAAAATCCAAAAAGCTATTTTGGGCTTATTGTGCAATTCCTTCTATGAAATTAATTGTATGAGAAAAATTGCGATTCGGCCCATATTTCATCCAAGGTTTGCAGGTCTGTGTCGATCAAGTGGTGTTCAAGCTCCTGGTTATCTATTTGGAGAGAACTTGCCTAAACAAATAAGAGAAAACAAAGAAGAGGCTAATCTATTAGCCACATGAGACCTTTCGTTTTTGGACAAAAAAGGTATTTTTCGTCAAGGAGGGGATTTGATTTTGGAAACAGAGGCAGGAACATGATAAGAAAATATTACCATCCGACACAGCCTAATGTTCACCCGTATACGGGGAGAAGGAGACCACCACGTTCATATGGAGAGGTACAAAAAATGTTATTCTATTCTTAAAGAATCTGTGCACAAATCTCCAGTTGGAGGGAGATTACAAATGTTTTATGATGAATGGCTTGCCATCACATCTGATCGGTTTATTTTACAAACAGTTTCAGGAGCTACTATAACATTTAAAGGTGTTAACTCTCCGGTACAAAATAAACCTGCTTATGGTTTCATGTTTTCTGCTATTGAAGAGGCAGAAATTAATGTGGAAATTGACAAATTGTTCAAAAAAGGTGTTATTGAAAAAACTGTTGAACATAAACATCAATTTGTGTCAAATATCTTTCCGAGAAGTAAAAAAGATGGTGGTTGCAGAATTATTCTGGACCTTACAAACTTTAATACATTTGTCGAGTATAAACATTTTAAGATGGAAACGTTCAACATGATTTGATATCAGCAGGTTGTTATATGGCTACAATTGATTTAAAGGATGCGTACTATTCAGTACCAATACATCAATTTTTTCGAAGGTATTTAAAATTTAATTGGCTGGGACAGCTGTGGCAATTCAAAGCTTTACCAAATGGGTTAAGTTCATCTCCCAGGCTCTTCACAAAGCTGTTGAAACCAGCTTTAGCACAATTAAAAGCACAAAAGCACATCATTATGGCTTATCTGGAGGACATTTTAATTATCAGTAGTAATCAGGAATCAGCTGGAAAATCAGTTTCAGCAAATAAAACTTTATTTGAGAAGTTAGGTTTCTTGATTCATCCAATTAAGTCCCAGCTGCAGCCAGCACAGTCAATTAACTATTTGGGGTTTGTGATTAGCTCAGTTACTATGTTAGTAACTTTGCCAACAGATAAGATTGATGATATTTTAATGACCGGTAGGGGTCTCATTCACAAACCTTTTCCCTCCATCCGGGAAGTAGCAAAGGTTATTGGTAAATTAGTAGCAGCATTTCCTGCAGTAGAATTTGGTCCATTACATTACCAAAACCTTCAAAGGGACAAAATAAGAGCTCTAAAAAAGAGAGCAGGCCATTTTGATAGGCCTATGCAATTAACAAAAGAAGCTTTATTGGAATTGCAATGGTGGATTGAAAATGTCCCACAAGCTGCTAAAAACATTTTAATACAACAGCCTGAAGTATTTTTACAAACAGATGCTAGTGCTCTCGGATGGGGGGGCGACAGATTCATTTACCAGTTGTGGGGGCAGATGGACTGTCCAAGAGGAAATGTTTCTCCAAACATATGGTATTAACTATTTAGAGTTATTGGGGGCGTTTTATGGATTAAAAGCCTATTGTTCTACAAAAAAGAATCTGCATGTACTGATACAATTAGACAATAAACAGCTGTTGCATATATTAATCACATGGGTGGAGTCAGATCGGTATCATGTGATTGTCTGGTCAATCAGATATGGCAGTGGTGTATTAAGCACCAAATTTGGATTTCGGCAAATTATATCCCAGGTAAAGACAATGTGGTGGCAGACAATAGATCAAGGGTGTTTAAAGACAACACAGAATGGATGTTGAACCCAGTAATTTTCAGTAAAATTGTGATTCAATATGGGTTACCAGACGTTGATCTGTTTGCATCAAGATTAAATCATCAATTGCCTAAATATGTGTCTTGGGAACCAGATCCAGATGCAGTAGCAGTAGATGCTTTTTCACTACATTGGGGGAATATGTTCTTTTATGCTTTTCCGACATTTGCTCTGGTTCAGCAATGTCTGAAGAAAATAGAACAAGATTCTGCCACAGGATTATTGGTGATTCCAAATTGGCCGACACAACCATGGTTTCCATTGATGTTAAACATGATTAAAGAGCCATATATGTCAATTCCTAGCAGCAGTGATTTGTTAATAAAACCGGTAACCAAAGAAATTCATCCATTACATGCTTATATGAATTTGTTAATCTGCAGGTTTTGACCAGACCACTACAAGAGCTTGGATTATCGGATAGAACTATGGATGTTATAGTCGCATCATGGCGAGATAGCACTCAGAGACAATATATGACACATATAAAGAAATGGGAAAATTTTTGTAGACAATCAAATATATCCTATCATACTGTGAACATTGCAAACATATTGGAGTTCCTTGCCGAGTTGCATTTTGAGCAGCACTTAAGTTATAGTGCCATTAAGATAGTAGTGCCTTATCATCTTATTTAGGACAAATCTCTGATCAGAAATCAATTGGATGACATCCATCAATATCCAGATTTATGAAAGGAATCTTTAACAAAAATCCACCCAAACAAGATATACAGAAAATTTGGGATGTCAGCATTGTACTTACTTTACTTAGGCAATGGACTCCAATCGAAGTTTTATCATTGGAAAAGTTAACATTTAAATTAGTGATGTTAATGGCATTGGTTTCAGCACAAAGGGTGCAAAATTACACATGCTACGTTTAGACTGTATGCATGTGGCTGCAGATAACATTGTGTTTTATGTTTACGATCTGATAAACAAAGCAGACCAGGGAGAACTGGAGCAAAGGTAATGTTTCAAGCTTACCCTATTGATCCAACGTTGTGTGTAGTTAAACATTTGAATCAATATATAAAAGTTACCAAAACTCTTCGGGGTGATGAAAAAACATTAATGATTACGCATAAGAAACCACACACAAAAGCTTCAGTACAAACAATTTCAAGGTGGTTAAAACAGGTGTTACTTTTAGCAGGAGTAGACACTGATGTGTTCAAATCTCACTCCACCAGGGCAGCAGCTACGTCCGCGGCAAAGTTACAGGACGTACCACTCGAACACATTTTAGAAACCGCAGGGTGGTGTAAAGAAGAAACTTTTTCAAAGTTCTACAATAAACCTGTTCACACAATGACAGGCTTTGGACACGCGGTGTTGGGTTCACTATAATCACCTGCTTTGTTTCACTATCAATTGATATTGTCGATTATGTTATCACTTATATCTTTTATCACTTTGTAATGGTTTCCCCAGATGTAAAAAAGGGGGTTATTATATGTTCTTTTTTCATTAAAAGATTTATGGAAAGAACTAAAACTGGTCTGGTAAAAGGTTTTTTACGCATGTATGTGTTGACCTAGCCGGACTGTCGTATGGAATGACTCTACGACATGGAAAACACAGAAGCTTCAAAATCTTCACATAGTCACTCACGTGACTCCGAAGTAAAATAGTAAGATTAAATGAGAACTTACCAGTTCGAAGTTTGATCGTTATTTTATGAGGAGTAACGATGAGGGATTACGTGCTCTCCACTCCCCACCCGCATAAAATAAATGATCATCTGGTAGTTCTAAATCTATGATGAGCCTTACTATCTTACTCCGGCTATTGTGTTCTGTGTTTTTCATGCCGCTGCTTTGAAGTATGCCGTTCTAGCGCCAGGCGGGGCTTCTTCACGTAATCCCTCATCGTTACTCCTCATAAAATAACGATCAAACTTCGAACTGGTAAGTTCTCGTTTAATCTTACTATTAAAGTGAAGGGGGAGATGTGATGTAAGGTCCCGCCGTTCATAACACCATCTTGAGAAGGTACCAATGGCCCACTCACTTGTGGTCCATTCTCCCCTCTAAACCTGTTTTGTCCATGCACCTGTCCAAGCATGTTAGTTTCCAACCCTTCGCCTGTAGCGGCCATTTGGCTTACTTTGTGTGTTATTAATTATGCCATGTGCCTTTAATTTTTAGACTGCCCGTTATTATGTGGGTGGGATTTATTACGTATTCAAGGGCGTGTTTGGAGCTAGGTTTCTTGCGCAGAAGCTTAGTTTTTAGTTTAGTTTTGTGTGATGTATATGTAATATAAATGCCAGCATCCCTTGAGGCCAGAAGCAGAAGCTGGCAAATGTGCCTGTGCCTCATGACTGAGGTCAGTTGACCCTCTAGAAGTTTCGGTTGGTTTTTCAGGTTAAATCTCTCTTACATAATGGTAGACGTGTATTAATTGTGCTAGTCACAACAGGGCCTTGCAGCAGACATTACATTTTGAACTTACATGGGGAAAGGCTTACCCTTCGGCCATGTGTCGTTTAACCAAGACAGGAGGAGTTTTCTAACGTTTATGCGATATGCTGGTGTTTGACGAAGATTAGAGTGTACGAGTCAGAATATAAGGTCGGATGTATATCTTATTGTTTTTCTTTAACAATAAAGAAACTATTAATCAAAAGACTGTGTTATGAAGATTTATCTGTGAAGAAGCTCTGAAGGGCTCACGGAGAGCTCACATGCGTATTACGACATTCTCCTTAACCATGTAGTTTACTTAGTGGCTAGAGGGAGTAATCCCTTGAACGATATAAAACATCGTCCACCAGTGGCCTATCAACGCGTGTAGGAAGTGACTGCCGATGCTGGTTTAAACCAAAGATAAACACAATGTGCTGGAGTAACTGAGCGGGACGGGCATTATTGATAGTACAACCTGAATTCTGAAGAATTCCAAAGAGCACAGTTGTCAAAGTTTGTCTCTTAAAGAAAGCAGACAGCAACAAAATTGTTAAAGGTAAACCAAAGCAATCTTTTAATCAATTTGTCAGACAGGAGTGGCGAGATCTACAAAGAGCACACACGTTGCTCAGTGCTTCTTGGGCTCCACTCAAAGAACAAAGGAAAGTTAGTGTAATTATACATTTTCTTATCAATAAAACCACACCTTGTCCTTAGCTGGGACAGGCAATTCAGATAGATATCTAAGATGGTACTGTGCCCAGACAACACATCTCTATGTTAATACATTGTTTCAATGATTAGTATAAAGCAAGCTTCTAAGATTTTCCCAGACTTTATTCTGCTGGGAAAATTCTCTTTTAAATTTTCTGTTTTTCAGCAAATCTCCACGAACCAAACTTGACCAAATTAAACTCTTTCACAGTGAGGTTAGGATAAACTTGCTTTATTTGTTACGCAAGGCACAAATACGTCAAAACTTTCTTTTAAAAAACACTTTAAAATGCCTTTACTTTTTTGGACCAATGGAAGCCAGCTAGTACTGTGAGCAATCGGCTGTGTGAGCTAAACTCACTTTTGCATTTTCCCTTGGTACAGTATGAATGAGAAGATGCTGGTACTGTTGATTGTCTGCTCCACGACAGGGGCAAGGAGGGCTTATATTAGGAACACTTCTCCATCCGTTTCGCAATACGGATGGCTGACCTGCTGAGTTCTACCGTCACTTTGGAGGGGAATGGACGGGCGACGTGTCGGGTCTGGACACTGCTGTTCCTCAAGCCTGCGTGTCACCTTGTCAAAGTTTGTCTCTTAAAAAGCAGACAGCAACAAAATTGTTGAAGGTATACCATGGCAACCTTTAATTGATTCGTCAGGCAGGATCTACAGTGAGCACAAAAGTTGCTCAGTGCTTCTCGGGCTCCACTCTCAGAACAAAGGAAAGTTAGCACAATTATACATTTTTCTTATCAGTAAAACACTCCTACCAAGTCTGAAAATGGCAGTGAAAGATTTTGTAGCCTTTCAAAATATAGGAAAAGCTGGGTCCAAATCATGCTCATCCAATAAGTTATTACTTATCTCTGGAGCGTCAGCTATTTATTTCAATCTTGGCTACTTTATGGCCTTGAAAGAAGCATGTTATTACGCAGACTTCCATCTTAATGTCTTTATTAAAAAGACAACCTGTCCTCCATATTGTGTTCCATATAATATGCAAAGTCATTCAGACTTGGCACTGAGCCATTCTTTTGTTCTACTGGACCATGCTTTTGTAGAAGAACGACTCAATTTTAGATTTGACTATTAGCTCTTTCAACCTCACTCTGGCAATGGAGGAGGCCTAGGACAGAAAGATTAGTGTGGGAGTGGGAAGGGGAGTTAAAATGATTGACAACTGGGAGATCCAGCAGGCATTGGTGCAAGTGTAGGGTGAAATGCGTGCCTAGTCTAGATACAAGGAGAGAGAGAAAGAGAGCACATGTTTGAGAGAAAGAGCATCTGTGAGAGTGTGAGCAAGAGAGAGAGGGAGTGTGTGTGAGAGAGAGAGAGGGACTGTGTGTGTGAGAGAGAGGGAGTGTGTGTGTGTGTGAGAGAGAGGTGTGTATGGGAGAGAGCAAGAGAGAGAGAGGGAGTTTGTGTGAGAGGGAATGTGCGAAAGAGAGCGAGAGAGAGATGGAGTGTGTGTGTGAGAGAGAGGGTGTGTGAGAGAGAGGGACAGTGAGAGGGGGTGTGGGAGTGGGACGGAGGAGACGTGAGGAGGGGGGGTTATTTATTTCTGTGTGGGAGAGGCACCGAAGGGAAGGGGGGTTGTCGAGGTTGTGTGTGAGAGAGACAGGGAGTGAGAGAGGGATGTGTGAGAGAGGACGGGGGCACGAGAGGGTGGAGTGGAGAGAATTTGTACGAGTGGGGGGGAGAGTGGAGGGAGAGGGGGAGAGACTGTGGAGAGGGGAGAGAGAGGAATATATATGTGCAGCTTTAAGGGACATTGGTCAGGTAGCATTTGGAGTATTGCATACAGTTCTGGTCACCATTACAGGACTGATGTGGAGGCTTTGGGGAAGGTGCAGAGATGGTTAATAAGATTGGTTTACAATTAAGAACGGCAGATGCTGGTTTACAAAAAGGGACACAAAATGCTGGAGTAACTCAGCTGGACAGGCAGCATCTCTGGAGAGAAGGAATGGGTGACTGAAGAAACAACCCAAAATGTTACCCAGTGCTTCCAGCATTTTGTGTTTACCTAAACAGCACCTATCCACGTGGCTGTGTGCCAGCAGGCTGGAGGCGCGGGCAAAGGCCTTGCACAGAGCGGCCAGGTGAAGGGGCGCTGGCCGGTGTGGGTATGCCCGTGCTGCCACAGGCTGGACATGCGGGTGAAACTCTTGCCACACTCAGGCACACAAAGGGTCTCTCTCCGGTTTGTATCCGCTGGTGCTCCCGTAGCCCCCGTGCTCTCTTGTCACAGTGGGAGCAGCCGCTCGCCGGTGTGGGCTCGCCGGTGTTGCCGCAACCCCCGCGAGCTGTCAAACTCCTCAGCACAGTACGGGCAGTCGTAGCGCTGGCCACTGGTGTGCACGCGCTGGTGAGTCAGGGCGTGGGAGGCCATGGCATAGCACTCTCCACACACTGAGTTGGGCAAGGGATGGTCACCGGCGTGCATCTGCTGGTGGGACAGTAGCTTGGAGGAGCGGGTGAAGCCCTTGCCGCACTGGGCGCATGTGAAAGGGCGCTCAGCGGTGTGGGTGCGCTGATGCACCAGCAGGTGACTAGAATGGGTGAAGCCCTTGCCGCACTGGGCGCAGATGTAGGGGCGCTCGCCTGTGTGGGTGCGTTGATGCACCAGCAGGTGACTGGACTGGGTGAAGCCCTTGCCGCACTGGGCGCAGGTGTAGGGGCGCTCGCCGGTGTGGGTGCGCTGGTGCACTAGCAGGCTGCTGGACTGGGAGAAGCCTTTGCCGCACTGGGCGCAGGTGAAGGGGCGCTCCCCGCTGTGGGTGCGCAGGTGCTTCAGCAGGCTGCTGGAGTGGGTGAAGCCCTTGCCGCACTGGGCGCAGGTGAAGGGGCGCTCACCGGTGTGGGTGCGCTGGTGCTCCAGCAGGTTGCTGGAGTGGGTGAAGCCCTTGCCGCAGTCGCTGCAGGTGAAGGGCCGCTCACCAGTGTGCAGGCACCTGTGTTTCTTCAGTTCCGGCGATGACTTGAACCCTTTGCCGCAGTCGGAGCAGGTGAAGGGCCGCTCACTGCTGTGCACACGCCGGTGCACCCGCAGTCCCGACAACTGGGCAAAGCTTTTGCCACAGGTGGAGCACTCATAGGGCTTCTCGCCCGTGTGTACTCGCCGGTGGTTCTTCAGCTCATTCATTGTCTTGAAGTTCTTGCCGCAGTCGGAGCAGGTGAAGGGCCTCTCATCTGTGTGGAGTTGCTGGTGGATCTTCAGGTGATACACCCTCGTAAAGTTGTTGCCGCACTCCAAGCAGTTGAAGGGTCGTTCTCCAGTGTGCACCCGCCGGTGGATCTCCAGCTTGCTCGGGTGCTGCCAGGCCTTGCCACACACGTCGCACACATAACGCTTCTCCTTGTTGTGCCCGTCATGTGGTCCTCCATCGAAGCTCAGCCCCTCAAAACTTAGCCCGCACACCGAGCAGATGGGGGTTGGGGGGGGGGGGGGTTCACTGGCACCCTGGCCACCCTCAATGGCCGCTCACATCCCCGTCTCTCCGTCCACAGCAACGGCTCCTAAACCCTGCAGGAGGGGAACACAGAGGGTCAACAAGCTGGCAAACAGGACATTACATACAGACAGACAGCACATATTGGGTGCGTGTATGGCAGAAGAAGCCGTTATATAATTCTGTGCGGCACAGCGGTACAGTTGCTGCCTCACCGCCAGAGACCCAGGCTCGATCCTGATCGGGTGCTGTATGGAGTTTGTACGTTCTCCCCTTGACCTGCGTGGGTTTTTACTCCAGGTGATCCGGTTTCCTCCAACATTTCAAAGACGTTCAGAGTTATAGATTAATCGGTGTCCGCAAAATTGTTAAATTGTACCTGATGTGCATAGGATTGTGCTAGTGTACAGGATGATCGCTGGTTGGCGCGGACTCTGCGGGTCGAAATACCTGTTTCTACGCTGCATCTCTAAACTAAACTAAAGAAGGGTCTTGACCCAAAATGTCACCCATTCATTCTCTCCAAAGATGCTGCCTGACCCGCTGGTTACTCCAGCACTATGTGTCTGTCAAGAAAAATGTTCCCAATGTTGGGCGAGTCCAGAACCAGGGGCCACAGTCTTAGAATAAAGGGGAGGTCATTTAAGACTGAGGTGAGAAAAAACTTTTTCAGCCAGAGAGTTGTGAATTTATGGAATTCCCTGCCACAGAGGAGGCCAAATCACTGGATGGATTTAAGAGAGAGTTAGATAGAGCCCTAGGGGCTAGTGGAGTCGATGATATGGGGAGAAGGCAGACACAGGTTATTGACAGGGGACGATCAGCCATGATCACAATGAATGGTGGTGCTGGCTCAAAGGCCGAATTGCCTCCTCCTGCACCTATTTTCTGTTTCTATGTATCTTCTGCACAGATGCTGCCTGACCTGCTGAGTTACTCCAGCACTCTCTCTGTCTCTCTCCCTCAGTCTCTCACCCTCTATCCATCTCTCTGTCTCTCTCTCACTCTCTCTCTTTCTCTCCTCTCTCTCTCTGTCCCACTCTGTCTTTCTCTCGCTGTCTCTCTGTCTGTCTTACTCTCTCACTCTCTCTGTCACTATCTGTCTCTCCCCCCTCTCTATCTATCTCTCTCTCTCTCTGTCCCCCTCTCTGTCTTTCTCTCGCTCTCTGTCTGTCTTACTCTCTCACTCTCTCTGTCACTATCTCTGTCTCTCCCTCTCTCTGTCCCTGTCTCTCTCTCTCTCTGTCTCGTCTCCCTCTGTCACTCTCTCCTTCTGTGTGTCTCTCTCTTTCTCTCGCTCCCTCTTTCTCTCTCTCTCTATCTATCTTTCTCTCTCTCTCTCTCTGTCTCTCTCTGTCTGTCTAACTATCTATCTATCTGTCTGTCTCTCTCACTGTCTCTCTTTTGTCTTTCTTTGTCTGGCTTTCTCTCAGTTTGTCTCTCACTCTGTTTGTCTCTCTCCCCGTCTCTCTCTCTCTCCCTGTCTCTCTCAATCTCTCTGTCTCTGTCCGTGTGTGTCTCTCTCCCCCTCTCACTCTCTATCTCTCTCTTTTGTGAATTTGTGGAATTTCCTGCCAAAACAGGGCAGTGGAGGCCAAGTCGCTGGATGGACTTAATAGAGAGTTAGATTGAGCTCTAGGGGCTAGTGGAATCAAGGGATATGGGGAGAAGGCAGGCACGGGATATTGATTGGGGATGATCAGCCATGATCACAATGAATGGCGGTGCTGGCTCGAAGGGCTGAATGGCCTTCTCCTGCACCTATTTTCAATGTTTTCTATGTCTCTGTATCTCTCTCTCTGTATCTCTCTCTCCCCACATCCGTGTCTGTCTCTTTCCCCCTCTCTGTCCGTTTCTCTCAATCTGTCTCTCTCACTGTCTCGCACTCTCTGTCTCTCTGCATCTCTCTCTATCTCACTCTCTGTCTCTCTCTCACTCTGTCTCCTACTCTCTCTCTGTCCAGGGCTCAAAATTAGCAGTTGCCCGGTTGCCAATGGCGATGTATAGTCCCACCGGGCAACCTAAAAGCCATGCCACTTTGCCCGGCTTGGCAAGCACTCGGGACACTTACTGTTTAATTCTGAGCGGAATATAAAACACATTGAAACTTTTATCTCCTGTTCTGCATTATGTTTACATATTCTGTTGTGCTGCAGCAAGCAAGAATTTTGTTGTCCTCTCTGGGACTCATGACAATAAAGCTCTTTGACTTCGACTTAAGCAAGAAAGGGTTCTTGAAGAAAAAAAGAGCTACCTTAAATTTAATTGTGTCTGGTTGGCTACCTATAATAGGGTGAAGACTATTCCATGCTTAAATTGTGCGGGTGAACTCCATGGAGCAGCCAGCATCTCTGGATAGAAGAAATTGGGTGACATTTCAGGTAGAGACCCTTTTTTAGATTTTTTCTGGTTTTAGTATTTTTAGTTTAATTTAAAGATACAGTGTGGAAAACAGGCCCTTCAGCCATCGAGACCACGCCGACCACTGATCACCCACACACTAGTTTCTATCCCACACATTAGCGATGTAAATCAAGAGTCAAGAAAACATAGAAACATAGAAACATAGAAACATAGAAATTAGGTGCAGGAGTAGGCCATTCAGCCCTTCGAGCCTGCACCGCCATTCAATATGATCATGGCTGATCATCCAACTCAGTATCCCGTACCTGCCTTCTCTCCATACCCTCTGATCCCCTTAGCCACAAGGGCCACATCCAACTCACTCTTAAATATAGCCAATGAACTGGCCTCAACTACCCTCTGTGGCAGAGAGTTCCAGAGACTCACCACTCTCTGTGTTGAAAAAAGTCTTTCTCATCTCGGTCTTAAAGGATTTCCCCTTATCCTTAAGCTGTGACCCCTTGTCCTGGACTTCCCCAACATCGGGAACAATCTTCCTGCATCTAGCCTGTCCAACCCCTTAAGAATTTTGTAGGTTTCTATAAGATCCCCTCTCAATCTCCTAAATTCCAGAGAGTATAAACCGAGTCTATCCAGTCTTTCTTCATAAGACAGTACTGACATCCCAGGAATCAGTCTGGTGAACCTTCTCTGCACTCCCTCTATGGCAATAATGTCCTTCCTCAGATTTGGAGACCAAAACTGTACGCAATACTCCAGGTGTGGTCTCACCAAGACCCTGTACAACTGAAGTAGAACCTCCCTGCTCCTGTACTCAAATCCTTTTGCTATGAAAGCTAACATACCATTTGCTTTTTTCACTGCCTGCTGCACCTGCATGCCTACTTTCAATGACTGGTGTACCATGACACCCAGGTCTCGCTGCATCTCCCCTTTTCCTAATCGGCCACCATTTAAATAATAGTCTGCTTTCCTGTTTTTTGCCACCAAAGTGGATAACCTCACATTTATCCACATTATACTGCATCTGCAAACATTTGCCCACTCACCCAGCCTATCCAAGTCACCTTGCAGTTCCTAGCATCCTCCTCACAGCGAACACTGCCCCCCAGCTTAGTGTCATCCGCAAATTTGGAGATATTGCCTTCAATTCCCTCATCCAGATCATTAATATATATTGTAAATAGCTGGGGTCCCAGCACTGAGCCCTGCGGTACCCCACTAGTTACTGCCTGCCATTGTGAAAGGACCCGTTTACTCCTACTCTTTGCTTCCTGTTTGCCAGCCAGTTCTCTATCCACATCAATACTGAACCCCTAATACCGTATGCTTTAAGTTTGTATACTAATCTCTTATGTGGGACCTTGTCGAAAGCCTTCTGGAAGTCCAGATATACCACATCCACTGGTTCTCCCTTATCCACGCTACTAGTTACATCCTCGAAAAATTCCACAAGATTCGTCAGACATGATTTACCTTTCGTAAATCCATGCTGACTTTGTCCAATGATTTCACCACTTTCCAAATGTGCTGCTATCCCATCTTTAATAACTGACTCTAGCAGTTTCCCCACTACCGATGTTAGACTAACTGGTCTGTAATTCCCCGTTTTCTCTCTCCCTCCCTTCTTAAAAAGAGGGGTTACATTTGCTACCGCCAATCCTCAGGAACTACTCCAGAATCTAAAGAGTTTTGAAAGATTATCACTAATGCATCCACTATTTCCTGAGCTACTTCCTTAAGTACTCTGGGATGCAGCCTATCTGGCCCTGGGGATTTATCGGCCCTTTAATCTATTCAATTTACCCAACACCACTTCCCGACTGACCTGGATTTCACTCAATTCCTCCTTTGACCCCACAGTCCCCTGCTATTTCAGGCAGATTATTTATGTCTTCCTTAGTGAAGACGGAACCAAAGTAGTTATTCAATTGGTCCGCCATATCCTTGTTCCCCATGATCAACTCACCTGTTTCTGACTGCAAGGGACCTACATTTGTTTTAACTAACCTCTTTCTCTTCACATATCTATAAAAACATTTGCAGTCAGTTTTTATGTTCCCTGCCAGTTTCCTTTCATAATCGATTTTTCCTTTCCTAATTAAGCCCTTTGTCCTCCTCTGCTGGTCTCTGAATTTCTCCAGTCCTCTGGTATGCTGCTTTTTCTGGCTACTTTGTACGCATCATCCTTTGCTTTGATACTATCCCTGATTTCCCTTGTTATCCACGGATGCACTACCTTCCCCGATTTATTCTTTTGCCAAACTGGGATGAACAATTTTTGTAGTTCATCCATGCAGTCTTTAAATGTCTTCCATTGTATATCCACCGTCAACCCTTTTAGAATTAATTGCCAGTCAATCTTGGCCAATTCACGTCTCATACCCTCAAAGTTACCTTTCTTTAAGTTCAGAAACCATTGTTTCTGAATTAACAATGTCACTCTCCATCCTAATGAAGAACTCAACCATATTATGGTCACTCTTGCCCAAGGGGGCACGTACAACAAGACGGCTAATTACCCCTTCCTCATTACTCAAAACCCAGTCTAAAATAGCCTGCTCTCTCGTTGGTTCCTCTACATGTTGATTTAGATAACTATCCCGCATACATTCCAAAAAATCCTCTTCCTCAGCACCCCTGCCAATTTGATTAACCCAATCTATATGTAGATTGAAGTCACCCATTATAACTGTTTTGCCTTTGTCACACGCTTTTCTAATTTCCTGTTTGATACCATCCCCAACTTCTCTGCTACTGTTAGGTGGCCTGTACACAACACCCACCAGCGTTTTCTGCCCCATAGTGTTTTGTAGCTCTACCCATACCGATTCCACATCCTCCAAGCTAATGTCCTTCCTTTCCATTGCGTTAATCTCCTCTCTAACCAGCAACGCTACCCCACCTCCTTTTCCTTTCTCTCTATCCCTCCTGAATATTGAATATCCCTGGATGTTCAGCTCCCAGCCTATGTCACCCTGGAGCCATGTCTCCGTGATCCCAACTATATCATAATCATTAATATCTATCTGCACGTTCAACTCGTCCACCTTATTACGAATACTCCTTGCATTGAGACACAAAGCCTTCAGGCTTGTCTTTACAACGCACTTACCCCTTATACAATTTTGCTGAAAAAGTGGCCCTTTTTGATTTTTGCCCTGGTTTTGTCTGCCTGCCACTTTTACTTTTCACCTTGCTACCTAATGCTTCTACCCTCATTTTACACCCACCTGCCTCTCTGCTCTTGTACCCATCCCCCTGCCACATTAGTTTAAATCCTCCCCGACAGCACTAGCAAACACTCCCCAAGAACATTGGTTCCATTCCATTCCAGGTGCAAACCGTCCTGTTTGTACCGGTCCCACCTCCCCCAGAACTAGTCCCAGTGCCCTAAAAATTTGAATCCCTCCCCCTTGCACCACTTTTCAAGCCACGTATTCATTTGCATTATCCTCCTATTTCTACTCTGACTGGCCCGTGGTACTGGTAGTAATCCGGAGATTACTACCTTTGAGGTCCTACTTTTAAGTTTATCTCCTAGCTCCCTAAATTCACCTTGTAGGACCTCATCCCTTTTTTTTACCTATATCGTTGGTGCCAACATGCACCACGACAACTGGCTGTTCACCCTCCCCCTCCAGAATGTTCTGCAGCCGTTTCAGTGACATCCCTGACCTTTGCACCAGGGAGGCAACATACCATCCTGGAGTCTCGTTTGCGGCCGCAGAAACGCCTATCTATTCCCCTGACAATTGAATCCCCTATTACTATTGCCCTTCCCCTCTTTTTTTTTCCCCCCTCATGTGCTGCAGAGCCACCCATGGTGCCATGAACCTGGCTGCTGCTGCATTCCCCTGATGAGCCAAGCCATCTCCCTCAACAGTATCCAAAATGGTATACCTGTTTAGGAGGGAGATGACCGCAGGGGACTCCTGCACTACCTGCCTACTGCTTTGCTGGCTATTGGCCACCCGTTCCCTTCTTGTCCTCTTACCTTTTGCCTGCGGTGTGACCAACTCACTGTACGTGCTATCCACGACTTTCTCCACATCATGGATGTTCCAGTATGAATCCAGCCGCAGTTCCAATCGTTCAATGCGGTCTGCCAGGAGCTGCAGCTGGACACACTTCCTGCAAACGTAGTCACCAGGGACACCGACCATCTCCCTGATCTCCCACATGTTGCAGGCTGAACAAACCACGGGGCCAATCTCCACTGCCATACCTTACTCCCAAATTACTCTGTATTAAATATTAAAAAAACACAAAAACTTATCCTTTAAACTTTACTACTAAATACTGAATCCCTAACTCCCAGAATCCCTAACTCCCAGAAGGCAGAAATGTAAAATTGTACACCCGGGGTTACACCCAATCAGCTGCTTCCTCGGGTCCTCTTCCACCAATCAGCGGCTTCCTCAAAAAAGAAAAAAAAAAACCCCACTTCTCCAAATGGAACGTTATGGATTTGGGTAAGCCTCCTGTGGGCCTCTGAAAAAAACAAGCCCCGCGCTAGATTTTATAGCTTACCGGTCGGGTGTCGTTCCTCCCCCTCCTCCTCTTCTTCCAACGGCTCCTGTGGGCCTCTGAAAAAAACAAGCCCCGTGCTAGATTTTTATCCTTACCGGTCGGGTGTTGCTCCTCCCCCTCCTCCTCTTCTTCCAACGGCTCCTGTGGGCCTCTGAAAAAACAAGCCCCGCGCTAGATTTTTATCCTTACCGGTCGGGTGTCGCTCCTCCCCCTCCTCCTCCTCCTCTTCTTCCAACGGCTCCTGTGGGCCTCTCTTATTTTACTTCAAAACCGTTTTGTGTTTTATTCTCTCACGTCCCAGTTAGAACAATGAAATTCTTACTTGTAGCAGCACAAAAGAATCTTAAGGGGTTGGACAGGCTAGATGCAGGAAGATTGTTCCCGATGTTGGGGAAGTCCAGGACAAGGGGTCACAGCTTAAGGATAAGGGGGGAAATCCTTTAAGACCGAGATGAGAAAGACTTTTTTCACACAGAGAGTGGTGAGTCTCTGGAACTCTCTGCCACAGAGGGTAGTTGAGGCCAGTTCATTGGCTATATTTAAGAGTGAGTTGGATGTGGCCCTTGTGGCTAAGGGGATCAGAGGGTATGGAGAGAAGGCAGGTACGGGATACTGAGTTGGATGATCAGCCATGATCATATTGAATGGCGGTGCAGGCTCGAAGGGCTGAATGGCCTACTCCTGCACCTAATTTCTATGTTTCTATGTTTCTATATGTAAACATAGTACTCTGGAAACAATGTTATAAACAATAAAACAAAACAGAGTATCTTATATATTACTAAAACTTTCTGACTTTCTGTTTCGTGATTTCTGAACGAACGCCGCCACTTACGGCCTTCAGTTTTGGCCACCTCGCTCAGATTCCCTTCCGCTGAGCTGGACCAGAGGATTTTTCCCATCAATGAAACATAAAAGAGTTATTAATGTTTTTAAAATGTTGACATTTTCTCTGCTGCCCCTGCTGATGGGAGGGGGGAGGGACTATGAAACCCGAAAGTGTTGTGCCTCAGTCAGTCTCTGCAAGATGGGGGGAAGTGAGAGGGTCTCGTCTCTCAGTCTGAGCTGTGAATGACACTGAAGACATGTCTACTAAACTGTGAGTGTGGTTTTACTGACATTGAGGTTTGAAAATGTGGTCGGTTTGAAGTAAAAAGGACTGCAAATGGTTGTTTGGCGGTTTTGGGTTGAAGTAAAAAACACAATGTGGTTTGAAAAATGAAAATATGGTTGGTTTGAAGTAAATTGCAAATGGTTGTTTGGGGGTTTTGGGTTGACGTAAAAGGCACTGCAAATGGTTATGTGGGGGGTTTGGGTTGAAGTAAAAGGCACTGCAAATGGTTGTGTGGGGGGTTTGGGTTGAAGTAAAAGGCACTGCAAATGGTTGTTTGGGGGTTTTGGGTTGAAGTAAAAGGCACTGCAAATGGTTGTTTGGTCTAAACTTGACAACTTCCTTTTTGCACTGTATATTGATTTTAGATAAAATGCTACCACATATGGCTGTGATTTTCAGACATCTTACTCAGTCCCTCTCCGCTCATCAGGTGCAGAGGATTCTTCCCATCAATGAAAAATAAGTGTTATTAGTGTTTAAAAATATTGAGTCTCTCTCGCCTGTCAATCACGCCTTGAAGGCCAGGGGAAGGATTATAAAATCCGAAAGGGATTTTATAATCCCTCCCCCTTTTCTGGTGGGAGGGGGAGGGATTATAAAAGCATGAAGTGTGGGTGTGGCTCAATCTCTGCAAGATGGGGGAGGGAGCGGTCACGACTGTCTGAGCTGTGAATCAACTGAATACACTGAATGTCTACTGAACTGTGAGTGTGGTGTTTTGTGTGCGTTTATGGTGGTTTCACCCTGCTTGAAATGGTATGAAACGGCATTTGAATTTGGTGGCCTTGCACCCTGCTTGAAATGTTATGAAACGGCACTTGAATTTGGTGGCCTTGCACCCTGCTTGAAGTGGTATGAAACTGCACTTGAATTTGGTGACCTTGCACTCTGCTGGATGTGGTATGAAACTGCACTGAATTTGGTGGACTTGCACCCTGCTGAAAGTGGTATGAAACTGCACTTACATTGGGTGGCCTTGCACCCTGCTTGAAGTGATAGGAAAATGGATTTGAATTTGGTGGCCTTGCACCCTGCTTGAAATGGAATTTCAAGGAATAGCTGTGAGTCAACTGCCAGCCCACCAGCCGTGAGTGAGCTGCGAGCACATCAGGCTTGAGGGACTGAGCTGCCACCCCAAGAATCCATTTGGCCCACAATGTCCATACTAGCCCTCTGGACACCAGTCCCTTCAGCCCACAACACCCATACCAGCGCTCCAGAAAGCCCCCCCCCCACCCCACTGGCCACCAATGTTGGAATTGGTGAAGAGGTGGAATATTGCGTCATGGACCAGCCCCCGTGTGAACATGGGTCCGACTTAGTATAGCATTTATATATGAATATATAACTATATATACACACACACACACACACACACACACACAATTTCCCTCCTGGGATTAATAAAATTTTATCGTATAGTATCGCGTGTGTAGGAAGGAACTGCAGATGCTGGTTTAAACTGAAGATAGACACAAAAAGCTGGAGTAACTCAACAGGTCAGACAAAATCTCTGGACAAAAGGAAAATATTACGTTTTGGGTTGGGTCTGAAAAAGGTTGCTGCACACCTTTGGAATGTGGAAGGAAACAAGAGCACCCAGAGAAAACCCATGCAATCAAAGGGAAAAGGAGTAAACCTCATACAGACAGCACCCATATACAGGATCAATCCCGGGTCTCTGGCAATTTTAGGCAGCAACTTTATGGCCAATGTATTGCCCCATAGTCTTGAACTGAATTAAAACATACAGTAGCTGTAAAGGGGGACACAGAGTCACTTAGAGATTTAAGACTGAACATGGATAGTTTCTTTTTTTTAGTAGCCAAAGTTAACAATGTATAATTTTTTGTGTGTTGGAAAATAAAATATAATGGCACATCTGGTGGACTTGCTGCCTCACACGCCAGAGATCTGTGTTTGATCCTGTCCTCGGGCACTGTCAGTGTTGAATTTGCACATTCTCCCTACAAGCATGTAGGTTTCCTCCCACATCCGAAAGATGCATTGGCCTTGTAGGTTAACTTGTCTCTGTAAAATTGTCCCTAATGTGCAGGGAGTGGGTGAGGAAAGTGGGATAACAGAACTTGTGTGAATGGGTAGACAAAAATGCTGGAGAAACTCAGCGGGTGAGGCAACTTCCATGGAGCGAAGGAAATAGGCGACTTTTCGGGTCGAGACCCTTCTTCAGACTGATGTGAGGGTGCAGTGGGGTGGGAAGAAGAAAGGAAGAGGCGGAGACAGTGGGCTGAGGGAGAGCTGGGAAGCGGAGGAGAAAGCAGGGACTACCTGAAATTAGAGAAGTCAATCTTCATACCGCTGGGGTGTAAACTACCCAAGCAAAATATGAGGTGCTGCTCCTCCAATTTATGGTGGGCCTCACTCTGACCTTGGAGGAGGCCCAGGGCAGAAAGGTCGGATTCGGAATGGGAGGGGGAGTTGAAGTTTTGAGCCACCGGGAGATCAGGTTGGTTATTGCGAACCGAGCGGAGGTGTTGGACGAAGTGATTGCCAAGCATACGCTCGGTCTCACCGAAGTAGAGTAGCTGACACCTAGAGCAATGGATGCAATAGATGAGGTTGGAGGAGGTGCAGGTGAACCTCTGCTGCACCTGGAAAGGCTGCTTGGGTCCTTGAATGGAGTCGAGGGGGAGATAAAGTGACAAGTGTATCATTTCCTGTAGTTACAAGGGAAAATGCCAAGAGAAATGTTGGGTTGGGTGGGAAGGGACAAATTGACCAGGGAGTTACAGAGGGAGTTGGTTGGCAGACAGGAAGCAAAGAGTAGGAGTGAACGGGTCCTTTTCAGAATGGCAGGCAGTGGCGATTGGAGTGCCGCAAGGCTCGGTGTTGGGACCGCAACTGTTTCCCATATATATTAATGATTTGGAAGAGGGAATTAGGAGCAACACTAGCAAGTTTGCAGATGACACAAAGCTGGGTGGCAGTGTGAACTGTGAAGAGGATGTTAGTAGGTTGCAGGGTGACCTGGACAGGTTTTTGTTGAGTGGGTACATGCGTGGCTGATGCAGTATAATATAGATAAATGTGAGGTTATCCACTTTGGTGGCAAAAACAAGGGGGCAGATTATTATCTCAATGGGGTTAGGTTAGGTAAGGGGGAGGTACAGCGAGATCTGGGTGTCCTTATACACCGGTCACTGAAAGTTGGCATGCAGGCACAGCAGGCAGTGAAGAAAGCTAAAGGAATGTTGGCCTTCATAACAAGAGGATTTCAGTATAGGAGTAGTGAGGTTCTTCTGCAATTGTATAGGGCTCTGGTAAGACGATATCTGGAGTATTGTGTACAGTTTTGATCCCCTAATTTGACGAAGGACATCCTTGTGATTGAGGCAGTGCAGCGCAAGTTCACAAGATTGATCCCTGGGATGGCGGGATTGTCTTATGAGGAAAGATTGAAAAGACTAGCTTGTATTCACTGGAGTTTAGAAGGATGAGAGGGGATCTTATAGAAACATCAAATTATAAAAGGACTGGACAAGCTAGATGCAGGAAAAATGTTCCCAATGTTGGGCGAGTCCAGAACCAGGGACCACAGTCTTAGAATAAAGGGGAGTCCATTTAAGATTGAGATGACAAAAAACATTTCCATCCAGAGAGTTGTGAATTTGTGGAATTCACACAGAGGGCAGTGGAGGACAAATCACTGGATGGATTTAAGAGAGAGTTTGATAGAGCTCTAGGGGCTAGTGGAATCAAGGGATATGGGTATTGCACGGTCATGCACGGGGTATTGATTGGGGACGATCAGCCATGATCACAATAGACAATAGGTGCAGGAATAGGAATTCGATCCAGCACCGCCATTCAATATGATCATGGCTGATCATCCCCAATCAGTATCCCGTTCCTGCCTTCTCCCCATATTCCCTGACTATGCCATTTCTAAGAGCCCTATCTAGCTCTCTCTTGAAAGCATCCAGAGAACCTGCCTCCATCACCCTCTGAGGCAGAGAATTCCACAGACTCATCACTCTCTGTGAGAAAAAGTGTTTCCTCATCTCCGTTCTAAATGGCTTACTCCTTATTCTTAAACGGTGGCCCCTGGTTCTGTACTCCCCCAATATCGGGGACATGTTTCCTGCCTCTAGCGTGTCCAAACTCTTAACAATCTTATATGTTTCAATGAGATCCCCACTCATTGTTCTAAATTCCAGAGCGTACAAGCCCAGCTGCTCCATTCTCTCAGCATATGACAGTCCCGCCATCCCGGGAATTAACCTTGTAAACCTATATTGTTACCAAAGTGGATACCCTCACATTTATCCGCATTAAATATCATCTGCCATGCATCTGCCCACTCCCCCAACCTGTCCAAGTCACCCTGCATTCTCATAGCATCCTCCTCACAGTTCACACTGCCACCCAGCTTTGTGTCATCTGCAAATTTGCTAATGTTACTTTGAATCCCTTCATCGAAATTATTGATGTATATTGTAAATAGCTGCGGTCCCAGCACCGAGCCTTGCATTCGGCTTGAAGGGCCAAATGTCCTCCTCCTGCACCTATTTTCTATGTTTCTGTTTCTATGTATCAAGCTCTCTCACTCTCTCTGTCTCTGTCTCTCTCTTTGTCCCCTCTCTCTCAATTTTCAATTTCAATTTCAATTTTCAATTAAAAAAACTTTATTGGCATGATAAAATACATCGTTATATTGCCAAAGTATAAACCATGACATACATATTTAAAATGCATAACTAAATACAAGTATACAGTGCATGGATAGATATGTCCATGTACATAAACTCACAATAGACCTATAGCCCTTTATTGATTGCTACAGGTTCTTGCATGTGTAAGCAGTACAACAGAATAGCAACTTTAGCAATTCAATATTAATTTCTTCGTGTCAGTTAATGTCAATTAGTAAGTGCATGCATATGTGTATATTGGTCATTCCCCGTCTCTCAGGTTATGGCATGCTGTTACGTATTGTGCACCAAGATGTGCCGTATTTCTGTCAAGTATTATTCTTAGTTTTGATGTATCATCTAGTTCTTTAAAATCAGGGGTTGCCAGACTGAGTTTGTCAAAGTATGTTTTTCTTGTTTTGTCAATTTTTTTGCATTTTAGGAGGAAGTGCACCTCTGTTTCAACCTCATCTGACAAACAGTGGCCGCATATTCTATTTCCTCTTGGTTGCCATAATCTCTTGTCTTCCTTTTTCAACTGCCCAATAGTGATCACTTTACCTGTATTCAGCGAGGGTCTGTCTCTGCTTTATGTCTCTAACAGTTGAGAGATAGTCTGCCAATTTATAATCCCTTTTTAGGGCACGGTAACATTCTAACCTCTTTGGCTTTTGGTTTCTTTATCCCAATGTTCCAAATACATTTCTTTATATTGTTTAAAATTGGGTTCACTCTAACTGGTGATTGGGGATCAGTATTGAGGTTGGTCAGGGTTCCGTCTCTCTCTCTCCCTCTCAGTCTCTTCCGATCTCTCTTTCTCCCTCTTTCTGTCTCTCTCTCTCTCTCTCTCTCTCTCTCTCTCTCTCTGTCTCCATCTCACTGACACTCACTGTCTCTCTCGCTCCGTCTCTCTCTGCTCTCTCTCTCTGCTCTCTCTCTCTCTCTCTGTCTCCATCACTGTGTCTCTCTCTCTCCCCATCTCTCTCCCTCCATGTCTGTCTCTCTCTCTTTCTCTCTCTCACTCGCTATCTATCTATCGATCTCTGTCTCTCTCTCTGCCACTTTCTCTGTCTTTGTCTTTCTCTCTCCCTCTCTCTCTCTCCCTCTCTCTCTCTCTCTCTGTCTGTCTGTCTCTCTCTGTCCCTCTCTCTGTCTCCCTCTCTGTCTCCCTCTCTGTCTCCCTCTCAGTCTCAGTCTCACTCTCACTCTCAGTCTCACTCTCAGTCTCACTCTCAGTCTCACTCTCAGTCTCACTCTCAGTCTCACTCTCACTCTCACTCTCACTCTCACTCTCACTCTCACTCTCACTCTCACTCTCACTCTCACTCTCACTCTCACTCTCAGTCTCACTCTCAATAGACAGTAGGTGCAGGAGTAGGCCATTCAGCCCTTCGAGCCAGCACCGCCATTCAATGTGATCATGGCTGATCATCCACAATTAGTACCCCGTTCCTGCCTTCTCTCCATATCCCCCGACTCTGCTATTTTTAAGAGCCCTATCTAGCTCTCTTGAAAGCATCCAGAGAACCTGCCACAACCGCCCTCTGAGGCAGAGAATTCCACACACCACTCTAACCCCCGCTCTCTCTCTCTCTCTGTCTGTCTGTCTCTCTCTGTATCTCTCTCTTACTGTGTTTTTCGCTGTGTCTCTCTCTTGCTGTCTGTCTCCCTCTGTCTCTCTCCTTGCCTCTCTCCCTGTCTCTTTCTCTCTCTCTCTCCCCTCTCTCTCTCTCTGTCTCTTTGTTTCTCTCTCTCTCTCTCTCTCTCTCACACTGTCTCCCTCTACGTATCTCTCTCTCTCTGCTCTCTCTCTGTGTCTCATTCTATCTCTCTCTGTCTCTCCCTCTCCTTCTCTCTCTCTCTCCCTCTCCCTCTCTCTGTCTCTCACTTTTCTGTCTCTCTCTCTCCGTGTGTGTGTGTCTCTCTCTCTCTCTCTGTCTCTCACTCTCCCTGTGTCTGTCTGTCTGTCTGTCTCTCTCTCTCTCTCTCTCTGTATCTCTCTCTGTGCCTCCGTGTCTCTCTCCCTTGCTGTCTCTCTCTCTCTCTCTCGCTGTCTGCCTCTCTCTCTCTCTGTCTGTCTCCTTCACTTTCTCTGTCTCACTCTCTCTCCCTATCTGTCTCTTTCCCTCTCACTCTCTGTCCCCCTCTCTCTCTCTCTCTGTATCTCCCTCTCCCTCTCCCTCTCTCTCTGTATCTCCCTCTGTCTCTTTCTGTCTCTCCCTCTCCCCTCTCTCTCTCTCTATTATATATATATATATGAAAAAAAATGAATTGAGAGATATAGAGAGAGAGAGAGAGAAAGAGAGAGAGACAGATATATATATATATATATCTGTCTCTCTCTCTTTTCTCTCTGTCTCTATATCTCTCAATTCAATTTTTTTTCAATTTAAAAAACTTTATTGGCATGATAAAATAAATTATTATATTGCCAAAGTATAACATAACATACATATTTAAAATGTATAAATATGAATACAAGTATACAGTGCATGGATAGATATGCCCCTGTACACACACATATATATATATATATATACACTCACAATACATCTGTAGCTCTTTATTGGTTGCTACACGTTCTTGCAGCTGTAAGCAGTACAACAGAATACAGAAGAGATTCTGGCAACCAAGAGAAAATAAAATATGCGGCCACGGTTTGACAGATGAGGTTGAAACAGAAGTGCACTTCTTCCTAAAATGCAAAAAAAAATTGACAAAACAAGGAAAACATACTTTGACAAACTCAGTCTGGCAAACCCAGATTTTAAAGAACTAGATGACATATCAAATCTAAGAATAATCCTTGGTGAAGGAAATAAGGCACATCTTGGTGCACAATACATAACAGCATGCCATAACCTGAGAGACGGTGAATGACCAACATGCACATATGTACGCACACACTAATTGACATTAACTGATAACTGATAGTCTTAGTACCAACTGACACAGGGAACTCTTTTCTGGGTTCCCCTCTTGGGTTTGAAGGGCTTTAAACTGGAGGGTATCTGGGGGGCTAGTTTTAAGGTGATTCCAAAAATTTAGTGCTCGTTGCCGGATATTTATTATCTGTGGGTATCTGCCTAATTCCCCCCTACATGCATTTGTTGGTGTTTTCCTTTGGATACGGATAATGTTCCAACAAAATTTTGCATGCAGGGCATGTATGTTTTTCCCATTTAATATAGCTATGTTGACGTCGGAAGTGTTGCGCCGCTGCCGTGAGAGCCTCTGTGCCAAATTCGCCCAGGTCACCGGCATGGATCAGGCTGCGGCTCAGTGCATCCTGGAGGACAAACAGTGGCTGCTGGAAGTAAGTACCAAACACTGGGTAGTAACGGTGGAAGATAGTGGACTTCAAATGGGGTGGTTGGAGAAAGCATCCTGCTTGCCTGCTCGCTTTTCACTTACTGTAACTGCAGGAAAAATGTTCCCGGTGTTGGGGGAGTTTCAGAACCAGGGTTCACTGTTTAAGGGGGAACCAGTTAGGACTGAGATGAGGACAAACTTTCTTCACACAGAGAGTTGTGAATTTGTGGAATTGCCTGCCACAGAAGGCAGAGCAGGCCAATTCACTGGATGTTTTCAAGAGAGTTACATTTAGTTCTTGGGGCTAACGAAATCAAGGGAACAAGGCCAGTTGTCCGTGATGTCTGGATCCCAATGCTCAGCGCTTCATGTTTTGGAGTTGGCTTATGTTATTGATTTGTAATTAGCCTGATTTGTAATTAGTTTGACAAAACCTTAATTTATTAATCCGGAATATCCAGGTAGATGGGATAAGTGAAATATTTAATGACATGCAAGTTGTCAGGCTGTCTATTCCAGGGCTGCCAACTCTCACGCTTTGAGCGTGAGAATCACACATTTTAACAAATTCTCACACCCCTCACGCTGATCAGAAATTTCTCACGCGCTGTCGTAAGTCTGTGATCAACGAAAATTTCAAAACTCATTTCAACTGTATGGGCCCATGGGTGTTGGAAGGAGAAGCAGCGACGGGGACAGATGCGGACGGGGAGCGGAGCTGGTGTTTGCCGGGCTGGCGAGTCGCTCACTGCAGCTCCGGCCATGAAGAAGCCTCAGTGCAAAGCGTCGGAATCGTTGCGCCACTGCCAAATTCGCCCAGGTGACCGGCATGGATCAGGCTGCGGCTCGGTGCATCCTGAGAACAACCAGTGGCTGCTGGAAGTAAGTACCAAAGCACTGGGTAGAACCAGGGGTCCCTGGTTCTATATTTAAGAATAAAGGGGGGCCAGTTAGGACTGAGATGAGGACAAACTTTCTTCACGCAGAGAGTTGTGAATCTGTCACAGAATTCTCTGCCACAGAAGGCAGTGCAGCCAATTCACTGGATGTTTTCAAGAGAGAGTTACATTTACTGTAGTTCTTGGGGCTCACGAAATCAAGGGATATGGGGAAAAAACAGGAAAGAATAGCCATGATCATATTGAATGTCAGTGCTGGCTCGAAGGGCCGATGGCCTATTCCTTTAATAGCTTGTTCAAAGAAGAGGCATATTTTAAAGGAGTGACAGAGATACTTGCAGGGGAATGTGTGAGGAGATTATTATTTGTCATTAGTTTTAGATTGAACCAGGACATCTGCAGATTCAAAGTTTAATATAGTGATTGTGTTGATACCGACCCCAACCAACCACATAATGAATATCATCCATTGTGGAGGTTTTACTTTTATGATGCCATTTAAACCTCACTTGGATTTCAATCACTTCAATGTAGAAGTAATTGGGAATGGGGAGCATTGGAACAAAACCTTGCCCTCGGTACATATTAACTGTAATGTAATAATGTATGCACGTTGGTAAGTGCAATCAAAACAAAGATCTTTTTATCATTGTTGTGTTATGAATAGCACAGAAAATATTATAAATAACTCTCAAGATCACAGTTAATAGAATAATATTGCTTAAATATATAGTTATTGAACTTTGCATTTTGGAAAAGTCCCAGCTGAGAGGAAGACAGCAAAATACTGAAAATATTGGGGGTGAAAATGACTTCTGGACAGTTTGTTACAAAAATGAAAGAAATTATATCAGAATACTTATACAGCTGAGTAAGTATAATTTTATGGATGGGAATTGTGTTCAACCAACTGAAGACTTCTTTGACAAAGTAACTAGCATGTTAGATACCAAGGAAACCCAATTGAATATAGCAAATTTTGTTCTCCATAATTCTGTGAAGTTTCCCATAAAAGGTTACTGCATTAGAGGAGCACCTGTGGACTTGAACGTAATAGGCTACGTCCAGGGGTCAGATATGGGGCTTTATGTGTGGGCTAGATATATTGTCAGTGCAAAGGGGCTAGGAGCAAGGCCAAGTTTGCATCCAGAGTCAATGTCTGGAATAGTACTAGATGTGCAGTCAAAGCTGGGACCAGGGGTGTGTTCAGCACTGGGAACCTAAGCAGGTAAGCAACTATGATCAGGGTAGAATAGGGGGGCAGGTGTAAGGCTGGACTCAGGGTCAGGAATGAGAGAAGGTATGCAACTGGACACAGGGCCAAGAGTAATACCAGGTGTGCAATGAGACCCAGGTTGGTCAACATGGTCCAAGTGCTTGATTATAATCTGATTCCCATACATGAATACATTAAGATCATTCATGTGCTGCACCTGTTGATCAGAGCCTGGGCTCTACTGTGGAATGTAATTAGGAATGTAATTTACTCTAACCTAATTCATAGCTAATCCAATTTAAAGCATATATATTGCATTCAGTATGCACCATATTGCACAATTTCAAGCTGAAAAATGCAAAAGTTCCGTACTAATGGGTGGGACACACCCTCCTCCCCCACCCCCCCCCCCCCCCCCCTTCGTCGCTACGCTCCCTCGGGCTTGGTCTCGCAATTTTCTCACTCCCAACTCTCACCCAATGTTGGCAGTCCTGCTGTCTCTGTCTCTGTCTCTCTGTATCTTCCTCGCTGTCTCGCTGTCTCTCTCTCTCGGTCTCTCTCTCTCGCATTTTGTTCCTCCCACCACCATCAGCCCCCAGACCGTGTTGTTGCGGCCGCGGCCCGGTTCCCCGCTCCGTCAACCCCAACCCCGGCCCGGCCCGGCCCGGTTCCCCGCTCCGCCAACCCCGGCCCGGCCCGGCTCCCCGCTCCGCCAACCCCAGGCCGGGTCACTGTGCGTCTCCCGGTGCGAGGCCGGAGACTGGAGCCGCCCCGGCACCGAATCCCCTGCGCATGCGCCCTCCCCGCCCTGATCCACCGGAGCCTGTCACCGCGCCCGGCCCCGCCCACCCGGGTGCTCACGGCTCACGCTCCCCGCCCGCCCGCCGCCGCCGCCTGGAGGACCGGCCCGGAGGACCGAGAGAGAGAGAGAGCGCGGGTGGAGCGTTGACCCCAACGATAGCGATCGCGGAGCAAGATAGGCCACTCCTACCAAATGCAATGGGTGACGTGTAGTAGCAACGGAGTGGAACGTGGGCCTTTTTATCGTCCATTTCAGTAACCGGAACCTACCCGACTCGCACTGTAATCAACGTTGCGGGGGAACAGTTTGTGTGTGTGATATAGGGTTAGATTCATTATTCTGTTAATTCATAATTCTGTTGTTTTTTGTTTAAGAATAATATGTTAAAGAACAATATGTTTATAAATTTTGATTCTCCTTTTTAATGTGTTTTAAATAATTTCTTTTCAAATGGCTCGTGCTGTGTTTGAGTTGATTTTGTATTACACTTGCACTCGGTAATTCATCTAATCACACTGTTCACAACTGCAGTATTTGGGAAAATAACAGCAATATGAAGATTCCAGTTGCTCTGCTCTTGGGATGTTCCTTAATGTTTTTGTGTCCATGGAGTTGTTTCTCAACAATAAAATGGGTCTGGTCTTCCCAATAGCCAGAGGGTGTAATGGTGGGGTTATCTAAATGAAATATTTCTCAACATAAAATTTGTTTTGAGCAAGATTTACACACACATGATGTATAACTTAAGGATGGTTTTATTCAGCGAGCATACAACGAATTAGGGTCACACAGAGAGTGGTGAGTCTCTGGAACTCTCTGCCACAGAGGGTAGTTGAGGCCAGTTCATTGGCTATATTTAAGAGTGAGTTGGATGTGGCCCTTGTGGCTAAGGGGATCAGAGGGTATGGAGAGAAGGCAGGTACGGGATACTGAGTTGGATGATCAGCCATGATCATATTGAATGGCGGTGCAGGCTCGAAGGGCTGAATGGCCTACTCCTGCACCTAATTTCTATGTTTCTATGAATTAGATTGTGCTGGAAAGAACACATACACACATATAGTGATATAGAATGTAATATAGATGTATATAATCATATATCATACACATTTATATTTCTCCTGATTTTTATATCCATTGATAAACTTTATTTTGGACTAGACAAGGGACAACATTAAATAAAAAAACATTGTAAACCTCACCGCAACTTCTCTCTGGTGTCTCAGCCGTGCTTATCCGGGCCAGACTCCCCGCCTGCTGTGGAAGGAACATAGGCATCTTTTCGCTTTTATTGTGATTTATTTCTCTTTTTAGCGCTGAATATCTGACAGAACGCTCCATACTGTGAGATATGCACTGTGCTCACAATCACCACTCAGAGACTAAATCGTGGAAGCAAGAGATTCTTTATTATATTTGCGAGTCTGCAGAGTCGGGTGCCTCTCCAAGTTGAGACACACCGAAGTCAGAAGGGTAAACCCCCTTTATACAAACAATTCTACATTCAACCTCCCCTTCGGACCCTTCTCCAATCAGGCACTGAGGTGCACAATCTGTTGGTACGTCCCCCAGACATGTGCATGGTAATGAGCAGTTTCTTGACCAGGGGTGTGTTGTAATAAGATTCTGATAAGGGAGGGAGAGGAGCCTGATGTTGTGGTACACATAGGTACCAATGACATAGGCAGAAAAAGTGATGAGGTCCTGAAGGGAGAATTTAGGGAGTTGGGGGGGAAAGTTAAGGAGAAGGACCAAAAGGGTAACGATTTCAGGATTACTGCCTGTGCCGCGTGACAGTGAGAGTAGGAATGAAATGAGGTGGAGGATAAATGCGTGGCTGAGGGACTGGTGCAGTGGGCAGGGATTCAAGTTTCTTGATTACTGGGACCTCTTTTGGGGAAGACATGATCTGTAAACAAAGGACGGGTTGCACTTGAGCCCGAGGGGGACCAATATCCTGGCAGGGAGATTTGCAAAGGCTACCGGGGAGACTTTAAACTAGAAAGGCTGGGGGGAGGGACTCGGGTAGAGGGGGCTAGGGGTCAGGGTGTGGGGCAAGAGGCAGAGAAGGGAAGCACTCGGATCCAAAATGTAGGCGAGAAAGATGAAAAAGATAATAGACAGAGAATAAGGGATGGTGGGTTTCTAAAATATGTATATTTTAATGCTAGGAGCATTGTAAGTAAGATGGACGAACTTAGAGCCTGGATTGACACCTGGAAATATGATGTTGTGGCAATCAGTGAAACATGGTTGCAGGAGGGCTGTGATTGGAAACTAAATATTCCAGGATTTCGTTGCTTCAGGTGTGATAGAATTTGAGGGACCAGAGGGGGAGGTGTTGCATTGCTTGTCAGAGAAGATATTACAGCAGTGCTTTGGCAGGATAGATTAGAGGGCTCGTCTAGGGAGGCTATTTGGGTGGAACTGAGAAGTGGGAACGGTGTAGCAACACTTTTAGGGGTGTATTATAGACCGCCAAATGGGGAGCGTGAATTGGAAGAGCAAATATGTAAGGAGATAGCAGATATTAGTAGTAAGCACAAGGTAGTGATTGTGGGAGATTTCAATTTTCCAAAAAATAGACTGGGAAACACATTCTGTAAATGGGCTGGACGGTTTGGAGTTTGTAAAATGTGTGCAGGATAGTTTTTTGCAGCAGTATATAGAGTATCGACCAGAGAAGGGGCAGTGCTGGACCTCCTGTTAGGAAATGAGGCAGGTCAGGTGACGGAGGTATGCGTTGGTGAGCACTTCGGGACCAGTGATCACAATACCATTAGTTTCAATATAATTATGGAGAGAGTCAGAACTGGACCTAGGGTGGAGATTTTTGATTGGAGAAAGGGTAACTTTGAGGGAATGCGTAAGGATTTTAAAGGAGTGAATTGGAACACTTTGTTTCATGGGAAGGATGTAGAAGAGAAATGGAGGACATTTAAAGGGGAAATTGTAAGAGTACAGAATCTTTATGTCCCTGTTAGGTTGAAAGGAAATAGTAAAAATTGGAAAGAGCCATGGTTTTCAAGGGAAATTGGACACTTGTTTCGAAAAAAAGAGAGATATCTACAATAATTATAGGAGGCATGGAGTAAATGAGGTGCTAGAGGAGTATAAAGAATGTAAAAAGAATCTTAAGAAAGAAATTAGGAAGGCTAAAAGAAGATATGAGGTTGCTTTGGCAAGAAAGGTGAAAGTAAACCCAAAGGGTTTCTACAGCTATATTTAATAGCAAAAGGATAACGAGGATAAAATTGGACCATTAGAGAACCAGAATGGACAGCTATCTGCAGAGCCAAAAGAGATGGGGGGAGATATTGAACAATTTCTTTTCTTCGGTATTCACCAAGGAGAAGGATATTGAACTCGGTGAGTTAAGGGGAAAAAGTAGAGTAGCTATGGAAACTATGAGATTCAAAGAGGAGGAAGTACTGACACTTTTGAAAAATATAAAAGTGGATAAGTCTCCAGGTCCTGACAGGATATTCCCTAGGACATTGAGGGAAGTTAGTGTAGAAATAGCAGGAGCTATGACAGAAATATTTCAAATGTCATTAGAAACGGGAATAGTGCAGGAGGATTGGCGTACTGCGCATGTTGTTCCATTGTTTAAAAAGGGTTCAAAGAATAAACCTAGCAATTATAGACCTATTAGTTTGACGTCAGTGGTGGGCAAATTAATGGAAAGGATACTTTCCAGAGATACTTAGAGATAATATATATAAGCAGCTGGATAAACAGGGTCTGATCAGGAACAGTCAACATGGATTTGTGCTGGAAGGTCATGTTTGACAAACCTTCTTGAATTTTTTGAAGCAGTAACTAGGGAAATTGATGAGGGTAAAGCAGTGGATGTTGTCTATATGGATTTCAGTAAGGCCGTTGACAAGGTTCCCCATGGAAGGTTGGTTAAGAAGGTTCAATCTTTGGGTGTTAATGGCGGAGTAGCAAGATGGATTCAACAGTGGCTGAATGGGAGATGTCAGAGAGTAATGGTGGATGGCTGTTTGTCAGGTTGGAAGCCGGTGACCAGTGGGGTGCCTCAGGGATCTGTGTTGGGTCCACTGTCGTTTGTCATGTACATCAATGATCTGGATGATGGGGTGGAAAATTGGATAAGTAAGTATGCAGATGATACTAAGATAGGTGGTGTTGTGGATAATGAAGTAGATTTTCAAAGTCTACAGAGAGATTTGGGCCATTTGGAAAAGTGGGCTGAAAGATGGCAGATGGAGTTTAATGCTGATAAGTGTGAAGTGCTACATCTTGGCAGGACAAATCAAAATAGGACGTACATGGTAAATGGTAGGGAATTGAGGAATGCTGTGGAACAGAGGGATCTCGGAATAACTGTGCATAGTTCCCTGAAGGTGGAATCGCATGTAGATAGGGTGGTAAAGAAAGCCTTTGGTGTGCTGGCCTTTATAAATCAGAGCATTGAATATAGGAGTAGGGAAGTAATGTTAAAATTGTACAAGGCATTGGTAAGACCAATTCTGGAGTATGGTGTACAATTTTGGTCGCCTAGTTATAGGAAGGATGTCAACAAAATAGAGAGAGTACAGAGGAGATTTACTAGAATGCTGCCAGGGTTCCAGCAACTATGTTACAGAGAAAGGTTGAACAAGTTAGGTCTTTATTCTTTGGAGCGCAGAAGGTTAAGGAGGGACTTGATTGAGGTCTTTAAAATGATGAAAGGGATAGACAGAGTTGACGTGGATACGTTTTTCCCATTGAGGGTAAGGAAGATTCCCTTAACGTCGCCTATCTCCTTCGCTCCTTAGATGCTGCTGCACCCGCTGAGTTTCTCCAGCTTTTTGTGTACCCCCGTGAGCTCATCAGTGGTCCGCCACAGACCCAACAGTTAGTCACATTCAGGGTTCCAGCTATTCAGAGGGCCAAGTCCACAAACAGGCTTTTTCCTCTTTCAGGGATCTCAATCTGCTTCTTTATTTCTTCATACAGTGTCTGGTGCAATTGAGGCTGAGTAGGTGGGGGAGGGGGAGGCTTGGTGACTACTACTTTTGTTAACCTTGTTATTACTTCCTCCTTTATTTTATCTCATGTCCATCTTAAGGCATGGAAAGGGAGACCTAACTGCCCTGCCCCAGTCATACAAACCCATCTCTCCCCCTTTGGGCAGGTAATGTACCCAAACCTCCCTACATATCCTCTATTCTCTACCCCATAATAGTTCTTTCCCCCGTCCTCACAAATAGTTCTAATCCTCAGGTTATAGCAAGCATCGTTCACATGGGAATGATAGGTAAGTGATCTGGTTGTCCGCCCTCCGTATCTGATAGGATCATAACATTTATCACAGTTATTAATACTTTTCACCATAATTACATGCAAGAGCAAACAATACCACAAATGCTCCTTTTATACTGCTAGTTATACATTTATTTTTTTCTAAAAGTTAATGTTAGGGGCTTGTTTCCTGGCTTCACCATCCACTGTTCCTCCTTATCAGGAGCGGGTGGATCAACGGGTCCTTTAACCTGGATTGCGTGGGTCCACCCTTTTTCTTTTGTTCGTACTGCTGTCTCGGTTGTCAGTAATACTAGGTATGGGCCGGTCCACCAGGGCTGGAGTTTCTCCTCCTTCCAATTCTTGACCAGTACCCAGTCACCGGCCTTTACAGCATGTATTGGAAAGTCGAGTGGTGGGCTTTGAGCCAATAATCCTTTGGCTTTTAATTCTGTAAGGGAATGAGATACTGCCAGTAAATAGTTCCTTAAGAATACATCACTGCCCTCTATGGTGGGTATTCATTCTATCTGTCCCAAATAAGGTAACCCAAACAACATTTCATAGGGGGACACTGCTAACTTTGCATGGGGTCTCCGTGGCTTTTCTCAAAGCCTTTCTGTTTCCCTACTGCTCCAAACATGTGCCAGACTCCATGTACATATGCTGCTCTTAAAGCCTTAATTTCTGCCAATTGAGATAAGCAAGATTGCAGGCAAGCTTCCAATTTGATTACCTTAAAGTCTAATTCATCCTGATGCATCACTTCAAACCCTGCATACTTGCCATTATGATCCCTTTAACAAGAAACATCCACAAGCAAAACCTTTTTGTCCCCTTCATTCAAAGGCTCTGACTGTAAAACATTTCTCAGACTTGTGTGTCCTTCTTCCGTCATTATTTTTCTTAATGGCATCACAATTTCAACATACTTCCCAATCTAGTCTGAACTATATCCTGCCATTCCCAATATCATCATCATCTGTTCTACTGTCTGAGGTTTGGGAACTTCAATTATCGCTTCAATTTGATTCTGCGCTATAGCTTTTACTTCTTTAGATATTACTCATCCAAAATATTCTACCTGCTGCTGACAAAACAACAACTTCTTCCTTGTTACATTATGACCTCCTATGCCATCTTTTCCAGGATAATTACAATGTCTCTCTCTCACCTTGCTTCTCACTTGTGGAACAAACCAACAAATCATCCACATACTATATCAACACCTTCCAAATCTGCCTACAACATCTGATTAAAGTCATGGGGCTAGTATTTAAAACCCTGCCGCATCCTAGCCTAGGTGTATTTAATACCTCTTCTTAATGTTCTTACCATGGCTATGTTCACCATTATCTTAATATTATTATTTCCTAATTACCATACCTGTTCACATCCCCAACACACCTTATCCATTACCTATCTCCTTACTAGCCTTCCTTGACCTCTTCCTTGAGATCCCTTCCTCCCTTGGGGACCCCAGTCCTGTCTGGGCTTATATCCAGATTTATTTCACTCCTGATAGGGCATTTGAGGAAACACTCTCCCAAATACATTTATTATTGGCATGGAATCTCTGGCCCCTGTTTGTCTCTGTCATAGGACTCACTGTGTGTCGGTGCATCACTTATTTCAGACTTTTCAACCAGGTCTGTTGTTACTGACAACATTGTCTTTCCTTTTTCATGCTCTTTCTTTTTGAGCTCTTCAAGTTACATTTGCATCATTTTTCTCTGCTGGTCTGCAAGTCTTTTTCCTATCTTTGCGATATTTCTCAACCTCATTGACCAAATGATCACTGAATCAGGGGTGGGAAATAGATTACAATCCTACCACCTCCTCCAATCTAGACTTGACTTTAGGAGGAATGACATCCACCACAGTGGTTCAAAATATTGTGTTCATTAACTGGTTGCCTTCTATTTTTGTTCAGTTTCCAGTCTCCACCTTTTCAGCTTGTTCTCCAGATAGGCTGCTGGATTTTTGTCTGAGGGCCTGCCATACCCTCTGCCTGACTGTGTCAAACAGCATGCCATTGTTTATTGCATTGTTCACAACATTTTTATACCAGCCATCTTCAGGAGTTCTGTCAGTTTAGTGGTTCCTATCACTTTCACCAACAGTGCCTTCAAATCTCCCATAGCCAATAATCGTCCTCCAAAGCCATAATCCATTTCCTAGCCCAATCAGGAATATTGGGTAAGGTATTTCTTAGCCCTCTCAGATTTGGGTGCCCCAAAGGATAATCTGTGTCTGGCCTGCTCTTATCTTTTTAAAGCAGTCTCATCAATTTATCCCTCTGCTTCCCACTTTAATCCTTTCTGATCTGCCTTCTTTCTCATTCTAAACTCAATGTCTTACTTCTCAGATAGTTTATCCTCCTTCTAAAATCTTCCACTGACTTCTCGATTCTCATATTTTACCACCACCCCTTCTACCTCGGGGGCAGTCATCACTTTCCCTCCAATTTGTCCAGTTTCTTTCTAATATCTGGCCATGACTTGGTTACGAAATTAACCTTTAGTAACTGCTGACCTGCGTCTGCTGCTACCCCCGGAGCCTGCAACCCCTTTTCCCAGATCTTTATTCCTGCTTGTCTGACATCATTGTCTGCCAACTCTTTTTTTTTCCCCTGGGCCCCATTAATTTATTACCCTTCTCCAACCAGAATGTTTATCTAAACAAACCATAAAAGCTGCTTGTTGTTCAGCAATTAACTTATTTCTAATTTTGTTCAAACCATTTTCCCTACAATTCCCAAATTCCAATTCCCAGTTTAAATACATACGACTAACAATTTTCCAAATTAACTTTACTGAAAAGAAATCTATAGAAGCCAAGCCAACCTACATTTTCCAACTTTCCCCTTTTAAGTTGCGATGATACAAAGTGTTGTCCGTTACCTTACAGCTGTTCGTAACCTCCTCATTGCTTACAATTTCTTAAAGGAACACACACGCATACCTTTACAGCACGTGGCCTACAGCAAACAAACCTATCACATATAAACTCCTCATTCATACAAAACCGGTTTTTACACACAAATCACATTAGTTCCATTCTTACTTCAATGAGATTGTGTGAAACAACTCAATATTTCTTTCATGTGCTGCTCCTTTCTTTTTTAACTTTTCATACTCAAAACATTTAGCACTGTGATTTTCCTTAGATTTTTGCAATGTCTGAGTGATACTCTGAATATTCTGTACAGTCCAGTGCCACCAGACTGAACTCCCCCTTATTGGTTCCTTTGGTTAATCAAAATAACAGAACTTAATCGTAGTCTCCTTATCTTTACCCCCGGGGCTTCCTTCTCCCCAAGATTGCCACATTCGCCCCAATGGACTATCAGGCGGTATGTGCGGCTCTTCACCAATGTGAGCCTTGTCCTGTTTCCCCCTGGACTCTTACTTTTCCCGTTCCGGTTATCTTTATCTTATCGGACTATTCCCGTCCGACAGACCCTCGGTCGCCCAGGCAATACTTAATAGTAAGTTTTCTTACCCGGGTCTTGTGCACAAGAATCGCTCGACTGTCCCTTGTTTATTTATCTGACACTCCGTCTTGCTTCCTGAGTCTCTTGACCGAATATCACTCGCTCAAACCGCTGATGGCAAGCAAGCAGATCAGAGACTGCTGAAATCAGCAGGGTGCACATTCCCTTCCTTCTGTGCTTCCACCGAGCATCCGGAGTGGCGATCCCGGACGAGCCCCCACTTTGTGAGATATGCACTGTGCTCACAATCACTACGCAGAGACTAAATCGTGGAAGCAAGAGATTCTTTATTATATTTGCGAGTCTGCAGAGTCGGGTGCCTCTCCAAGTTGAGACACACCGAAGTCAGAAGGGTAAACCCCCTTTATACACACAATTCTACATTCAACCTCCCCTTCGGACCCTTCTCCAATCAGGCACTGAGGTGCACAATCTGTGGGTACGTCCCCCCAGTACCTCCCACATCATACATTGCATGTCCAGACATGTGCATGGTAATGAGCAATTTCTTGACCAGGGGTGTGTTGTAATATTCATTCATTTTATTAAGCATGCTCAGTTGTCTATGACCTGCCCTAGTTTTACTCACCTCCAACTGAACTCTCTCAGTTCTCCTATATCAGCACTAAAGCTAGGCTATAGTGACAAGGGTCCCATCTATCACTCCCTTCTACTGATAGGGATCTATCTACATCACAATAGCCCCTGATCCCTTTAGCCACAAGGGCCACATCTAACTTAAATATAGCCAGTGAATTGGACTCAAATACTTTCTGTGGCAGAGAATACCACAGATTCACCACTCTCTGAGTGAAAAAAAAATTATCATCTCTGTCCTAAAAGACTTCTCCCCTATCCTCAAACTGTGACCCCTTGTTCTGGACTTCCCCAACATCGGGAACAATCTTCCTGCATCTAGCCTGTCCAACCCCTTAAGAATTTTGTAAGTTTCTATAAGATCACCTACATTCTATCAAGTACAAGCCGAGTCTATCCAGTCTTTCTTCATATGAAAGTCCTGCCATCCCAGGAATCAGTCTGGTGAATCTTCTCTGTACTCCCTCTATGGCAAGAATGTCTTTCCTCAGATTAGGAGACCAAAACTGTACGCAATACTCCAGGTGTGGTCTCACCAAGGCCCTGTACAACTGCAGTAGAACCTCCCAGATCCTATACTCAAATCCTTTTGCTATGAATGCTAACTTACCATTAGCTTTCTTCACTGCCTGCTGCACCTGCGTGCCTACTTTCAATGACTGGTGTACCATGACTCCCAGGTCTCGTTGCATCTCCCCTTTTCCTAATCGGCCACCATTCAGATAATAGTCTTCTTTCCTGTTCTTGCCACCAAAGTGGATAACCAGACATTTATCCACATTATACTGCATATGCCATGCATTTGCCCACTCACCCTAACTATCCAAGTCACCTTGTAGCCTCCTAGCATCCCCCTCACAGCTAACACTGCCCCATAGCTTTGTGTCATCCACAAACTAGGGGATGTTGCATTCAATTCCCTCGTCCAAATCATTAATATATATTGTAAATAGCTGGGGTCCCAGCACTGAGCCTTGCGGTATCCCACTAGTCACTGCCTGCCATTCTGAAAAGGACCCGTTTACTCCTACTCTTTGCTTCCTGTCTGCCAGCCAGTTCTCTATCCACATCAATACTGAACCCCCAATACCATGTGCTTTAAGTTTGCATACTAATCTCTTATGTGGGACCTTGTTGAAAGCCTTCTGAAAGTCCAGATATAACACATCCACTGGTTCTCCTTTATCCACTCTACTGGTTACATCCTTGAAAAATTCTATAAGATTTGTCAGACATGATTTACCTTTCATAAATCTATGCTGACTTTGTCCAATGATTTCACCACTTTCCAAATACGCTGCTATCCCATCTTTCATAATTGACTCTAGCATTTTCCCCACTACCGATGTTAGACTAACTGGTCTGTAATTCCCCGTTTTCTCTCTACCTCCCTTTTTAAAAATTGGGGTTACATTAGCTTCCCTCCAATCCTCAGGAACTACTCCAAAATCTAAAGAGTTTTGAAAAGTTATCACTCATACATCCACTATTTCTATGGCTACTTACTTAAGCACTCTGGGATGCAGCCTATCTGGCCCTGGGGATTTATCAGTCTTTAATCCATTCAATTTACCTAACACCACTTCCCGACTAACCTGGATTTCACTCCTGCATCTCATTTTACCCCCGGTTCCCTGCTATTTCTGGCAAATTATTTGTCATCCTCAGTGAAGACAGAACCAAAGTAGTTATTCAATTGGTCTGCCATGTCCTTGTTCCCCATGATCAGTTCACCTGTTTCTGACTGCAAGGAACCCACATTCAATCTGATAAGATATCTGGAATGAAAAGAGAAGTTCTGTGGAAACCTAACGTAGAAACATTTACCTGTGATTCCACGGATGCACTACCTTTCCTGATTTATTCTTTTGCCAAACTGGGATGAACAATTGTTGTAGTTCATCCATGCGGTCTTTAAATGCCTTCCATTGCATATCCACCTTTAAGAATCAATTGCCAGTCTATCTAAGCCAATTCACGTCTCATACCCTCAGATTTACCTTTCTTTAAGTTCAGAACCCTTGCTTATGAATAAACTATGTCACTCTCCATCCTAATGAAGAACTCAACCATATTATGGTCACTCTTGCCCAAAGGGCCACGCACAACTAGACTGCTAACTAACCCTTCCTCATTACTCAATACCCAGTCTAGAATAGCCTGCTCTCTCGTTGGTTCCTTTACATGTTGGTTTAGAAAACTATCCCGCATACATTCGAATAAATCCTCTTCCTCAGCACCCCTGCCAATTTGATTCACCCAATCTATATGTAGATTGAAGTCACCCATTATAACTGTTTTACCTTTGTTGCACGCATTTCTAATTTTCTGTTTGATGCCATCCCCAACTCCACTACTACTGTTAGGTGGCCTGTACACAACTCCCACTAGCGTTTTCTGCCCCTTAGTATTTCGCAGATCTACCCATATCGATTCCACATCCTTCAAGCTAATGTCCTTCCTTTTTATTGCGTTAATCTCCACTCTAACCAGCAACGCTACCCAACCTCCTTTTCCTTTCCCTTTCTGTCTATCCCTCTATGGATGTTCAGCTCCCAGCCTTGGTCACCCTGGAGCTATGTCTCTGTGATCCCAACTATATCATATTCATTAATAACTATCTGCACATTCAACTCATCCACATTATGAATGCTCCTTGCATTGAGACACAAAGCCTTCAGGCTTGTTTTTACAACACTCTTGCCCCTTATACAATTATGTTGAAAAGTGGCCCTTTTTGATTTGTGCCCTGGATTTGTCTGCCTGCCTCTTTTACCTTTCACCTTGCTACCTATTGCTTCCACCCTCATTTTACACCCCTCTGTCTCTATTGGATGAATACTGGAAAGGGCTGTACCAAGTACTGCTAACCACACCAACCACCATTAAAATTGAAAACAAACCTCGCTGGATTCATTTCACCGATTGCAAAAATATTGGACTTAAATGAAAAAAAGAAGAAGAAAAACAACATGATGGTAAAAACACTACCAATCTTGTTGCTGGTCCTGGGAATGACCCAGATGACCTGGACTAACAGCTTCTTGTCAATGAGTTATGAGTTCGCTCGAAGAGGGAATGGCAGCAACTGTTGGGTGTGCATTCAGGTTCCCTAAAACAGCAGGGGAGACTACCACTAGTGCCAATAACCCTAAATGTGACTGATAGGGTGGCCCTATTCTGTTTCCGCAACATCACAGTGTCTAGCCATTTCCAAATGAACCCAGAAGCACATGGGAATGGAACTGTTCAACACAAGGAACCCAAGTATAATAAATTTTAAACGATGTTACACACTCCCATTTAAAGCAGGGTGGAACGTGAATGAAACTAGGGTTTGTAAAATATGAGAATAACAATTAACCCTCGTATCCCAGTAAATATCTCATGTCACTGCAACTTCCCAGACAATGGGGTACATTTGGGAAACAGCTCATGCACCACAATCTCCACAGGGACCACCAAGGCCAGTGAATGGAACATACTTTGTGTGTGCGTTATGGGCTTACCCATGGCTGCCAGGGATGCCACCAGGAGACTACAGCACTTGGGAAAGGAGGTGGGGAAAGAACAACCACTGGAACGGGTGATGCTATTTAGCCAAAGTTGTTCCTCGTATGAGGATTGTCCAGGATCTTGCTGAGATAACTAAAAGAGAGACAGAGGGGTGTAAAATGAGGATAGGAGCAATAGGTAGCAAGGTGAAAAGTGGCAGGAAAACAAATCCAGGGCAAAAATCTAAAAGGGCCACTTTTCAACATAATTGTAAAAGGGCCAAGAATGTTGTAAAAACAAGCCTGAAGGCTTTGTGTCTCAATGCGAGGAGCATTCGTAATAAGGTGGATGAGTTGAATGTGCAGATAGCTATTAATAATTATGATGTAATTGGGATCACGGAGACATGGCTCCAGGGTGACCAAGGCTGGGAGCTGAACATCCAGGGATATTCAATATTCAGGAAGGATAAGACAGAGAGGAAAAGTGGTGGGGTAAAGTTGCTGGTTAGAGCGGAGATTAACGGAATAGAAAGGAATGACATTAGCTTGGAGGATGTGGAATCGATATGGGTGGAGCTGCGAAACACTAAGGGGCAGAAAACGCTAGTGGGTGTTGTGTACAGGCCACCTAACAGTAGCAATGGAGTTGGGGATGACATCAAACAGGAAATTAGAAATGCGTGCAACGAAGGTAAAACCGTTATAATGGGTGACTTCAATCTACATATAGATTGGGTGAATCAAATTGGCAGGGGTGCTGAGGAAGAGGATTTCTTGGAATGTATGCGCGATAGTTTTCTAAACCAACATGTGGAGGAACCAACGAGAGAGCAGGCTATTCTAGACTGGACATTGAGTAATGAGGAAGGGTTAGTTAGCAGCCTTGTTGTACGTGGCCCCTTGGGCAAGAGTGACCATAATATGGTTGAGTTCTTCATTAGGATGGAGAAAGACATTGTTAATTCAGAAACACGGGTCCTGAACTTAAAGAAAGGTAACTTTGAGGGTATGAGACGTGAATTGGCCAAGATCGACTGGCAATTGATTCTTGAAGGGTTGACGGTGGATATGCAATGGAAGGCATTTAAAGACTGCATGGATGAACTACAACAATTGTTCATCCCAGTATGGCAAAAGAATAAATCAGGGAAGGTGGCGCATCCGTGGATAACGAGGGAAATCAGGGATAGTAACAAAGAAAAAGATGAAGCGTACAAATTGGCCAGAAAAAGCAGCCTACCAGAGGACTGGGAGAAATTCAGAGACCAACAGAGGAGGACAAAGGGCTTAATTAGGAAAGGGAAAATGGAGTATGAAAGAAAACTGGCAGGAAACATAAAAACTGACTGCAAAGGTTTTTTATCGATATGTGAAGCGCAAAAGATTAGTTAAAACTATTGTAGGTCCCTTGCAGTCAGAAACGGGTGAATTGATCATGGGGAACAAGGACATGGCAGACCAATTGAATAACTACTTTGGTTCTGTCTTCACTAAGAAAGACATAAATAATTTGACGGAAATAGCAGGGGATTGCGGATCAAATGAGATGGAGGAAATGAGTGAAATCCAGGTTAGTTGGAAAGTGGTGTTATGTAAATTGAATGGATTAAAGGCCAATAAATCCCCAGGGCCAGATAGGCTGCATCCCAGGGTACTTAGGGAAGTAGCCCCAGAAATAGCAGATGCCTTAGTGATAATTTTTCAAAACTCTTTAGATTCTGGAGTAGTTCCTGAGGATTGGAGGGAAGCTAATGTAACCCCACTTTTTAAAAAGGGAGGGAGAGAGCAAACGGGGAATTACAGACCAATTAGTCTAACATCGATAGTGGGGAAACTGCTAGTCAATTATTAAAGATGGGATAGCAGCGCATTTGGAAAGTGGTGAAATCATTGGACAAAGTCAGCATGGATTTACGAAGGGTAAATCATGTCTGACGAATCTTATTGAATTTTTTGAGGATGTAACTAGTAGAGTGGATAAGGGAGAAGCAGTGGATGTGTTATATCTGGACTTTCAGAAGGCTTTCAACAAGGTCCCACATAAGAGATTAGTATGCAAACTTAAAGCACATGGTATTGGGGGTTCAGTATTGATGTGGATAGAGAACTGGCTGGCAGACAGGAAGCAAAGAGTAGGAGTAAACGGGTCCTTTTCAGAATGGCACAGTGACTAGTGGGATACCGCAAGGCTCAGTGCTGGGACCCCAGCTATTTACAATATATATTAATGATTTGGACGAGGGAATTGAATGCAACATCTCCTAGTTTGTGGATGACACAAAGCTGGGGGGCAGTGTTAGCTGTGAGGGGGATGCTAGGAGGCTACAAGGTGACTTGGATATTTAGGGTGAGTGGGCAAATGCATGGCATATGCAGTATAATGTGGATAAATGTCTGGTTATCCACTTTGGTGGCAAAAACAGGAAGGTAGACTATTATTTGAATGGTGACCAATTAGGAAAAGGGGAGATGCAGCGAGACCTGGGTGTCATGGTACACCAGTCATTGAAAGTAGGCATGCAGGTGCAGCAGGATGTGAAGAAAGCGAATGGTATGTTGGCATTCATAGCAAAAGGATTTGAGTACAAGAGCAAGGAGGTTCTACTGCAGTTGTACAGGGTCTTGGTGAGGCCACAACTGGAGTATTGCGTACAGTTTTGGTCTCCTAATCTGAGGAAAGACATTCTTGCCATAGAGGGAGTACAGAGAAGGTTCACCAGACTGATTCCTGGGATGGCACGACTTCCATATGAAGAAAGACTGGATAGACGCGGCTTGTACTCACTGGAATTTAGAAGATTGAGGGGTGATCTCATAGAGACTTACAAAATTCTTAAGGGGTTGGACAGGCTAGATGCAGGAAGATTGTTCCTGATGTTGGGGAAGTCCAGGACAAGGGGTCACAGTTTAAGGATAAGGGGGGAGTCTTTTAGGACCGATATGAGAAAATCATTTTTCACACAGGTGAATCTGTGGAATTCTCTGCCACAGAAGGTAGTTGAGGCCAGTTTGTTGGCCATATTTAAGAGGGAGTTGGATGTGGCCCTTGTGGCTGAAGGGATCAGGGGGTATGGAGAGAAGGCAGGTACAGGATACTGAGTTGGATGATCAGCCATGATCATATTGAATGGCGGTGCAGGCTCGAAGGGCCGAATGGCCTGCTCCTGCACCTAGTTTCTATGTTTCTATGTTTCTAACCCCGGGGGATTAAAGGGAGATGTCAGAAACACAGAGGTTTTGGATGATCGATTTCCCCATGTACGGGACAGCCAAGTCAGCTAGGGAGTTGCTCAATATGGCCTCTGCCATAGAAGTAATGGCAAATGCAACTGTTGGAGCCCTAACAGATGCAAAGACAGCCATGATATCTCTTTCAGCAGAAATGGTTGCCATCCGCACTATGGTCATGCAAAATCGTAGAGCATTGGACTTTATCTTGGCAGAAAAAGGGGGGCCCTGTGCTATAATAGAACAAGAGTGTTGCACCTATAATCCCTGATAAATCCTCTAATATCAATGGCCTAGCTGCCCACATATCCCTCGAAATTAAAAGGACCCATAAGGTTAGCAGTCACATGCATGGATATGGTAAGGAATATGGGAACTGATGGCCTTTCAATTGGGTCGGAGGAATTTGGGGTACCCTGATATGTTATGGCTTCATCTTTCTGTTGATCATTCCTCTAATTGTCATCATTAAATGCTTGCGACCATTGTGTAAATACCAAGGAATGTGAAGGTTATCACAATGTGATAAAGAGGAGGGAATGAAAGAGTTTAATTTGTTCAAGTTTGGTTCATAAAGTAAAAAATTGAGATTTGCTGAAAAACAGAAAGCAGTCAAATTTACAAAGGGAATTTTCCCAGCAGAATAAATTCTGGGAAAATCTTACAAGCTTGATTTATACTAATCATTGAAATAATATATTAACAATATATTAACATAGGGATGCATTGTCAGGGCACAGCACCATATTTGATAACTGAACTGCCTGTCGCAGCGAAGAACAAGTTTATGGCTTTCTTCCAAGTCTCACAAGCTTGTTTTAGTTCACAGACGGATGCCCATTCAGGAACCAAGATAGAAGTTAATTGAAAACAAAATGGAGTTAGTTGTCCTTCCGACATGGGCAACTGTACTGAAGCTGCGCCAAGGTTTGAGAATAAGGCTGACATTGCAAATATGTGGGTCCAGCTTCCCTTGTTTCCCTTAGGCTACGGACCTTTCAATTAGATTTAGAAGGTGTGTTTATTTAACAAGAAAATGTATAATTACACTAACTTTCCTTTGTTCTTTGAGTGGAGCCCGAGAAGCACTGAGCAACATGTGTGTAGATCTCGTCACTCCCGTCTGACAAATTGATTAAAGATTGCTGTAGTTTACCTTTAACAATTTTTTGCTGTCTGCTTTCTTTAAGGGACGAACTTTGATAACACCAATATTATCTGTCATCTATGCCGGCTGAAGCCGACACCTTTACAGAGAATTGACCGATGTTCGGCCTTTTTCTCCATACCCCTGCATAAAGACAACCAGTTCCTGCTTGCTTTTAGCCACAACAATCAACAATGCATCTGGATTAAGCTACCTCAGCGGTATACTGAAAGCCCGGCTATATATGGAGCAGCAGTGAAAAATGATCTGAAGGAATGTCAATTATCAGAGATGTCTACTTTGATCCAGTATATCGGTGAGCTTTTGGTAGCCTCTGTGACATGTCCTGATTATAAAGAAGACTTCATTAAATTGCTGCAACATTTGGCAGGAAGAGGGCATAAACTATCTCTGGGAAAATTACAGTTCTACCAGCTTAGTGTACAGTATCTGGGATTCCAGCGACAGGAAGGCAGAAAGAAACTTGGAAGAGACAGAGTAAAAGCAATGGAGAACGTCCAGGTCCCAAAGACAAAGAAGGACATTCTCTCCATCTTAGGCATGGCGGGTTACTGCAGACAATGGATCGACGCCTACAGGGAACTAGATACAACATTGCGTTCAGTCACCTTGCAGACTGAATCCTCCAGAGTAGTATGGACTGCAGAAAGAGATCAGGCCTTTTAGAAATCTAAAAAACTCTATGGTTTCTGCTCCAGCATTGGGATTGCCAAACTATGAAAATCCCTTTCAACTCTATGTAAATGAATCAAATGGGTTTGCAACTGGGGTCCTGGCTCAAGAACAGAGAGGGGGGAAAAGACCGGTAGCCTATTATTCCATGGCTTTACCAGCTGTTGTAAATGGTATGCCAGCCTGCTTGCAAGCTGTAATGACGACGGCTACAATGATAGAAAAATCAATCCTCATCATTCTTGACCACCAGTGTGTAGTGATTGTTCCTCATGCCATTCATGAATTCAGCAGCGACACATAATTTCACAGCCGCTAGAAGAACAGGATATGAAGTTATCCTTTTATCCAGGACTCTCACTGTTTTCTCTGTTGTCAGCCGGGGGGGGGAGGGACTCAAATAGAGAAAGCTAGAAGACAGTGTGTGAGGCAGGAGAAGGGAAGCACTCAGATCCAACATGTAGGGAAGAAAGAAGAAAAAGATAATAAACAGAGAATAAGAGGTGGTGGGTTTCTTAAATGTGTATATTTTAATGCTAGGAGCATTGGAAGAAAGGTGGATAAGCTTGGAGCCTGGACTGACACCTGGAAGTATGATGTTGTGGTGATTAATGAAACATGGTTGCAGGATGGCTGTGATTGGAAACTAAATATTGCAGATTTCATTGCTTCAGGTATGATAGAATTGGAGGGGCAAGAGGTGGAGGCGTTGCATTGCTTGTCAGGGAAGATATTACAGCAGTGCTATGGCGGGATAGATTAGAGGGCTCGTCGAGGGAGGCTATTTGGGTGGAACTGAGAAATGGGAAAAGTGTAGCAACACTTATAGCGATGTATTATAGACTGCCTAATGGGGAGCGAGAAATGGAAGAGCAAATATGTAAGGAGATGGCAGATTTAGTAGTAAGCACAAGGTAGCGATTGTGGGAGATATCAATTTTCCACATGTAGACTGGGAAACACATTCTGTAAAAGGGCTGGATGGTTTGGAGTTTGTAAAATGTGTGCAGGATAGTTTTTGCAGCAATACATAGAGGTACCTACTAGAGAAGGAGCAGTGCTGGACCTCCTGTTAGGAAATGAAACAGGTCAGGTGATGGAGGTATGTGTTGGGGAGCACTTCGGGTCCAGTGATCACAATACCATTAGTTTCAATATAATTATCGAGAAGGTCAGAACTGGACCAAGGGTTGAGATTTTTGATTGGAGAAAGGCTAACTTTGAGGAGATGCGAAAGTATTTAAAATGAGTGAATTGGGACATTTTGTTTTATGGGAAGAATGTAGTAGAGAAATGGAGAACATTTAAAGGTGAAATTTTAAGAGTACAGAATCTTTATGTCCCTGTAATAATTGGAAAAAGCCATGGCTTTCAAGGGAAATTGGACACTTGGTTCGGAAAAAGAGAGAGATCTACAATAATTATAGGCAGCATGGAGTAAATGAGGTTCTTGGGGAGTATAAAGAATGTAACAAGAATCTTAAGAAAGAAATTAGAAAAGCTAAAAGAAGATATGAGGTTGCTTTGGCAAGTAAGGTGAAAGTAAATCCAAAGGGTTTCTACAGCTATATTAATAGCAAAAGGATAACGATGGATAAAATTGGTCCATTAGAGAGTCAGAGTGGATAGCTATCTGCAGAGCCAAAAGAGATGGGGGAGATATTGAACAATTTATTTTCTTTGGTATTCACCAAAGAGAAGGATCTTGAATTATGTGCGGTTAGGGAAACAAGTAGGGTAGCTATGGAAACTATGAGGATCAAAGAAGAGGAAGTACTGAGAGTTTTGAAAAATATAAAAGTGGATAAGTCTCCAGGTCCTGACAGGATATTCCCTAGGACATTGAGGGGTTAGTGTAGAAATAGCAGGGGCAATGACAGAAATGTTTCAAATGTCATTAGAAATGGGAATGGTGCCGGAGGATTGGAGTACTGCACATGTTGTTCCATTGTTTAAAAAGGGTTCTAAGAGTAAACCTAGCAATTATAGACCTGTTAGTTTGACGTCAGTGGTGGGCAAATTAATGGAAAGGATACTTAGAGATAATATATATAAGCATCTGGATAAACAGGGTGAGATTAGGAACAGTCAACGTGGATTTGTGCCTGGAAGGTCATGTTTGACTAATCTTGAATTTTGTGAAGAGGTTACTAGGGAAATTGATGAGGGTAAAGTGGTGGATGTTGTCTATATGGACTTCAGTTAGGCATTTAACAAGATTTCACATGGAAGGTTGGTTAAGAAGGTTCAATTGTTGGGTATTAATACACTAATCAGCGGCGAGGGGAGACCTTCTCCAGCTATCTGACTGCAGTGAAGTCTTTAGCCAAAGATTGCGAGTTTGGCATTATCCATGACTCATTGCTGCGAGACAGAATTGTCTGCGGCATCAGCAGCCAGCCACTCCGGGAAAAACTACTACAATGCCATGATTTAACACTGGAAAAATGCAGTGACATGTGTCTGATAGCTGAAGCAGCAGCCAAACAGATGAAGCAGATTGCCCCAACTGCCATCGACACCGAAGAGACTGTTGATTACGTGAAATGGGACAGCGCCAGTCGGCCATGGGGCCAAGGCAGGGATTCACGACCCAGACAACCATAGACAGAAATCCATGATTCTGGTAAGGATACCGTCTGCCGGTCATGCACCCGCAGGCATAAAAGCAACTACTGCCCTGCTCAGTACATGAGATGTTGTACCTGCGGAGAGATTGGACATCTTTCCAGATCCCTCGACTGCCCGGTAAATAGAGCGCTCAACAGCCGCTCACGTCCCCGACAACATGACCGGTTAATCAGACAAAAGGCCGGGGACTGGAGCCGTGACGTCACGACGTCGGGTTCCAGATGAACACTTCACCGCTGCCTGAGGCAGTGAATGACGACGTTAATGTCTACATTGACGCCGTGACTGACGCTGCGATTGAGTCAACGCGTGAATGGGGACAGATGTGCAGCATCAACAATGTGAACATTGAGTTCAAACTTGACTCTGGTGCTCAAGTGGACATCCTGCCAGAGCACTTGTTCAGAAAGACTGGTCTTGCCTTACTGAACACGAACGTGACACTGAGGTCAAACTCTGGACATACAATGAAGCCTGTGGGGCAGGCAAAGGGAAACGTCAAAGTAGGCAAGGAAGAGCACAGGGTTGTCTTTCAAATAGTGAGGGGGAATGTGAAACCCATATTTGGGAAACTAACGTGTGAGAAGTTCGGGCTTCTTGTGCGAAAGGAGGCAGTTGATGGCATGAGTGCGAGCACATCATACTCTGCGAGGATCATTGAGGAAAACCGCGAGATTTTCCAAGGGCTGGGAAGGCTAAAAAGACATGAGTACAACATAGCGCTGCAAGGGAACGTGCAACCTAAGCAAAACCTGCCCCGCACTATCCCCTATAAGATCAGGGATAAGGTCAAAGCCGAATTAGAGCACATGGAAAGCTTGGGAGTCATAAAGCCCGTGAGCGAACCGACAGATCAGGTGAATTCAATGAATGACTGTGTTTAGCAAGCCTAATGGTGAAGTCCGCATATGTCTTGATCCATGTGACCTCAATGTGGCCATTCGTAGGGAGCATTTCCCGATGCCGACGTTCGAGAACATTGCAGCCCGCATGCCGAATGCAGAATGGTTCTCGAAATTTGACGCTACAAGTGGGTACTGGCAGTTCCCACTGAGCAATGACAGCTCACGTCTTACCACATTTAATACTCCCTTTGGGAGATACCGATACCTCGTGCTTCCATTTGGAATCTCATCCGCAAGTGAGATATGGCAGCGGGCGATGCAGGAAGAGTTTGGCGATTTAGAAGGGGTGGAGATAGTTGTTGACGACATTCTCGTTTGGGGTGTGAACACAGCACAACATGACGCAAGGGTGAAAACCCTACTCGAACGGGTGAAAGAATCCGGCCTAAAACTCAATCCCCGAAAGTCGGTAATGCGCTCAAATGAGATTGAATATGTGGGACATGTCATCTCACAAGCAGGTGTGTCACCAAGCCCATCTCATGTCAGCAGCATGCTACAAATACCATACCTGACAAACAAGTCTGAAGTGCAAACGTTCTTGGGGATGGTGACATACATGGCCAAGTTTATTCCGAACCTCTCGGAGATCACCGCCCCACTTAGACAGCTAACAGAAAAGGGAATAGCGTGGCATTTTGAGCAGAAGCACAGACAGGCAGTAGACAAGCTGAAATGTCTTCTCACTTCACCACCCGTACTCAAACTGTACGATGTGAATGTGCCCGCTTCAATTGCCACAGACGCTTCCAACAGCGGATTTGGAGCGGTCCTGATGCACGACGAGAGACCTGTTGCATATGCTTCACGACATGTGAACGCGGCTGAGGGCAACTATGCGACTATAGAGAAGGAGCTGTGCTCCATATTGTACGCATGCAGAAAGTTTCATGACTTCATTGTCGGTCAGCGCACAGTAATCCTTACTGACCACAAGCCATTAGTAGGCTTGCTCGCCAAGCCGCTACACAAATTAAGCCCCAGACTCCAGCGCATGCGAATGCACCTGCTACAGTACGACCTGGAAATACGGTGGAAGCCAGGACGTGAAATGTTTGTCCCCGATGCCCTGAGCCGGCTGCCCAGTGCAAACATGCCTGTGGAAGAGAACACCGCATTGCCGAACGTGATTCATGCTGTAGAAGCCATCCTACACATGTCAGACGAGTGCCTTGCACAGTTCAAAGCTGAAACAAAAAAAGATCGAACCCTAACACTGTTGTGCGAGTACATAACTAAAGGTTGGCCTAGTAACAGGCGTGATCTGCCCTCGGACTTGACTCCATTTCATACATATCATGACGAGCTGGTTGAAGTCGATGGATTAGTTTTGAGGGAAAACCGAATCGTAGTTCCCCAAAGCATGCGAAGGCAGATGCTGACGGGACAGGTGGCTATGCCCCCTCACAGTTACTGAACAGTAGACTGTTAAGAAGCAAATTGCCATTGCCTCTATCACTCTTACTGCCTCATCATGTCCCTTCCATGGGACCACAACTAGCCGTCCGGCAAGAAAAACAGGCAGCATACTTCAATGAGAAGGCAAGCGCCGAGCCGCTGCCGCGCCTGGAACAACCACAACATATGTGGTTTCATGCCAAACCAACCGAGTGGCAAAGTGGCCAAATTACAAGAGAAAACCTGTCACCTTGGAGTTACGTCATCTCTACACCGAGCGGTATGGTGTTCCGCAGAAACAGGAAGGACATACGACCTGCGCACAAAGCAGCTGAGCCATGCCCTGGCACACGCAGCAGACAAGTGCATACACTCTCCCACAAGGAGGAACCCCTCTCCCAGAACGAGCTAGTCTCCCAGACTCAAGAGAACTATTACAGGCCACATCACAAGGTTCTCGCACACAACAGAAATACGACACAGAACGAGTTGGAAATACGACTTGCACGAGAAGTGGGCGATTGTCAAAACCCCCAACTCGACTTGTTATGTAAAATTGTTGGGCAATTATTTAATAGTTTTGTAGTATAAAGAGCACTGTTTTATTTGGGGTATTTTATCCACATTAAATTGATTAAAGGTTCAAGTTATTAGTTTTGACCAACGTTGAAGGGGGAGATGTAAGGTAATTCAAGGGAAGGGAGAGAATTGTAATTATAGTAAAGGGGGAGATGTGATGTATATGTAATATAAATGCCAGTGCCCCTTTAATATAAATGCCTGTGCCGCCGTGATTGAGGTCAGGTGACCTTGGGGAAGTTTCCGTCAGTTGTGGAGATTAAACCTTACTTACAAGATGTCGGACATGTTTTCTTTGTGCTAGTCACAACAGGGCCTTACGTGGTCTCAAACATTACACAGACCATTCCACAAATTCACCCCACAGATTAATATGCACATACTTTTAAGAGTTGTTCTGACATTGAGTTTTTTTTAAATTATGTTCCCCTCTCAAATTATACCCACCCTGTCTTTTCATAAACAGTTTTTTGTATATTTCCTGGAAGTAAATTATTTCTTGCTTTGTACATGATTTGTGCAGTCTTAAATTTAACCAGATCAGTGAACTTCAGTGTATGTGACTTTAAGAATAATAAAATGGTATGTTCAAGATATCCAACGTTATTGATAATTCTTATTGCTCTTTTTTGTAATGCACATAATGGCTGTCGGTTAGTTTTGTAGGTGTTACCCCATATCTCCACACAGTAACTCAGATATGGCACAGAGTCCTTCAATATGTAATGATTTGTGGTCCAGAATGTGTCTTGATTTTCCCAATATTGCTATAGATTTTGCCAGTTTTGCTTTGATGTGGTTTATATGTGGTTTCCAGCAGATTTTGTGGTCTAAGATCACTCCAAGAAATTTATATTTAAATATATTCTTTCCATACTTATGTTATCTATTTTCAATTGTGAGGGTTTGTTTTATGTTTTCCAAATAGCATAATCTTTGTTTTGCTTAGAGACAATTTGTTGACATCAAACCACTGTTTTAATTTATTCATTTCTGATGTGATGACTGCTTCAAATTGTCACCGGAACAAAAAATATTCGTATCATCGGAAAATATAATCAATTTCAGTATGTTTGATGCTCTGCATATGTCGTTAATGTATATTATGAAAAGCTTTGGCCCTAACACAGACTCTTGAGGTACTCGACAACTTATGTTCATGTAAGTTGATTTATGTTCACCTATTTCTACAAATTGTTGCCTGTTTCTTAAATAGCTTCTCACCCAATCCAATCCAACCCCTATGATGCCATACCTATCCAGTTTCATGAATAAAATGTCGTGATTTACGGTATCAAATGCTTTTTTTAAGTCTATGAATATTCCCACTGCAAGTTTTTTATTATCTATGCAATTTGTGATTTCCTCGATTAGTTGCATTAGTGCCATAGATATCCTGCATAAAAATTAAATTTCTCTATTATCCCCATTATCCTTGAAAATGACGTGTTTACTTCCGTGAGATACATCATTATGTCATCTGAAAAAAGGCCAATTTTATGTTCTCTGTCTCTTATAGTTACTCCCCTCAGTTCCCTATCTTGACGAATCACTAGAGCCAATGGTTCAATATATATAGCAAACAGGGCAGGGCTAAGGCAACATCCCTGTCTCGTTCCTCATCCTAACACAAACCTCTCAGTTATGGTTTTAAAGAAGGAACTGCAGATGCTGGAGACGCAGCAGTCTGAAGAAGGGTCTCGACCCGAAACGTCGCCTATCTCCTTCGCTCCTTAGATGCTGCTGCACCCGCTGAGTTTCTCCAGCTTTTTGTGTACCCTCTCAGTTAAGGACCCATTCACTTTTACTCTTGCAGTAGGTTGCTGGTAAATTGCTTTAATAACTTGAATTGAATCTTCAGTAAAGCCAAATATTTCCAGTGTTTGATATAAGAATTCCCAATTAACCCTATTGCAAGGATTTTCTGCATTTTCTGGAATATGGTGTACAATTTTGGTTGCCAAATTATAGGAAAGATGTCAACAAAATAGAGAGAGTACAGAGGAGATTTACTAGAATATTGCCTGGGTTTCAGCACCTAAGTTCCAGAGAAAGGTTGAACAAGATAGACTTTATTCTTTGGAGTGCAGAAGGTTAAGGGGGGACTTGATAGAGGTCTTTACAATTATGAGAGGGATAGACAGAGTTGACGTGGATAAGCTTTTTCCATTGAGAGTAGAGAAGATTTAAACAAGGGGACATGATTTGAGAATTAAGGGACAAAGGTTTAGGGGTAACATGAGGGGGAACATCTTTACTCAGAGAGTGGCAGCTGTGTGGAATGAGCTTCCAGTGGAAGTGGTGGAGGCAGGTTCGATTTTATCATTTAAAAATAAATTGGATAGGTATATGGACGGGAAAGGAATGGAGGGTTATGGTCTGAGTTCAGGTCTTAGATGGTCTTAGATGGGACTAAGTGAGAGTAAGTGTTCGGCACGGACTAGAAGGGCCGAATTTTATAAAACATTTGATGATCTGATTGCACCACGCTTGAAGACACTACATGAATATATTTATACACAGCAGAAACTACCAGAAACATTAAATTAATCTATTATAACACTTATACTAAAATAGACAAAGATCTGGATGACCCAGGATCATTTAGAGCTATAGCTCTTTTAAATACTGATCAAAAGATATTAACTAAAATATTAGCACAAAGGCTAGGTACAGTTATTAATACATTAATTCATCCCAAACAAACAGGATTTATACCAAAACGATATTCCTCATATAACCTGAGACTTTTATTCAACATTATATACTCGAAAAGAGGTATTTAAAAAGATCTAGTAGTTATTTCGTTAGATGCGGAGAAAGCCTTCGACCAGGTGGAATGGTCTTATTTGTTTTCGGTTATGGAAACCTTTAAATTGGGAGAGAAGTTCATTACTTGGGTCAAATTATTATACAGTAACCCAACAGCCAGAATAATAACAAATCAAACGCTATCAACTAAATTCAGTCTATCTCGAGGCTGTAGACAAGGTTGCCCTTTATCCCCACTACTATTTGCACTTGCAATATAACCATTAGCTCAACGTGTGAGATCACATCCTGAAATATATGGGTATGATACCAGAGATACTGAAAATAAAATCTCCTTATATGTGGATGATGTATTACTTTATATTACAAAACCGGAAATTAGTATCCAAAATTTATTAAAATTAATAACTGAATTTGGATCTTTTTCAGGATATAGTATTAATTGGAATAAAAGTGAACTCTTGCCAATAATGGTAAATAACTTACATATATTACAACAATTTCCTTTTAAGATAACAAATTAAAAAATTTAATATCTTGGAATTTATGTAACAAAAAGATTTGATTCTTTATTTAAATCCAACTTCCCACTCTTATTGAATAAATTAAATAAGAACATTTTATATTGGAAAACTCCACCCATCTCAATGCTAGGTAAAATTAATGTAATAAAAATGATTTTTCTTCCGCAATTACTATATATTTTCCAATTAATTCCGATATATCGTCATAAAAAATTATTTAGGAAGGTGGACTCTTTAGTTACCAACTTTATTTGGGATTATACGAGCCACAGAATAAATAAAAAACATTTATGTAAATCAAAAATAAATGGAGGTTTAGCACTACCAAACTTTATGTTTTATTACTGGGCAGTTAATATTAAAAATATGAATTTTCTAGAAAGATTGAGGCTCGTCCTAATGGACAGGTTGGATCTTTTCAGAGGAATATGGTCTCCATACATTGAATATCTAAAGGGTCAAAATGGCTCGGTTCGAGAGCCTGACTGAAACCTGAATAATGGAATAGATGAAGAATTACGTATAACAAATCATGGATATATCTCCAACGATGGATAACTTTTTAATACTCCATTCACTTCCTTATTTTCGATTTTTTTTATCTCTATATTATTTTTCTCTATCTTTTCTTACTTATTAAAAAAAAATGTATAGAAATATAAAGTCTTAAATGTTAATATTAATAATATTACGAATGTATGTAAGAAGTATTTTCTATTAATATGTATTTACGACTAATAAAAAATATCCAAAAAGAAGGGCCGAGGTGGCCTGTTTCCGTGCTGTAATTGTTATATGGTTGTCTAGGCTTATCAGGACAGCGCAGGTACTTTCCTTTTCAATCTTGTGTATTATATGTAGGGTTCTTCTAATACTGTCCTGTGTTTGTCTGCCTATTATAAAACCAGTCTGGTCTTCATCAATTAAGTCTGGCATGAACCTTTCAAATAGTTTGGAGAAAATTGAAGAGTATAATTTATAGTCCACATTTAGAATTGATATCAGTCTGTAGTTGATACAATTTTCCTTGTCTTTGTTCTTTTTGGGCAATAATGTTATAATTGCCTCTTTCCATGACGGGGGTGTTTTGCCTTCTTTGATAATCCAGTTAAAGGTTCTCAGAACAACTGGGTTCAGCTCATTCCGAAATATTTTATACCATTCTATAGGGAAACCGTCGCTGCCTGGGGCCTTGTTTGTTTTCATCCTACCAATTGTCTTCTCTATCTCCTCCAGTGATATTTCTGCTGTGATTATTTTATTTTGTATCTCTCCAATACAGGGCAGATCTATTGTACTTAAAAAAGTCCTTATTGATTCCCCATCTACTAGAGGTTTGTGTATATAATTCTTTATAATATTCCTGGAAGTTATATTCTATTTATTTTGGATCACTCTTCAAATTCAGTGTGCAGGGGTCCTTAATTTTGTATATAGTGTCATCAGCCTGTTGTTTGCGTAGCCTCCAGGTAAGTATTTTAGTGGATTTAGGGCCTAGTTCGTAATGTGCCTGTTCTACAATTCTTGCTTTTTTCTCCACCTCTTGACCCAATATTCCATCCATTTGTCCCATCAAATATTCTATTTGTTTATAAGTTCTCTGATCCTTATTATTTTTGGACCTGTTCTAATTCCTTCAGGTCTGATATCAACATTATATGTTTTAATTCTGGCCTTTTTAATATGTGATGCCCTAGCTATTAACCTAACCTATTACAGCCTTCAATGAATCCCATAGTATGGATGGGTCCACCTCCCCATTGTCATTCTCCTCTAGATAAGTTTTGATTTCCAATTTAATATCATTAACAGTTGTTTTATTGTTCAGTATTCCAACATTTAATCGCCACACTGTGTTTTTCTGTCTACTGTCCATTTGAATAGTAAGATTAAATGAGAACTTACCAGTTTGAAGTTTGATCTTGATTTTATGAGGAGTTACGTTGGTGATTACATGAAGATGACCTGTCAGGCCGCATGTGTGTCAATCTTTAAAGCAGCGGTATGAAATCACAAATAACAAACACCGAAGTGACATAGTAAGATGCGTGACTCGAGAACTACCAGATGATCTTTTATGATAGAGGCTTTATGGGTGTGGAGGGCACGTAATCACCAACGTAACTCCTCAGAAAATGAAGATCAAACTTCAAACTGGTAAGTTCTCATTTAATCTTACTATTTTACTTCGGAGTCATGTGAGTGATTCCGTGAAGACTTCAAAGCTTTGTGATTTCATGCCGTGGATCGAAATCTCAGCATTTCACTGCATTGATTGACTCAGGATGAGTGAATAATCAAATGCATTAGCATGATATTGATTCACATGTATTAATGGTTTAAGTTAATAAAGAAATCAGTAGCAACCCCTGTAACTCAGGGGAGGCTAAAGTGGACGCAAACAGAATGGACAAAGCCCCGGGTCAGTAACCGGCCTATGGAAGTTAAAAAAAAATTTAATTTAGTTGAACATCCTGCGGTCGCGAGGATATGGTCGATGGGCATGTCCATTGCTGACCTGGTGGAATGGGATATACAATTGTCAGTGTTAATACCTGTATAACCCAAAACCTGCTGCAGCTACCTTGAAATATTCTGAACCTGGTCTACTCTGCTTGTGTAGACCAGAATGTAAAATGTAATGGTACCTGCAGCCAATTCCATCCTATCTAGCCACAGCGTTTGCAATGTTTGCCGTTGTTGTGCTGATATTAGTGCCATAACTAAGGATGTAGCTGGAACCCCTTGGTGAAGTAATGTTCACACATTTTCAATAACCAACTGCATAATCTTGTAGTGGGAGAACTTGTGTCAAGATCTTTTAACAACTCGGTATCCAGGTTCAACCCGACAGCGTAGTTCCCTTTTGTTGCTGCTGTAGTGTCTCTATACTAAATTATTGTCAAATACCATTTAAGATGAACTGGAAAATGTCAGTAATCTATACTGTTTAAATGTAACATTAATGTTTAAACAAAAACACTTCTGATCCCCTCAATAGGAATGTGCTACTTTTTTTGGGTGCTATCCCTGCACACTGCAGTGAGCCCCTTCATGGCTTGATGAGACAACCTGATGCATAAGTCAATCCATTCAAAATGTGTAAGTTAATAATTGTTTTATTGTGCAAAAGCCGGTCTCCTGAACCACAGTTTGAACCAGCAAGTTCTTGTTTTTTGGAATAACCTTATACCGTTGTACCATAATGCCTGATGAAGCAGGCTACATAGACGCTTGGCCAGTCCGACAGTATGAACCCAAGCAAGGTCTTGCTGACTGTTTTAAGACCCGGCTAATGAGGCAAAAATGAGGAAGACATAAAAGAACATTCCTCCTATTGAAGCAAGAATGTATTCGTCCGCACTGTTGTGCCACATATTTTTGCAATCAGTGAATAAACATGCACCAACATGTCGATATTCGATCTAGTACTGAACCATACTTTCATAATACTTTGAGATCTAACACATATTCTGTGTTATCATCGATCTGAACTGGATGATACACCAGTGGCAAAGGAGATTTAGGTAATTATTACAGGATACTTTTGCTTGATTACCATGTGACTAACATATGTCACCATCGTAGAGCAGCAACTTGAATTTGAGCATGTAGAATATGTATATTCGCTCAATAGCCCCTTACCCATGGGGTGCATCTAGTGTATATATTTAGTTGATACCAACAATTGTAGAATTGGTAACTCATGCAACCTCCAATACCTCCAAGTAGAGATAGTATTCGGAACTTCTCATCTTAGAGTCCTTAGCATCAGTTTGTAATAACTGAATTTGACTGACCACACCACTGTAGTGAGTTTCAAGTTCAAGTTCAAATGAATTATTGTCACGTTCAGCAATGCTGAATACTGTTACTTCATCATTGTGACTGAGGTAGCTTCAGCTGACAATAGCATAATGTTGTTAACAATGGTCTAATTGCTACTTACATGATATCAGTTCCTTGATTTGCTCGGCTGAACACAGCTGCTATATTGCCAATTTTACTTTGGAGTCAGGTGAGTGACTATGTGAAGAAGCCCCGCCTGGCGCTTGATCAGCATTACGTTGACGCTGACGGCAGAAGCAAGAGCTTCTGCAGAGCGCAGCTCCCCTCAGCGGTAAGAACGGGCCCGCAGGTAAGTGTAATTGATTTACTTTAGGGCACTTTTAAAAAAACGTCACGCTGGCGTACAGATCCAGCAAAGATAAAAAATTAAACAAAATGGAGAAGTCTCAGAGGAAGATTTTGCGGGTAAAAAGATCGTCCCGGGGAGAGGCTAAAGAGTCGGGACAAGAGATTAGTGCGGAGCCGGTTCCGATACCGGTGGCCGTTGATTCACCCGTCAGTGAGACTATAATTCCTCCAGAAACTAAAACCACAGAGGAAAATGTGCCTAAGAAAAGTAAAAAGAAATCCGTGAGGCCAGTGAAAGTGGTGATGTGGATTATGAGTGCACACCACAAATAAAAAAGAGAAGGCCATATGTGCCTGATATGGCAAAAGATTTTGCTATGCCTGAAGGAAGTGGTGAGGCTATGGAAGAAAACCTAGCTGCCAGCATTATATGGTATCTCACCAACTTCAAGATTCTGTTATGGCTGAAACAGCAGAATTATATAAAACACCGGAAAATTGCACCTCATTGAAGGTACCTAAGGTGAATCCGACTATATGGACACCTATGTCATCAGTCATGAGAGGACAAGAATTAAGGTTTCAAAGAATCCTCAAACTGATTTCAGCTGCCATTACTGCTTTTGGAAAGCAAATGGAAGGGTCAGAAATGATCAAAATCCAAAGAGATACATTGGGCTTATTGTGCAATTCCTTTTATGAAATCAATTGTATGAGGAAAATTGCGATTCGGCCCATATTTCATCCTAGATTTGCAGGTCTGTGCCGATCAAGTGGTGTTCAATCTCCTGGTTATCTATTTGGAGAAAACCTGCCTAACAAATAAGAGAAATGGATGAAGAGGCTAAATCTATTAGCTACATGAGACCTTTCGTTTTTGGATGAAAAAGGTACTATACACCAAGAAGGGGATCTGATTTTGGAACTAAACAGAGGCAGGAGTATGGTAAGGAAATATTACCATCCAACACAACCTAATGTTCACCCATATACGGGGAGAAGGAGACCACCACGTTCATATGGAGAGGTACAAAAACTTTATTCTGTTCTTAAAGGAACTATGGACGAATCTCTAGTTGGTGGGAGATTACAAATGTTTTATGATGAATGGCTTTGCATCACATCTGACCGGTTTATTTTACAAATGGTTTCAGGAGCTACAATAACATTTAAAGAAGGTGTTGATTCTCCAGTACAATATAAACCTATTCATGGTTTCATGTTCTCTGCTATTGAGGAAGCAGAAATTAATGTGGAAATTGACAAATTGTTTAAAACAGGTGTTATTGAAAAAAACTGTTGAGCATCCACACCAATTTGTGTCAAACATCTTTCCAAGAGAGAAAAAAGATGGTGGTTGTAGAATTATTCTGGACCTTACAAACTTTAATACATTTGTCCAGTATAAACATTTCAAGATGGAAACATTCAATGCTGCAAGACATTTGATATCAGCAGGTTGTTATATGGGTACAATCGATTTAAAGGATGCGTACTATTCAGTACCAATACATCATTTTTTTCGGAGGTACTTAAAATTTAATTGGCTGGAACAGCTGTGGCAATTTAAAGCTTTACCTAATGGGTTAAGTTCAGCTCCTAGGCTCATCACAAACCTGTTGAAGCCAGCTTTAGCACAATTAAGAGCACACAAACACATCGTTATGGCTTATCTGGATGACATTTTAATTGTCAGTAATAGTCAGGAATCAGCTGGAAAATCAGTTTCAGCAACTAAAACTTTATTTGAAAAACTAGGGTTCCTGATTCACCCAATTAAGTCCAAGCTGCAGCCAGCACAAACAATTAATTATTTAGGTTTTGTATTTAATTCAGTTACTATGTTAGTAACTTTGCCAACAGACAAGATTGTTGATATTTCAACTGTATGTTGGGGCCTCATTCACAAACCTTATCCCTCCATCCGAGAAGTAACAAAGGTTATTGGTAAATTAGTAGCAGCATTTCCTGCAGTGGAATTTGGTCCATTACATTACCAAAACCTTCAAAGGGACAAAATGCAAGCTTTAAAAAAGCGAGCAGGCCATTTTGATAGGCCTATGCAATTAACAAAAGAAGCTTTATTGGAATTCCAATGGTGGATTGAAAATGTTCCACATGCTGCTAAAAACATTTTAATACAGCAGCCTGAAGTATTTTTACAAGCAGATGCAAGTGCTCTAGGATGGGGGGCGACAGATAAATTTACCAGCTGTGGGGGCAGATGGACTGTCCAAGAGGAATTGTTTCTCCTGGTATTAATTATTTGGTATTAATTATTTGGAGTTATTGGGGGCATTTTATGGATTAAAAGCCTATTGTTCTACAAAAAAGGATCTCCATGTCCAGATACAATTAGACAATAAGACAGCTGTCGCATATATTAATCACATGGGTGGAGTAAGGTCGGTATCATGTGATTTTCTGGTCAATCAGATATGGCATTGGTGTATTAAGCACCAAATTTGGGTTTCAGCAAGTTATATCCCAGGTAAAGACAATGTGGTGGCAGACAACAGATCAAGGGTATTTAAAGACAACACAGAATGGATGTTGAACCCACAAGTTTTCAGTATAATTGTTATTCGCTATGGGTTACCAGACATTGATCTGTTTGCATCAAGATTAAATCATCAATTGCCTAAATATGTGTCTTGGGAACCCGATCCAGGTGCGGTAGCAGTAGATGCATTTTCGCTACATTGGGGAACTATGTTCTTTTATGCTTTCCCTCCATTTGGCCTGGTTAGGCAATGTCTTAAGAAAATAGAACAAGATTCTGCCACAGGACTGTTGGTGATTCCAAATTGGCCCACACAAACATGGTTCCCGTTGATGTTAAATATGATTACGGAACCATGTATGTCAATTCCTAGCTGCAGTGATTTGTTAATACAACCAATAACAAAAGAAATTCATCCATTACATGTACATATGAATTTGTTAATCTGCAGGTTTTGACCAGACCACTACAAGGGCTTGGACTGTCGGATAGGACCATGGATGTTATAGTCTCATCATAGCGAGATAGCACTAAGAAACAATATATGACACATATAAAGAAATGGGAAGTTTTTTGTAGACAATCAAATATATCTTATCATACTGTGAACATTTCAAACATATTGGTGTTCCTTGCTGAGTTGTATTTTGAGCAGCACTTGAGTTATAGTGCCATTAATAGTGCTCGTAGTGCTTTATCGTCCTATTCAGGACAAATTCTGACCATGAATCAATTGGATCTCATCCATTAATATCCAGGTTTATGAAAGGAATTTAAAAAAAAATCCACCCAAGCCAAGATATACAGAAAATTGGGATGTCAGCATTGTACTTACTTTGCTTAGGCAATGGACTCCAATCACACTTATGTCTTTGAAAAAATTAACATTTAAAATAGTAATGTTAATGGCGTTGGTATCAGCACAAAGAGTGCAAACATTACAAATGCTACGTTTAGATTGTATGCATGTGGCTTCAGATAACATTACTTTTATTATCTGATCAAACAAAGCAGACCAGACCTAGGGACTCGGGTAGAGGGGGCTAGGGGTCAGGGTGTGGGGCAAGAGACAGAGAAGGGAAGCACTCGGACCCAAAATGTAGGCGAGAAAGATGAAAAAGATAATAGACAGAGAATAAGGGATAGTGGGTTTCTAAAATATGTATATTTTAATGCTAGGAGCATTGTAAGTAAGGTGGATGAACTTAGAGCCTGGATTGACACCTGGAAATATGATGTTGTGTCAATCAGTGAAACATGGTTGCAGGAGGGCTGTGATTGGAAACTAAATATTCCAGGATTTCGTTGCTTCAGGTGTGATAGAATTGGAGGGACCAGAGGGGGAGATGTTGCATTGCTTGTCAGAGAAGATATTACAGCAGTGCTTTGGCAGGATAGATTAGAGGGCTCGTCTAGGGAGGCTATTTGGGTGGAACTGAGAAGTGGGAACGGTGTAGCAACACTTTTAGGGGTGTATTATAGACGCCAAATGGGGAGCATGAATTGGAAGAGCAAATATGTAAGGAGATAGCAGATATTAGTAGTAAGCACAAGGTAGTGATTGTGGGAGATTTCAATTTTCCAAAAATAGACTGGGAAACACATTCTATAAATGGGCTGGATGGTTTGGAGTTTGTAAAATGTGTGCAGGATAGTTTTTTGCAGCAGTACATAGAGGTATCGACCAGAGAAGGGGCAGTGCTGGACCTCCTGTTAGGAAATGAGGCAGGTCAGGTGACGGAGGTATGTGTTGGTGAGCACTTCGGGACCAGTGATCACAATACCATTAGTTTCAATATAATTATGGAGAGAGTCAGAACTGGACCTAGGGTGGAGATTTTTGATTGGAGAAAGGCTAACTTTGAGGGAATGCGTAAGGATTTTAAAGGAGTGAATTGGGACACTTTGTTTCATGGGAAGGATGTAGAAGAGAAATGGAGGACATTTAAAGGGGAAATTGTAAGAGTACAGAATCTTTATGTCCCTGTTAGGTTGAAAGGAAATAGTAAAAATTGGAAAGAGCCATGGTTTTCAAGGGAAATTGAACACTTGTTTCGAAAAATAGTGCCGGAGGATTGGCGTACTGCGCATGTTGTTCCATTGTTTAAAAAGGGTTCAAAGAATAAACCTAGCAATTATAGACCTGTTAGTTTGACGTCAGTGGTGGGTAAATTAATGGAAAGGATACTTAGAGATAATATATATAAGCATCTGGATAAACAGGGTCTGATCAGGAACAGTCAACATGGATTTGTGCCTGGAAAGTCATGTTTGACAAACCTTCTTGAATTTTTTGAAGCGGTAACTAGGGAAATTGATGAGGGTAAAGCAGTGGATGTTGTCTATATGGATTTCAGTAAGGCCTTTGACAAGGTTCCCCATGGAAGGTTGGTTAAGAAGGTTCAATCTCTGGGTGTTAATGGCGGAGTAGCAAGATGGATTCAACAGTGGCCGAATGGGAGATGTCAGAGAGTAATGGTGGATGGCTGTTTGTCAGGTTGGAAGCCGGTGACCAGTGGGGTGCCTCAGGGATCTGTGTTGGGTCCACTGTTGTTTGTCATGTACATCAATGATCTGGATGATGGGGTGGAAAATTGGATAAGTAAGTATGCAGATGATACTAAGATAGGTGGTGTTGTGGATAATGAAGTAGATTTTCAAAGTCTACAGAGAGATTTGGGCCATTTGGAAAAGTGGGCTGAAAGATGGCAGATGGAGTTTAATGCTGTTAAGTGTGAAGTGCTACATCTTGGCAGGACAAATCAAAATAGGACGTACATGGTAAACGGTAGGGAATTGAGGAATGCTGTGGAACAGAGGGATCTAGGAATGACTGTGCATAGTTCCCTGAAGGTGGAATCGCATGTAGATAGGGTGGTAAAGAAAGCCTTTGGTGTGCTGGCCTTTATAAATTAGAGCATTGAATATAGGAGTAGGGATGTAATGTTAAAATTGTACAAGGCATTGGTAAGACCAGTTCTGGAGTATGGTGTACAATTTTGGTCACCTAGTTATAGGAAGGATGTCAACAAAATAGAGAGAGTACAGAGGAGATTTACTAGAATGTTGCCAGGGTTCCAGCAACTCTGTTACAGAGAAAGGTTGAACAAGTTAGGTCTTTATTCTTTGGAGCGCAGAAGGTTAAGGGGGGACTTGATTGAAGTCTTTAAAATGATGAAAGGGATAGACAGAGTTGACGTGGATATGTTTTTCCCATTGAGGGTAGGGAAGATTCAAACAAGAGGGCATGACATGAGAATTAAGGGACAGAAGTTTAGGGGTAACATGAGGGGGAACATCTTTACTCAGAGGGTGGTGGCTGTGTGGAATGAGCTTCCAGCAGAAGTGGTGGAGGCAGGATCGATTTTAAATTTAAAAGTAAAGTGGATAGGTATATGGACGTGAAGGGAATGGAGGGGTATGGAGGGAATGGAGCAGGTAGATGGGACTAGGGGAAAACAAATGGTCGGCACGGATGGTTATAAGGAGAACTGGAGCTAAGGTAATGTTTCAAGCTTACCCTAATGATCCAACATTGTGTGTAGTTAGACACTTAACTCAATATATAAAAGTAACCAAGAGTCTTCCAGGTGATGAAAAAGCGTTATTTATTACGCATAAGAAACCACACACAAAAGCATCAGTACAAACCATTTCTACATGGTTAAAACAGTTGTTATTTTTAGTGGGAGTAGACGCTGATGTGTTTAAATCTCACTCCACCAGGGCTGCAGCTACATCCGCGGCGAAGTTACAGGACGTACCGCTCGAACACATTTTAGAAGCCGCAGGGTGGTGTAAAGAAGAAACTTTTTCAAAGTTCTACGATAAACCTGTTCTCACAATGACAGGCTTTGGACACGCGGTGTTGGGTTCACTGTTATCACCTGCTTTGTTTCACTATCAATTTATATTATTGATTTATGTTATCACTTTATGTCTTTTATCACTTTGTAGTGATTATCCCCGGGCATTAAAAAGGGGTTATTATTTGTTCTTTTATCATTAAAAGATTTATGAAATAAACTAAAACTGAATTCTGGTAAAAGGTTATTTACTCATTTATGTGTTGACCTAGCCGGACTGTCGTATGGAATGACTCTACGACATAAAAAACACAGAAGCTACAAAATCTTCACGTAGTCACTCACGTGACTCCGAAGTAAAATATTAAGATTAAACGAGAACTTACCAGTTCAAAGTTTGATCGTTATTTTATGGGGTGTAACGATGAGGGATTACATGCCCTCCACTCCCGACCCTCATAAAATAAATGATCATCTGGTAGTTCTAAATCTATGTTGAGCCTTACTATCTTACTCCGGCTATTATGTTCTGTGTTTTTCATGCCGCTGCTTTGAAGTATGCCGATCAAGCGCCAGGCGGGGCTTCTTCACGTAATCCCTCATCATTACTCCTCATAAAATAACGATCAAACTTCGAACTGGTAAGTTCTTGTTTAATCTTACTATTACTCTTGATGAAAATAAAACTCAGTTGTATAACAGATTGCTATAACTCCACAGGGATTGCTATAACTCCAATCTCTTGCCACAGGGCGGAGTCAAGGCTAATAATAATTAAAGGTGAATCCCAATGACCAACGAACAGTTCATCCCATACCGCAAAGCTCTACTGTTATAGTACAGTTATATTGTCTTTGATAACTTCTGTAATGGGATTTGCATAGCTCTGTAACGGGATTGGATCTCTGTCCCTTATGAATCTGTTGTTAGTCAGGAAAAATAAGTTTTCATATTCGGAAAGTTCATATGCCCGACACTCTCCATTCTTCATAATAACATGCCACTCCTGCCTTATTCCATGGGTGGTTTGCATGAGAACTTTTGCCCAATTTCCGAACCTTAATTAATTTATTTCTTTAAACCTTAGCCATAATCCAAACTTGCTTGGAATGCTCTGACTGTGCCTCAACCAGATATTTTTAACATATGTGTGTTGTACAAAACAAATGTAAACATTACAACTTGTGAACGGTGCACTGCCCATATTTTGGAAGTCCTAGACCCATTTTGTTGAGTAGGATTGGTAAGGTGCATGGAATTTCTGAGCTATCATGCTGCCCCCAGCTCCAGTGAACTGCTTACTGCCGATGAGCGCCTGGGGTGCGTTCTGAAACGATGACTTTTGCCCGCCGTAGGCCTAATTGATTCGTCTGCCAGGCTTTCTTCCCCTGTTGAATAGGCCTACCTGAATAACAGATTCAGCGGATGGCTCTCACAACCCCCTGTTGGCGCTGTTCACCAAAGATTATAGAGGAGCAAGATGCGCCACTCAGCGAAAAAGGCGTAGTATTACATGTGTGATTGTCGACGCCATTTTAGCGGACCAAAGATGGCGTCGACTATGGCGTCTACATCATTGGGAAACTAGGCTCCTCTATAATCTTCGTCTCTCGATCTCCCGCTGTGTAATCCGCTCCAAAGCTACTGAGCAGTTGCAAGATTATAGAGGAGCAAGATGCATTAGAAAGTTATTATATTTATTTGTAATAGATCTTTACTTACCTCTCACTCCCTCCTCTCCCTCTCTCCCTCCCTTCCCTCTCTCTCTCTCTCTCTCTCTCCTTCCCTCTCTCTCTCTCTCTCCTTCCCTCTCTCTCTCTCTCTCTCTCCTTCCCTCGCTCCCTCCCTCCTTCCCTCTCTCTCCCCCCTTCCCTCTGTGTGAGAGTTGGCAGCCCTGCTATGCCTTAGGTCCAAAAGAGGATAGAAAGAAATTACTTAATGGTCTTTGTAAGAAGATTTTAATAAGCTCTTCTATCTTTCCCATCTAATAAACACAACAATACATAACACACAGCAATACAAAGACATGAACTTGTGCTGCAATAGAGTCAAGGTTAGAATTGTAGCAATCTTTGTGAGTATCCACATGCACTATGGACTCAAATTCAAGAATAGAAAAATGCACAACATGACTGTAAAAAGGAAATGTAAACAACTTCAAAAAGTGGAACATAAGTAAAGTGCATAATTTTCAAATTGTATTTATTTGAAGTAATACTATTCAAGTTCAAATCCAAGTGAGTTTATTGTCACGTGTCCCTGATGGTACAATGACATTCTTGACTTTGTTTCAGCATAACAGAACATAGTAGGCATTGACTACAGAACAGATCAGTGTGTCCATATACCATTGTATAAATATATACACACATGAATAAATAAACTGATAAAGTACAAATAACAGATAATGGGCTATTAATGTTCAGAGTTTTGTCTGAGCCAAGTTTAATAGCCTGATGGCTATTGGGAAGTTGCTATTCCTGTACCTGGTTGTGGCAGTCTTTGGGCTCCTGTACCTTCTATCTGAAGGTAGCGGGGAGATGAGTGTGTGGCCAGGGTGGTGTGGGTCCTTGATGATACTGCCAGCCTTTTTGAGGCAGCGACTGCGATAGATCCCCTCGATGGAAGGGAGGTCAGAGCCGATGATGGACTGGGCAGCGTTTATGCAACCGGTCAGCATGATCTCTACTGTGCACCTGCAGAAGTTAGAGTCCTCCTTGACAAACCAACTCTCCGTAATCTTATCAGGAAGTAGAGGCGCTGATGTGCTTTCTTAATATTTGCATCCGTGTTCTCGGACCAGGAAAGATCTTCAGAGATGTGCACACCCACAAATTTGAAGCTCTTGACCCTTTCAACCATCGACACATTGATATAAACGGGACTTTTGCTTCAGCAGCAGCAGCCTCTACAAGAGGCTTTAAACGTTTGAGTGAGTCTGTGTGTGTGTGTGTGTGTGTGTGAGTATGTGTGTATGCGAGTCTCTGTGTGTGGATCTGTGTGTGTGTGTGTATATATGCGTGCTTATATAAAACCGTGCTTCGTTGAATGATGACTTCTGAGATATATTATCAGATTATCTTGGTTAAAATTTGACCGCGGCAAAGCGACATAAAGACGCTGTGGGCAGCAAGAGACACAACAAGAAATAATAATTCTCATCTTTGACATTTAAATTGTTCTTATATTTTAAGAGTTATTCACATTTTAAACTTTAATAAAACCTTTTTCCACTTTTCATGCCTGCGTGTTCTTCATCACAATGGGAACCTAATGGGCAGGAATGGATACTCTGTTATAATTTTATATGTTTCTATAAGATTCCCCCTCATCCTTCTAAACTCCAGTGAATACAAGCCTAGTCATTTCATTCTTTCCTCATATGACAGTCCCGCCATCCCAGGGATCAATCTCGTGAACCTACACTGCACTGCCTCAATCACAAGGATGTCTTTCCTCAAATTAAGAGACCAAAACTGTACACAATACTCCAGATGTAGTCTCACCAGAGCCTCATACAACTGCAGAAGAATATCCCTTCCCCTATACTGAATTCCTCTTGTTATGAAGGTCAACATTCCATTAGTTTTCAATCAAATCATCATCAAACAAATGTTATTGTCATTTAGAAATACATCGATATATGCAATTCCAAACAAAATTCCGTTGCATTTGGCCGCCCGTGCAACACGATTCCTCACTGCCTGCTGTACCTGCATGCCAACCTTTACAAGGATGCCCAGGTCTCGCTGCACCTCCCCCTTACCTAACCTAACTCCATTGGGATAATAATCTGCCCCCTTGTTTTTGCCGCCAAAGTGGATAACCTCACATTTATCTATATTACACTGCATCTGCCACGCATCTGGCCACTCACTCAACCTCTCCAGGTCACCCTGCAACCTCCTAACATCCTCTTCACAGTTCACACTGCCACCCAGCTTTGTGTCATCCGCAAACTTGCTAGTGTTGCTCCTAAATCCCTCTTCCAAATCATTAATATAAATGGTGTTATATATCGATTTTCAGAAGGCTTTCGACAAGGTCCCACATAAGAGATTAGCATACAAACTTAAAGCACACGCTATTGCGGGTTCAGTATTGATGTGGATAGAGAACTGGCTGGCAGTCAGGAAGCAAAGAGTACGAGTAAACGGGTCATTTTCAGAATGGCAGGCAGTGACTAGTGGGGTACCGCAGGGCTCAGTGCTGGGACCCCAGCTATTTACAATATATATGAATGATCTGGATGAGGGAATTGAATGCAACATCTCCAAGTTTGCGGATGACACGAAGCTGGGGGGCAGTGTTAGCTGTGAGGAGGATGCTAGGAGGCTGCAAGTTGACTTGGATAGCTTGGGTGAGTGGGCAAATGCATGACAGATGCAGTATAATCTGGATAAATGTGAGGTTATCCACTTTGGAGGCAAAAACAGGACGGTAGATTATTATCTGAATGGTGGCTGATTAGGAAAAGGGGAGATGCAACGAGACCTGGGTGTCATGGTACACCAGTGTAGATGCTTGTGTGTATACCTTTAATTGCTGGTGTGTTATCCATGCTAACCACTCCCCCCAGCAGTCGGTATAATTGTAGCCTGCACGCCCCTAGCTCGCTCTCTGGTGCTTGTGACAGACCACGTACAGCCAGGGCTATGTATGCTGTGTGTTTAATAAACGTTCTGAAGACTTAAAGACATTCTGGTTTTCGATCTTCATGGTGTCAGATGTGGTAGTTCCTGCGTCTGTGTTGTTTCGCATTTTATTTTGTTATTCCCAGTAACCCCCCCCCCGGTTCTGCGATGGCTTCTGCTTGCCGTAAGCCTGACGTCCTGTCTTTGATGCGGACATCACTCATCGCTGGAGTGTGTTCGTCGGGACTTTGAACATTACGTTGCCATTGCCCACCCTGCTGTGGCCCCCGCTGTCAAAGCTTCCCTGCTGCACAACTTGGCTGGCTCGGAGGCGCTCGAGCGTTCGGTAGTCGTTCGTCTATGGACAGGTGAGAGTGCTACTGACCCCGACTGCTTAATTGCTAAATTTACGGCGTTATGTGACCTCCCCACTAATCACATTCTGGAGCGTTTTTAAGTTGTCTCCAGACGTCAGAACCCTGGGGAGTCTATTGACAATTTCATGGCCTCGTTGCGGCAGCTGGCTCGCCGATGTAACCTGCGTGACCTGACCCCCGATGCTTTGACCCGTGACATTTTGGTCTTTGGTTTGAGGGATGAAAAACTGCGTTCTGAACTGTTGCGGAAGCCTGATCTGACGCTCGAAGAGGCACTGCATGCTTCTCGCCTGGCCGAGGGCTGTCTCCTCCGCTGTGCCTGACCCTGTGGTTCACACGGCCAGCCTCGCTGGTCCCAGATACACTGCTCCTCGGCGACAGAGGGCAAGACCGTTGCTGGGCTCCAGACCGCCTCAACGGTGTCCCAATTGTAACTTTGTCTCCCACCGTTTTAATGTGTGCCCTGCGTTGGGGAAGACCTGTAACTTTTGCAACAAGCTCGGGCACTTTGCAGTGGTATGCCGTTCCCGTGGGAACAATGCCCAGCCGCAGCAGAAGCCGTCTCGTTATCTGACTCGTGATGATTCAGTGTCTGGTCGCATCTGCAGCACGATGATCTTCCCCCGTCTGACCCTGAGTCTTCGCAGAGCGAGCTGGAGGTGTTTTCCTTGCGAGGTGCAGCTGGACTGATAACGGACCCGACTGTCCGTCTCACGGTGAATGGCACGGCCTTCTCTGCCAAGGTCGATACTGGGGCGGCTGCAAACGTTATGTCAACACGCCTGTTTAACAAGATAAGAAATAATGAGCCTGTTTCCACAGACAGTGCTGTTCTGCGTGCCTATGGGGGCGGCGTGCTTGTTCCTGTGGGGAAGGTCACTCTCCACTGCACGGTGCGGTCGGCCACTCGGCAATACACATGGCCTCCTCCCGGCTCCAGCGCATGATGCTCCAGCTGCAGCGTTTCACTTTCACGGTGGTTTACCGCAAGGGCAAGGACATGGTTCTTGCGGACACGCTGTCGCGAGCGCCTCTTTCATCCACGATTCGACATCCATATGAGGCGTCCGATCTGATGGTCTGGGGCGTGAACTTCGTGCCCTCCAGTCAGTTGAAGTCCCTGGCCGAGCATACAGCGGCAGACGCTTCGCTACAGCAGCTGGCCGAGGTCATCAAGCATGGTTGGCCCGACCGACGTTCTTCTCTGCCAGACGCGGGTGGCACCTTACTTCTTGGTCCGTGACGAGTTGGTGCTGCGTGGTGGTGTGATCGTGAAGGGGCACAAGGTGGTGGTGCCCGAAGCACTACTGTGAACATATTTTGAGACCGCTCATCGTGGACATCCCGGGGCCGAGGCGACCCTTGCAGTCGCTCAGAGCCAGTTCTTCTGGCCCGACATGCCTCGCTACTTCCGGGATAGGGTCTCCGCGTGCCCTACCTGCAACAGCCTCGCTCCACAGCAACAGCGGCAGCCGCTCCTGCAGCAGCCAGCTGCTGACCTGCCATGGTCTGCGCTAGCGACCGATATCTTCGAGTGGCACGGAAAGCACTTCCTGGTACTTGTCGACTCGTACTCCGGCTGGTTTGAGGTTGACCACTTCACTCCCTCTCTTCTCGCCGCGGTCATCGACAAGCTGCGCCGCCACTTTGCCACATTCGGTCCCCCCGTCAGCCTGCAGTCGGACAACGCAGCCAGTTCACCAGTGCCGAGTTCCGGGAGTTTGCTGACCGTTGGAACTTTCGACATTACACCAGCAGCCCGGAATACCACAGAGCAATGACTGGCCGAGCGCGCGGTCCGCAGTGCTAAAGACTTGTTGGAAAAAACGTTGCCGTCTGTCCCGCTCCGACATCTACCTGGCCCTGCTGAACCTCCGCAACATCTCCCGCGACCGTGCCCTGGGCTCCCCGGCTCAGCGCCTAATGTCCCGAGTGACGAGGCCCACGGTCCCGGTGTCTCAGCAATCCTGTCCCCGTCCGTCCTTAAACCTGCCTTAGTCGGAACGCATTGCTGTCAGACACCGTATCCAGAAGCGTTCCCACGATAGGTCTTGCCGTGTCCTCTGTCCTCTTCTCCCCGGTCAGGTGGTCCGTATGTGGTCCTCTTCTGGCCGCTCCAGGCTGCTGTGGTCGTCGGCTCTGCCGGTACCCCTCGCTCCTACCTTGTCAACCCGCGACGGCAAGGTGTACCGCCGGTCCCACCGGCATCTCCGGCTCGTGAACGAGCCTCTCCCTCCCCCGGCGGCTCCGTATGCCCCTCCGCTGCCTCTGTCGCAGCCCTGTGCTCCCCCCGCTCCTCTGGGCCGGCCTCCCCTCGTCCTCCGGAACGTCTTTCTCCGGGTTCCCCACCTTTCTCTTCGCCTCCCTCCCCGTGTCTTCGTCGCCTGGGGATCTCCTCTCCGTAGCCCTCCTGTCCCTAGCCCCCACCTTGATCCGGCGTTTCCCGCTTGTTGCTGTCAGGGAGGGAGGTGATGGCGAGGTGCGGACCCGGTCTGGTCGCCTGGTCAGGCCGCCGGTCCGCTATGGCGATTACGTGTGATTATGTATCCTGTACTTTACTGTCTGTACTTACCCTGGCGCATGAGACGTGGTCGCCCTGTCACTCACTGCTTGCTTTGTTTTGGTAGAGGAAGGAGTGTAGATGCTTGAGTGTATACCTTTAATTGCTGGTGTGTTATCCATGCTAACCACTCCCCCCCAGCAGTCGGTATAATTGTAGCCTGCACGCCCCTAGCTCGCTCTCTGGTGCTTGTGACAGACCACGTACAGCCAGGGCTATGTATGCTGTGTGTTTAATAAACGTTCTGAAGACTTAAAGACATTCTGGTACGATCTTCAACCAGTCATTGAAAGTAGGCATGCAGGTGCAGCAGGCTGTGAAGAAAGCGAATGGTATGTTGGCATTCATAGCAAAAGGATTTGAGTACAAGAGCAAGGAGGTTCTACTGCAGTTGTACAGGGTCTTGGTGAGGCCACACCTGGAGTATTGCGTACAGTTTTGGTCTCCTAATCTGAGGAAAGACATTCTTGCTATAGAGGGAGTACAGAGAAGGTTCACCAGACTGGTTCCTGAGATGGAAGGACTTCCAAATGAAGAAAGAATGGACAGACTCGGCTTGTACTCGCTGGAATTTAGAAGATTGAGGGGGGATCTTATAGAGACTTACAAAATTCTTAAGGGGTTGGACAGGCTAGATGCAGGAAGATTGTTCCCGATGTTGGAAGAGTCCAGAACAAGGGGTCACAGTTTAAGGATAAGGGGGAAGTCTTTTAGGACCGAGATGAGAAGATCTTTTTTCACACAGAGAGTGGTGAGTCTGTGGAATTCTCTGCCACAGAAGTTAGTTGAGGCCAGTTCATTGGCTATATTTAAGAGGAAGTTAGATGTGGCCCTTGTGGCTAAAGGGATCGGGGGTATGGAGAGAAGGCAGGTACACGATACTGAGTTGGATGATCAGCCATGATCATATTGAATGGCGGTGCAGGCTCGAAGGGCCGAATGGTCTACTCCTGCACCTATTTTCTATGATTTTATGATTCTATGGTAAATAGTTGCGACCCCAACACCAAGCATTGTGGCAAAAAATTCCAGAGGATTAGACAAACATGATTTTCCTTTCATAAATCAATGCTGACTTGGACTAATCCTTTTACTGCTATCCAAATGCCCCATTATTACATCTTCAATAATTGACTCCAGCATCTTTTCCACCACTGAAGCAGGCTTACTGGTCTATAATTCCCTGTTTTCTCTCTCGCTCCTTTCTTGAAAAATGGGACAACATTAGCTATCCTCCAATCCACAGGAACTGATCCTAAATCTATGGAACATTGGAAAATGATCATATGTATATATGTATGTGTATATCTGCATGTATATGTGTGTATATATATATGTGTATATATGTGTGTATGCCTATGTATGTATGCATATGCATATGTATGCATGCATATATGATTTATGTACATAATCTGACATAGAGAGTAATAGTGACGCTTTAAATCAAATTTCTTCTGATCATTGAGAAGGAAATGTATTTATCTCTCAAGGGCCTGTCCCACCATATATTTATATGGATGTGTGTTTTTGTGTGCCTGTAACTTTGTGCAGTGTGTGTGAAAGCAATACAAGGGAAGCTGCACAATACAATGCAAGGGAAACTACGCAAAGGTGGGGCTGGAGAGGAAAGATGGGAGGGAAATGGGGGAACGGGGGGAAAAGGGAGAGAGGGAGAAAGAGGGAAGTTGGGAGAGAGAGAGGGAAGGAGGGAGAGAGAGAGAGGGAAGGCGAGAGAGAGAAGGGGGGAGAGAGAGAGGGAAGGCGGGAGAGAGAGACGGAAGCGGGGCGGAGAGAGAGAGAGAGGGAAGGCGGGAGAGAGATGAAGGGGGAAGGAAAGAGATCGGAGAGAGGGAAAAAGAGGGGAGAGAGGGGAGGGAGGAGAGAGGGGAGGGAGGGAGAGAGGGGGAGGAGGGAGATAGGGGGAGGGAAGGAGAGAGGGGAGGGAGGGAGAGAGGGAATGGAGGGGGAGAGGGATGGGAGGGGGAGAGGGAAGGGAGGGGGAGAGGGAGAGAGGGGAGAGAGAAGTGAGGGAGCGAGATCGAGAGAAGAGAGGGGATAGAGAGCGAGATTGAGAGGGGAGAGAGAGAGATCGAGAGGGGAGAGAAAAAGATCGCAAGGGGGGAGAGAGAGATCGGGAGAAGAAGAGGGGATAGAAAGAGATCGAGAGAAGGGAGTGGAGAGAGAGATCGAGAAGAGAAGGGTGGGGGAGAGAGAGAGAGATCGAGATCGAGAGGTGAGTAAAGATCTATTACAAATAAATATAATAACTTTCTAATGCATCTTGCTCCTCTATAATCTTTGCTTGCAACTGCTCTGTAGCTATGGAGCGGATTACACAGCGGGAGGCATACCGCCAAAATGGCGGCTGTGACGTTCCATTATGTACTACACACCAGTCCATTGGATTTCGGAGGAGTGGCCTATCTTGCTCTCTATAATCTTTGCTGTTCACTGCCGGCACATATGTGCTTTAGTATGTTCTTTTGACTTCTATAGAGCCTGGAGTCAGTTATATCTTGACCTTTTGCTCTTCCATCCTCAGAGGGCGATTCGTATGCAGCCCTAAACAGGCGCTGCCGCAGGCCGCATGATACCAATACTGATAAGAACCCATTGGATTTAACTCAAATAGAATATTCTGCTGGGATGGCAACTTTGTTGTCAGGAAAAAGGTACCTCTGACACGTGCCCTTCATCCCTTGGGGTATGCCCCACAGCCATACCCTGAGACTCAGTGTCAGCAGGATGCTGACCCGTCTTGGTCTCTGCCTCCAAGAGGAAGACCTGTTGCAGCTTTGTAACTGGAGCTGCTGGTGCGGCCTGCGGAGGTGGACTACTGTCTCACCCTACCATCAGAATCGATGTCCGAACTAATCCTCATCTATGAAGGTACTATCACACAGTTCTCTCCCAGATACTGCTGGCACCGTTTTTGTGCATGATGGCGCTGACACTCTTCCTGTTGGTGTGTGCCCTGCTGTAGCACTGTATGCACCAGTTGCTGTATTTGGGATAGTCGTATCAAACGTACTATCCAGCCCCGGTGAGGAATTCATTCCCCGACTCTGTGGGCCTTGCTATCCAGCCTTAGTGGAGAATCATCTCCCGACTCCGTGGGCGTAGCAGATTTTGATTATGTGTGAACATGAGCAACCCTGTCCTAGGCGTTGCTGGCGCTGCCTTTCGTAAAGGCTGGCACTTTTTGAGATGAAACAGCCCTGTACCAGGTGCTGCTAGCACGGCTCTCTCGTAGACCGGTAATGTCACCAATGAAGCAGCCCTGTATCAGCCGCTGCTGGCACGGCTCTCCCGTAGGCCGGCACTTTCATACATGATGCAGCCCTGTCAGGCGCTGCTGGCGTGGCCTGTCCCAAGGCCCACAATATACAGTGTAAGCTCACTAAATCAACATTTTTAGTGTACAGCTTTACCTGTGAAGATTTAAAACAATTCACAGCAACTTGTGCTAAACAACAAGGATTACATTGTCAGAGACATATAACAATTATTTTTTATGACTTTAACTTTGCCTTTAGCTTTTAACTTTAAGAAAAAACACAAAAAAACATACGTACATTTTATTATAAAGAGAAACCCTTTGTAGCCCAACTCACCTGAGTCCAAATAGGGCTGAATGAGTCCCTTTTAAATCCTTGCCTGGGGACCAACGTCTGTGAGCCACTGGTCCCACTGTCAGTGACGCTAGCATTACTTCCTTGCCGTTCCAACGGCATCCCCACAGGCTGGGAGCCACTGACTACACTGTCAGCGACTCTGGCTTGAATTTCTTGCCGTTTTACGGCATCCCCGCAGGCTGGGAGCCGCTGATTGCCTTGTTAGCGGCACCTTATCTCACAACCTGATCTATTTGCCGGTTATCCGCTTCCGCGATCGGACTGGGTTTCCCCACAGCCCATAACCGGCACATTCGTCGGGCTGTGAAACTGGCAGGAAAACCTCTGTGAAAAAAGGCTCCTGCCTGAAAAAATCTGGTAAGTAAAAACGAACTTGCCTTCTAGGTTTAACTTACCGCTGGCAGGGGCTCTGTCCTGCCAGTCTGGTGCTTGCGCTAGTGCGGCTGACGTACTGACACGCATGCGGCCTGACGGGTCTTCTTCACGGAATCACTCACGTGAAATTGTTAAGTATATGGCATTATGGTCTGATACATCTGCCACACCAATCCTGCAATCCATTACCCTATAACAGTCTTCTTTCTGCATTAAGAAATAGTCTATTCTGGAGTAAGCTGAGTGCGGTATTGAGTAATGTGTACAGTCTCTTTCTAGAGGGTGAAAATTCTTCCAGACATCAAGAAAACCAAATTCTTCACAGGTAGTGTTTAGTAGTTTTGTAACTGGTTCTTATTCTTCTTTTTACTTGTCGTATCAAGCCCATGATGCAGTACAACATTCAGATCCCCCCCAAATATACAAATTCCTTCTGCTTCCATTGCAATAATATCAAATAGGGATTTGAATTTTTTTTATCACTATCTGGGGGAGTATAAATATTCACCAGTGTCATGATATTATTATCAACTTTGCCCTTTACTATGATTTACCTCCCTTCTTTGTTTTTGTTTTTTTTTAATTTCGAATTTAACGGAGTTTGATATTAAGATTGCCACTCCTCTTTTATGACTACAAGTATGTGGGCTATAATATGTATTTTTATATCCAAATCACTTCAGCTTCTCATGCCCTTGTCGCGATAAATGGGTTTCTTGAAGGAAAATAATATGCTGGACATGTTGAAGGGGGACCTGGACATGTTGAAGGGGGACCTGGACAGGTTGAAGGGGGACCTGGACAGGTTGAAGGGGGACCTGGACAGGTTGAAGGGGGACCTGGACAGGTTGAGTGCGTGGACAGATGCGTGGCAGATGCAGTAATATATAGATAAATGTGAGGTTATCCACTTTGGCGGCAAAAACAAGGGGGCAGATCAATGGGGTTTTGTTAGGTATGGGGGAGGTACTGCGAGACCTGGGTGTACTTGTACACCGGTCCCTGAAAGTTGGCGTGCAGGTACAGCAGGCAGTGAAGAAAGCTAATGGAATGTTGGCCTTCATAACAAGAGGATTTCAGTGTAGGAGTAAAGAGGTTCTTCTGCAGTTGTATCGGTGTATTCTTCACGGAATCACTCACGTGGCTCCGAAGTAAAATTGTTAAGTATATGGCATTATGGTCTGATACAACTGCCACACTGATGTGAGACCACATCCGGAGTATTGTGTACACTTTTAGCCTCCTAATTTGAGGAAGGACATCCTTGTGATTGAGGCAGTGCAACGTAGCTTCACGAGATTGATCCCTGGGATGGCGGGACTGTCATATGAGGAAAGATTGAAAAGACTGGGCTTGTATTCACTGGAGTTTAGGATGAGGGCGGATCTTATAGAAACATATAAAATTATAAAAGGACTGGACAAGCTAGATGCAGGAAAAATGTTCCCAATGTTGGGTGAGTCCAGAACCAGGGGCTACAGTCTTAGAATAAAGGGGAGTTCATTTAAGACTGAGGTGAAAAAAAACTTTTTTACCCAGAGAGTTGTGAATTTATGGAATTCCCTGCCACAGAGGGCAGCGGAGGCCAAATCACTGGATGGATTTAAGAGAGAGTTGGATAGAGCTCTATGGGCTAGTGGAGTCAAGGGATATGGGGGGAAGGCAGGCACGGATTATCGATGGCAGACGATCAGCCATGATCACAATGAATGGCGTTGCTGGCTCGAAGGGGCAAATGGCCTCCTCCTGCACCTATTTTCTATGTTTCTATGTTTCACTTTTTTCAATTTAGTCATGACTTTAGCCCTCTTAATTGGATTACCCAAACCATTAACATTTAGATACATCAGCTTAAGTACTTGACATTGCACCGTTACACTTAGTGTGATTGATTTCACTGTATCCCCTCAACTCAACACCAGAACTATTCTGAACAACAAACCAAAACATATGAACAAACAAAGGTGTTATAGCTGGCAAAACAAAACAAAATATCAAAGCATATATGGACTCCCAAAAAAGGGTATTCTCTCTCCTCCATAGATCCCGAATCCCTTTGTAAATTGAGAGGGGAAGCTAAACACTAAGAAAGGGCCCTCTTCTGGATAAGGGGGATAACTTTCTATATGGGTCCCTCCATTCATCCTAGCTCTAATATTTCACTAATCTCCCTAACAGTCGGGTTTATCTAATACAGAAAGTTGTATTAAATCAACATTAATTGCACTCACATGAGGTCTGTGATGTTTGGTGATATTTTTAGAACCAGGCTTATAAACAGATTTGTCTATGAATATACATATCTATACACATATTTGTAAACAGCATTCCATAAGAACTCGGTATTCTAACATATTGTAGCGGAGACCACTGTATTATCCAGGTCTATGCGCACCTTCATAATCATATCTCAGTTCAAGCACGAGTCTTTTGTTGTTATTCTTGAAAGCACTCCCATGCTCGTCTGACTGTCTTTGATTCTCCGAGTCTCTCGATGAGTTGCCACCGCGCCGTTCGGTGGAGATGTTCACGCAGTGGCGGCATGTCCATGTCTCCCCGCAGCTCTTCCACTTTGTAGCCTCTCCGTTGTATCTCTCGCACGGCTTCCCTTGCGTTGTTGTAGGTTTGGTGTCCGCTTTCCCATTGAATACGTATAGAAACATAGAAATTAGGTGCAGGAGTAGGCCATTCAGCCCTTCGAGCCTGCACCGCCATTCAATATGATCATGGCTGATCATCCAACTCAGTATCTTGCTAAATGGTGTCTGAAAGCGGATTCCTTCCTCTTTCAGGATGCTTTTAACATGTTTGTATGCTTTACGGTGTTGTACTACAGCGGTAGTATAGTCATGGTCAAAAGACAGCATTCGTTCTCCACGTTGGATCATCTTACGTCATGCCTGTTTGAGAACCATCTCTTTAATTCTAAACTGGAGAAAGTGGACAATTATGGATCTCGGAGGGGAGCTGGGGCTTGGTCTCTGTCCCAGGGATCTGTGTGCTCGTTTAATCTGTAAATCTGTCATTTCAGGGATTGACATTTCATTTCTGAGCAGTTTATCCACAAACTGAGGTACTGAGCTACCTTCCGCACCCTCTGGGACATATATCCGCAGATTATTTCTTCGGGATCTGGACTCCAGATCGTTCAATTTGTCAACAAGTAACTTCTGGTCTTTCAGTGTTTCTTGGAGTATGGTGTTTGCAGCGGCACTCCATGTTTCCAGTTCCTCTATTCGGGTGGTGGCTTCTTCCATTTTTTTTTGGTCTTGCATTGCTTGTGTATTCGCTGCCATCTGATGATTCATTTCATGTTTAAGTTCGGCCAGCTGTGTGTGTGTGAGTGTATCTTTGTATTTGTGTGTGTCTTTGTGTTTGTGTGTGTCTTTGTGTGTGTGTGTGTGTGTGTGTGTGTGTGTGTGCGTGTCTTTGTGCGTGTCTTTGTGTATGAGTGTGTTTTTGTGTTTGTGTGTAAGTGTGTGTGTGTGTCTTTTTGTGTGTGTGTGTCCCTGTGTGTGTGTCCCTGTTGGAGTGCTTGGAGCGTTTTGGGGTTGGACTTGCTGCCCGCACACTGTTTGGAGTGCTGTGAGGTTGGACTGGCTGCCTGCACTCTGCTTGGTGCTGTGAGGTTGGATTTGCTGCCTGCACTCTGCTTGGAGTGCTGTGAGGTTGGACTTGCTGCCTGCACTCTGGTTGGAGTGCTGTGAGGTTGGACTTGCAATGTTTTAAGACTCATTCACATTTTAAACTTTAATAAATAATTTTTCCACTTGCCATGTCCCATGTCCTCACCTGTCCCATTGTGATGGCATATGTAAATGAGATCCATTGTGATTGGACATCTGTGAGGTGGCACTTTGGCTCATGCAGCAGTTTGATTTTTTTTGATGTGGGGATTTGGGGAAATAATAATAGAATATTGACTGGCCTTGAGGGGGATACGACATATATTGCCTGAAGTAGATTCATATTGCCCGAGTCGAAGACGAGGGCAATATGGATCTAGTGAGGGCAATATATGTCGTATCTCCCGAAAGAGGACAGTCAATATTGTTATTATTACCCATTATCAGACATCTAGAGGAAAATCTGAACATCTCATATGATATGAATGTATCTATACATTTTGCAATATGCATTGCAACATTGTAAATAAGGGTACTAAAACCATTCCAACATTGTAAATAAGGGTACTAAAAGAATGTACATTTATGTTTCATTTATGTAATTTATGTAATTCATTTATGTGACAATGTGAAGGTCGAACTTTTAAATCGCGAACCTCTTCTCGCAACCGGCTGCCATTTTTTTTTTTTTTTAAGATAAATTTTAAATTTCGCACGCAGCGTCACGTTGCCGTCACGCAGCGTCACGTTGCCGTCACGCAGCGTCACGTTGCCAAGTTCCCGGATGTGAGACCAGGGGAATATAAGACTATATTCCCCGCTGTTTAAACAGGTAAAGTCCATAGGCGTTCGCTAGACAGGGGAATATAAGAAAATATTCCCCTGTTAGCGCTGCTGGCAGTAAAAAGGAAGGGAATATAATTTCGTAAAAGCATACCTCAGATGGATGATATGGGTAATAAAAGACTATATTCCCCGCTGTTTAAACAGGTAAAGTCCATAGGCGTTCGCTAGAAAGGGGAATATAAGAAAATATTCCCCTGTTAGCGCTGCTGGCAGTAAAAAGGAAGGGAATACAATTTCGTAAAAGCATACCTCAGATGGATGATATGGGTAATAATAATAGAATATTGACTGGCCTTGAGGGGGATACGACATATATTGCCTGAAGTAGATTCATATTGCCCGAGTCGAAGACGAGGGCAATATGGATCTAGTGAGGGCAATATATGTCGTATCTCCCGAAAGAGGACAGTCAATATTGTTATTATTACCCATTATCAGACATCTAGAGAAAATCTGAACATCTCATATGATATGAATGTATCTATACATTTTGCAATATGCATTGCAACATTGTAAATAAGGGTACTAAAACCATTGCAACATTGTAAATAAGGGTACTAAAACAATGTAACATTTATGTTTCATTTATGTAATTTATGTAATTCATTTATGTGACAATGTGAAGGTCGAACTTTTAAAATCGCGAACCTCTTCTCGCAACCGGCTGCCATTTTGTTTGTTTTGAGAATAAATTTTAAATTTTCGCACGCAGCGTCACGTTGCCGTCACGCAGCGTCACGTTGCCAAGTTCCCAGGATGTGAGACCAGGGGAATATAAGACTATATTCCCCGCTGTTTTAAACAGGTAAAGTCCATAGGCAGTTCGCTAGAAAGGGGAATATAAGAAAAATATTCCCCTGTTTAGCGCTGCTGGCAGTAAAAAGGAAGGGAATACAATTTCGTAAAAGCATACCTCAGATGGGTGATATGGGTAATAATAATAGAATATTGACTGGCCTTGAGGGGGATACGACATATATTGCCTGAAGTAGATTCATATTGCCCGAGTCGAAGACGAGGGCAATATGGATCTAGTGAGGGCAATATATGTCGTATCCCCGAAAGAGGACAGTCAATATTGTTATTATTACCCATATCAGACATCTAGAGGAAAATCTTCTGTCAAAAGTCGCGAACCTCTTCTCGCAGGAGGCTGCCATTTTGCTTGTTTTGTCGAGAACAAATTCTAAATTTCCCACGCAGCGTCACATTGCCAAGTTCCCGGATGTGAGACCAGGGGAATATAAGACTATATTTACCGCTGTTTTAACACGTAAAGTCCATAAGCGTTCGCAAGAAAGGGGAATACAAGAAAATATTCCCCTGTTAACCCTGCTGGCACTCAAAACGAAGGGAATACAATTTTGTAAAAGCATAGCTCAGATGTGTGATATGGGTAATAATTGACAATATCTAGAGAGGAGTGGATTTCTGAACTGATAAGTTAAATCCCTACCGAAATTGTAAAAATCTCTGCGTTTTTACGTGTGGTTTTGGCGGACAAAGGAATCAAAGGCCAAAAATCTTATGTGAAAATCAAATCTTTTTTTTTAAATATTTTTATTAGAAGTAAATACATATTAAAAAGGAATAACATAAAATCAAAAAAAAGAAAAAAACATATTATTCGTCACATACATTCTTAATATTTTTAAAGTTTACAGTCGTTCTTATTTATACTTCTATACTTTTTATTATTTTATAACAGAAAGAAAATAGTAAAGAGAAATAATAAAAAGAAATAAAATAGAAGTAGAAAATCGATAAAATGAGTGGAGTATAAAGCAAGATATTCTTCATGGAGATATATGTGTGGTCTATTGTATATAGTTCTTCATCCATTCCTTCGTTCAGGCTTCAGTCAGGCCCTCGAACCGGACCTTATTGACCCTTTAAGTATTCAATAAATGGAGACCATATTCCTCTGAATTGATCTAGCTTGTCCAAAAGGACAAGTCTCAGTCTTTCCAGATGTAGTGTCTCCGACATTTCTGTAATCCACATTTTGATTGTGGGGGGACGGGTTAGGAGGACCTTTCCAAAATCTTAGTATTTAGTTTTTTACCGATTATTAATTTATAACCAATAATAATTATTTGCTGTGTTGTTAGTAGATGATCCGTTTCTATTATTCCCAATATAATTAATTTTGAGTCTGGAGTCAAATTTGCATTAACTACTTTCGAAATTATGTTTAAAAAATTTTTATCCAAAAATTAGTAATTTTTATACATTTTGTGAATGAATGCGTTAGATTAGCTTCTAAATGCTGACATTTGTCACATATAGCAGAAACATTTGAAAAAATTCTGTTTAATTTGGATTTCGAAAAGTGTAATCTATGTAAAACTTTAAATTGTATCAAAGAATGTCTGGCATTTAATGAGCAGTGGTGTATATGTTGTAAACTTTCATTCCATACTTCTACACTAATTGTTTGTCCTAATTCGTTTTCCCATGCTTGCCTATAAATTTCCGAGTTTGGTAAATCATTTTCCAGTAAAATATTATAAATATATGATATTAATTTTTCTGTATTTGGATATTTATTTAGACATTCATCTAAAATTTCTGTCTTTCTATTTCTAAAATCCTGTGTGTTTGATTTAACATAGTCTCTAATTTGTAAATATCTAAAGTACGCTTTTTTTAGATGTGTCTCTTGGATGAATGCCACATCTGCTTTAAGTGCTTTTAAGTGTGCTAATACTTTACCTCTTTTAATTGGTTTGTTAATACCTTTAACATTCCAGTTACAAAACGTTATTCCTCCATTCCCATATTCATTTGTAAGTCTTGCATCTTTTATCTAAAGGAATATATAATAGGGCAAATGGTTCAGCTCGACATACCCGACTTTACACCCGAACAGATGAATTTCAAAACCCTTGAGTATCTCTCACGCATATACCTCCTTTGCATTGATTTATAACTTCATTCAAAAGTAAAATAATAATAACAAGAGATAATATTTAAAAAAAGGATAGATTAAGAGATTAGTAGGGTGCACAAAGAAAGAAAAACCTACATCTAATATTGGTGTAGTTAGTGTTAGCCATACTACCATGGCTTGCAATCTATAGACTTCCGTAGTCGATGTTACTAACTCATCCATTTCCATGATTCATTAAAATTGTTATTCCATACAAATATTTAAGCGGGAGTATTAAACTCTTATGTGTACAAATTCCATCAGTCAAGTATTTGATAATATCTATACTTAATACTTATTAAAAGCAATAATAATAAGAAAATATAAAGAATAAAGTAATAATAAAAAATAAGAAAAAGGGAAGAAAAATATAGAAAAAGTAAAAAAATAAAAAGTACCAGGGGGGATAAATAAAGTCAAAGTTTATATTTTGTGTATTTATATTTACTATTTACTTAATCCTAAGTAAATCAGCTATAGTTAGTTGTTAATCATTAATTGGTAGTTATTAGCTTTAATTAATAATAATACCACAGTATTAATGTTAGTATGTGTAGTAGTGTTACTATTCTAATTATTAGTATCCATAGGAGTGTCCACAATCCGTATCTCCCCGAATCTCCCATCTGCGCCCTTCTCCATCTTCTTTAGATGAAACATGTCCATAGTCCATTCCAATCTTGAAAGTACAATTTAATTGTTATAGTTCATCTTTGAAGCTTTCATTCAGTCTACCTCTCGTTCCTTAATCCCTTGGGCAAAGCTCATTGCATCCGCTGGGTTTTTGAAATGATGTTCTTCCTGGTTGTAGGTAATTCTCAGGGTGGCTTAGTACCTCAGACTGTACTTCAGATTCTTCACTTCCCTCAAAATTCTTTTGATCTCCTTGAACGCATTTCGTTTCTTTGAGACCTCTGCTGGATAGTCTCGGTAGATGCTGATCGAATGTTCTTCATATGTAAGATTTCTACTTTTTATAATTTTCTTCATCATCTCCTCCAGGATATGATCATACTGAACTTTTACTATCATTTGTCTTGGAGGGGCGTCTTGCTTTGTATAACGTCTCATGACTCTGTGCTCGGGGCGAGTAAAGGCTTTTGTTCCAGAGATAAAACCTTTTGCAGTAAGTTTGCAGTAAACTCTCGGGTATCTTGATTCTTTTCTCTCCCTTCTCGAATACCCACGATCCTTAGGTTCTGTCTTCTCTGGCGTCCTTCCAACTCGGTACACTTATCAGTTATTTTGCCCATAAGTCAGATAAACGTTGATTTTCTTTGAGGAGTGTTTTCGTAGTCTGAGTACTTGTTTCGACTAGTTCTTCAAGGTTCTTTATGGCTGTCGACTGTTTCTTAATTTCTTCCACCACAGGTTCCATTTCTATTTCCACCTTATTTTCGATTTTTTTTCATTCATCTCTTCCATTGTACTTGCAGATTGATCCGTCAATATTTCTGCAATTTCCTTTCGGAGTTTGTCAGATAATTCCATGGCCGAGGTATTAATTTCAGACTTTAACTCCTTCATCTCCTCCTTGATTTTTTCTATTTCTTCCTTAACATTCATTTTTGCCAATTCAGTCTTTAATTCCAACTTTAACTCAGCCATTTCTTGTACAAAAAAAACTTTTGAGTTCCTCAATTTCCGATTTTTTTCTTCGGTTTTTTCGACACATCTTCTAGGGATAGTGTCCTACCTGAGGCCGAGGCTCCAGTCAGGCCTTGTTCTTGTTCTGCCGTTTTCCTTGTGTACCGGAGTTTTGTTTTATCTGCGGGTGGGCTGAGCTGTGTTGCCATTACGAATCGCGCGCCTGATGACGTCACTCATGGCAGCCGGTGCAGAAACAGCAGGCAGCAGGTAGGTCTTTTCTCCCCAGTTTTTCCTCGTTTTTTTCACGGAGCTGGCTGGCGTTGCTTTCTAGCCCTCCATAGCGCCACCGGAAGTTGTGAAAATCGAATCTGACATGGAATGTGACATACACCCACAAATAAACACACACACACACACACACACACACACACACACACAGAGTTTAAAAAAGTATACTAAACCAAGTGCAGACCCATTGGGTCTGTTCCCCGAATGTGCGGTTGAGGGAGAGGGGGGGAGAGGGAGGGGGGGGTGAGAGGGGAGGGTGGGGGGGAGAGGGAGGGTCGGGGGGGGGAGAGGGGGGTCGGGGGGGAGAGGGGGGAGAGCGAGGGAGAGAGGGAGGGAGAGAGGGAGTGAAGGAGAAACTTAGAAAATAGGTGCAGGAGTAGGCCATTCGGCCCTTCGAGCCTGCACCGCCATTCAATGATCATGGATGACTCAGTATCCCGTACCTGCCTTCTCTCCATACCCCTGATTCCTCTAGCCACAAGGGCCACATCTAACTTCCTCTTAAATATAGCCAATGAACTGGCCTCAACTATATTCTGTGGTCGAGAATTCCACAGACTCACCACTCTCTGTGTGAAAAATGTTTTTCTCATCTCGGTCCTAAAAGATTTCCCCCTTATCCTTAAACTGTGACACCTTGTTCTGGACTTCCCCAACATCGGGACCAATCTTCCTGCATCTAGCCTGTCCAACCCTTTAAGAATTTTGTAAGATCTTACAATTTTGTAAGATCCCCCCTCAATCTTCAAAATTCTATGGAGAGGGAGGGGGGAGGGAGGAAGGAGAGGGAGGGGGGAGGAGAGGGAGAGGGTGTAGTGGGGAGGAGGAGGGAGAGGGAGTGGGGGGGTGAAAGGTAGGGGGAGAAAAGGAAGGGGGGGGGGGAGAGGGAGGGGGGCAAAAAAGAGGAGGGGAGCAGAGAGGGGGGAGGTGGGGGAAAGGGATGGGGTGAGGTGGGGGGAAGGGAGGGGGAGAGGTGGAGGGAGGAATGGGGAGGGGGAGAGGTGGAGGGATGGGGGGGAGAGGTGGAGGGATGGGGGGGAGAGGTGGAGGGATGGGAGGCATGAGAGGTGGGTGAGGGGGTGAGATGGGGGAGGGGTGAGAGGAGGAGGGGTGAGAGGGGGGTATGGATGGGGAGGAGCGAAGTGGTGGGGGGGGGGGGGAGAGAAGAAGGGAGGGGTGGAGATTTTTCTCATCTCGGTCCTAAAAGATTTCCCCCTTATCCTTAAACTGTAACGCCTTGTTCTGGACTTCCCCAACATCGGGAACAATCTTCCTGCATCTAGCCTGTCCAACCCCTTAAGAATGTTGTAAGTTTGTAGAAGATCCCCCCCCCCCCCCCCCTCAATCTTCTAAATTCTAGGGAGAAGGGGGGGGGGGGGGGGAGGGGGGAGAAGGAGAGGGAGAAGGAGGGGGGGGGAGGATAGGGGGGGTTGTTACCGAACTGAACTCACTGTGGAAAGAATCCATTAACGGCATTTACTCCGCCCGCCAATCGCCTTATCTCCGCTCCCGATCGGAAGAGCATTCTCTTGCCTTCTCCCCATAATCACTGACACCCTTACTAAACTCCCAAGTGAATAAAAAATACCTCATTGATTCCTTTCAATGAAGAGTCAGGCAAGTTAACTCATGCCCTGGTCGATATTCATCCCTCAACCAAAAGCCCTTCATTAGGTGTAAAACACTCGGGCTGAAAGAGGTGCAAAATGTAATTTTGTCTGCCTTTTGAAAAAATCAGCGATACTCCTTAGGCAAAGATACTTGTTGAAGGAAAACGCTGGGCAAGACGACTAATTTTGATCATAATGCAAATCCACAATGCAGCAGATTAAAAAACTTGGGTTGTAGAACTTTTCAACTTGCTATTCATTTTTGCTACATTGATGGTGCTAAAGTCTGTTTCTAGAGCATGGATAAAGTCCCTGGGGGATAAGGCCCGTCGCATTATCTCTTCTCCCGATCTGCAGAGCATTTTTAGAACGGGGAGGGGGGGGGTGGTGGGGGGTTTGGATCGTAGTTGGGGGGGGGGGGGGGTGGTGGGATTTAAAAGCGAAATCGCTAGCGAAATTAAAACATTCTCGGAGTTTGAGCGTGTGTTTTGGCGGACCATGGTATCAAAGGCCAAAAATCTTATCTGAAAAAATAGTATACTCTAAGTATAAGTCTACGCTAAGTTGCAAGGTGAAACGACCATCACCAGACTGCCCACTCTGTGGGGCAAACAGGCACTTGGAATTAAGTCAGCACTAAAATAGACATTTACAAAAGGCCAGGACTGTCAAGTCTGCCACACACTCACCTACTCACTCATTCACTCACCCACACACACACACTCACCCATGCACACTCGCTCATTCACACTCACTCCCACACACACACTCACTCACCCACACACATACACTCACTCATTCAATCAGACTCACTCACTCATTCACTCACTCCCACCCCAGACTGGTCCCTCCACCGACACTCCTCGACTCGACCGCCCGCAGGCTCGGAGTTCGCCGCCGGACCGCAGCGCCACCTGCCCGACCCCACGAGGCCGAGATGACCACCACTGGGAGCAGCAGCAACACCCACCCCTCTAGGACCCTCACCCTTCCCAGCCAAACCCAGGCCCTCACCACCGATACTGCCGCCCGCGGCTGCCGACTCTCACCACCTCCCCGGGCAGGGCCACTGCAGCCACTGACACCGACATTCAGTGTCTCTCCGGGGCCACTGATGTTGCTGCCCGTATCTCTACTCCAGCCCCCCCCCGGGCCTCCACCAGCGACTCCGCCGACCCTCGCCTCTCCACCGGCCACCAGCGGGCCAGAGCCGCCACCTCACCAGAGCTCCCGGCTCAGCACCAGGCCCACAACCTCCACCATGCAGACAGCACGCGGTCTGTCTCTGCTGGGTCCTAGTGCCCCCCCCCCCCCCAACCCCCCCAACCCCCAACCCCCCCCCCCCCAACCCCCCAACCCCCCAAACCCCCCAACCCCCCCAACCCCCCCCCCCCCCCTAACCCCCCACCCCCCCCCCAACCCCCCCCCCCACAACAGAAGTGAAGGGTCTTCCCCTTCTTTTAATCAGGTTACCCCGAGCACACACACGCCAATTAACATTCCCCGCTTTATTCTGTTTCACAATTTCTACGAATTACGATATATAAAACTATGTTCTCTCACACAAAATGTGAATGCCAGTCTTCACAAAATATATGCAAACATTTTCTAAGATTTCAGGAAATTCCTGCCTCCCCTCCTTTGCCCCCTTTTGGACCCCGTCCCGGGTATGATGTACCTCCTCCCTACACCCCTCTCTCTCATAGGCCCTGGGATTCAGATAGAGAGAGAAGGGGACAGAGGTGGGAGGGAGAGGAGAGGGAGGAGGGAGACGGGAGGGTGGCGGAGGGAGTGGGGAGAGAGTGAGGGGGAGGGAATGTGGGGGAGTGAGGGGGACTGTGGGGGAGAGAGGGGGAGTGTGAAGGGGAGAGAGGGAGGGGGAGAGGGAGGATAGTGAGAGAGGGTGGAAGAGAGAGGGGGAGAAACGAGGGGGTAGGGAGGGGAGTGAGGGGGAGGGAGTGTGGGGCGAGAGGGGAGGGGAGATAGATAGAGAGAGAGGGAGGTGAGGGAGAGGAGGGGGAGGGGGAGGGGGGGAGAGGTAATGGGGCGAGTGAGGGGACAGGTGGGGGGGGGGAATGAGAGGGATTGAGGGAAACAGCCAGGTTTGGGATGGAGAGAGGGAAGGAGTGAGGGAGGTTTGAGATAGAGAGAGGAGGGAACAGAGCTGGGAGAGAGAGGGGAGAAGAGAGAGAGAGAGAGAGGGTGGGTGAGGGGGGGGGGGACAGTGAAGGACACGGGACGATACAGCGCAAAGATCTTTGATACAGAGCGAGAACACTTCGTGATGGGAGCCAGCGGTCCTCCAGTCGGGCGAGCGGATCAAAGACGGTCCTCCAGGCCAGGCGGGGTGAGCCGAGCGTCGATGGTCCTGCGGGCTGGGTGAGCCGAGCGCCGGTGGTCCTAAACAAAGATCCTATAGCGGAGGATCTTTCGCAATAGGATCTTTGGGTGGTCCTCCGGGCCGGTCCTCCAGGCGGGGTGAGCGAGCGAGGCGGGGCCTGAGCGAGAGAGGGAGAGAGAGCGCGCGCGGGGCGTTGACGGTTGGCGGTTGACAGTTGACGGTTGACGGTTGGAGCGCGAGCGCGGGGACCGGGAGCGGGAACAAGATGAAGATGAACCGGCGCTGAGACCCCGGACCCTGGTGAGTGAAATATATATGGAGAGAGGGAGAGACATATACAGAGAGTGGAAGAGACAGACGGAGAGAGAGATAAAGAGAGACACGATTTACAATACAATACAATCTGTTTTATTCGTCACATTAATAAAGTGCAAGTGAAATGTTTAGGAATGTTTCAAAATTTTGAGATTTAAAAAAGCAAGTCTGCAATTTATCCCATCAGATAAAGCTTTAAAATAAGTTTAATTTGACACCTAATTCACTTTCATATCGTCAGTATTAAAAAGGTTATGGTTATTTTCATACTCGGAAATTAGCATCTTGTTCCCTATTGCTTTTCCATTGACTAAACACAAAAGCTGTGATCGAGGACAGTCAAAAGCCCATAACTTTCTTAAAAATTAAGAGAACTGAATGAATTGTTCAGTTATTATAGATCGAAGCATTCTGAAACAAATATCAAACATCTTATTTGGATGACCTGAAATTAAAGCATATAATTAGTTAGTTAACTAATTGTAGCTAATTACAAAATTGACCGTTGTGACGGAAATAGTAATAAACTGCCTTGAATTCAAAAATGTGATATTCTCAAGATCAGAACTTTAATATTATTGTATTATATGCTGTAAGTCCCTAACAAACAGGTAAATAAATTACAATTTCTAGCAATAGACCAAGTCTTTATGGAGAAGATCAGTTGCTAGCTGGTACATTGGCATATAATCAGTAGCATCATCATACTCCTCAGATTGTAAGCAATAACCAACACATTGAAAAGTTGAGGAAAAACAATTTTGGCATTGTAAACTGCAAACTTTTTCTCTTCAACCCACGCATGACATGCCTTTCTGCCCACTACATTCCCATTAAGAATGTCCTGTAGATCATCACATTTGGAGTAGTCCAAATTCAGATAATTTTAGCGAATGCTTCTAAATCCGTCTCTTTTGCTGGGCACACAAAAAGCTGGAGAAACTCAGCGGGTGCAGCAGCATCTAAGGAGCGAAGGAGAACCTTCGATTCTCCAGCATCTGCAGTTCCTTCTTTAACTCTTTTGCTGGGCATTTGGATTGACAATTTTGCATTTTTTCTTCGGAGACATCTGTTTAAAATGTAAAGAAGAAAAAGCACTGAATTGCATTAACAGAAACAAGTTATTATTTGCAGTTTTAGAAAAAAGGTAGAAATGAGAAAGTTAAACGCTAAAACAAATAGTAAATACCCAACAAAAATTCATATTCAGTTTCATCAAATCAATTAAATTAATCGAATCAATTAAACTCATCTAAACTCAATCGGGAGGTTGCACGCAGTTGGGGTCACGAGCCGTGGCCCGTACTGTTGCCATGCAACGCCAACTGGAGGGCACGCGGTGAACTGCAGGTAAGCAATGGCTGTCAGCGCAGTGGGCCCATCTAACCCGGCATCCGGACTGGTTGCACAACCGTGGTCGGGGGTGGAGAGGAGAAGGTCGGGGTGCCGCTGGGTGGGCGAAGTGGAGCCGCGGCCCCGCTCCCCCCGGCCCCGGCCCCGCTCCTCCCGGCCCTGCTCCTCCCGGCCCTGCTCCCGCTCCCTCCGGCCCCGCTCCCGCTCCCCCCGGCCCCGGCCCCGCTCCTCCCGGCCCTGCTCCCCCCGGCCCGGCCCCGCTCCCCCCGGCCCCACTCCCCCCGGCCCCACTCCCCCGGCCCGCTCCCCCCGGCCCCACTCCCCCCGGCCCCACTCCCCCCGGCCCCGCTCCCGCTCCCCCCGGCCCCGCTCCCGCTCCCCCGGCCCCACTCCCGCTCCCCCCGGCCCCACTCCCGCTCCCCCCGGCCCCACTCCGCTCCCCCCGGCCCCACTCCCGCTCCCCCCCCGGCCCCACTCCCGCTCCCCCGGCCCCCACTCCCGCTCCCCGGCCCCACTCCCGCTCCCCCCCGGCCCCGCTCCCCCCGGCCCCCGGCCCGGCTCCCCCCCGGCTCCGCTCCTGCCTCCCCCGGCTCCGCTCCTGCTCCCCCCGGCCCCGCTCCCGCTCCCCCCGGCCCCTGCTCCCCCCGGCCCCGCTCCCGCTCCCCCGGCCCCACTCCCGCTCCCCCCCGGCCCCACTCCCGCTCCCCCCCGGCCCACTCCCGCTCCCCCCGGCCCCACACTCCCCCCGGCCTCACTCCCGCTCCCCCCGGCCCCACTCACGGTCCCCCCGGCCCCACTCACGCCGGCCCCACTCCCCCCGGCCTCACTCCCGCTCCACCCGCCCCCTGGAGCTGCTCCACCCGGACCCGCTCCACCTGGACCCGGCCCAGACCCAGACCCGCTCCACCCGGTCCTGGACCCACTCCACCCTGCCCCATGGGTGGGCGCTGCTGACCCACAGCCCCTTGACAGTGCGGCCCACAGGGGGAGACGGGGCGGAGGGCGGCCGTGGCCGGACAGCGCTGATCCCGGGGGAAGAGTGGGGGCTGTCCCGAGGGATGTGCTCCTTCGGCCGCCTACACCTTGGTGCGCAGGTTCAGAGCAAAGATACTGATACCTTCCCGCTTTCAATGAAATCACCCACAAATATTTATAGCGCAAAAAATGACCATTTCAGCGGTTTTTAACAGGTAAGAAGGTACACGTTCCGTGTGTTAACAGTTTTCACCAAGGCAGCCATGTCCTCCACTTGGATTGAGCTGCTCCGTGTGTCACGTCGTTTGACCCGATTACCTTATGTGCAACCCCCCTATTACATTCTCTGTGAAGAAAGCGAATGGTATGTTGGCATTCATAGCAAAAGGATTTGAGTACAAGAGCAGGGAGGTTCTACTGCAGGGTCTTGGTGAGGCCTCACCTGGAGTATTGCGTACAGCTTTTGTCTCCTAATCTGGGGAAATACATTCTAGCGTAGAGGGAGTACAAAGAAGGTTCACCAGACTGATTCCTGGGATGGCAGGACTTCCATATGAAGAAAGACTGGATAGACTCGGTTTGTACGCGCTGGAATTTAGGAGATTGAGGGGGGATCTTATAGAGCCTTACAAAATTCTTAAGGGGTTGCACAGGCTACCTGCAGGAAGATTGTTCCCGATGTTGGGGAACTCCAGAACAAGGGGTCACAGTTTAAGGATAAGGGGGAAGTATTTTAGGACAGAGATAAGATCATTTTTCACACAGAGAGTGGTGAGTCTGTGGAATTCTCTGCCACAGAAGGTAGTTGAGGCCAGTTCATTGGCTATATTTAAGAGGGAGTTAGATGTGGCCCTTGTGGCTAAAGGGATCAGGGGGTATGGAGAGAAGGCAGGTACAGGATACTGAGTTGGATGATCAGCCATGATCATATTGAATGGTGGTGCAGGCTCGAAGGGCCGAATGGCACCTATTTTCTATGATTCTACTTGATCTAAACATCTATCGATTTCTTCAGAAAAGGATACATTTTTTATATAGCTTAAGTATCCATATAACGCACTAATCCCATTCACACAAGAATGCACAATATCAACATGATTTTTAAATCTCACTGTCATGAACGTATATGCCAGATGGCAGGAATTTAATGTTTAATTCCCATAAATTAATCTAGAAACATCCACTCTCAATATAATCAAAAATATTATTTTTTGCACAATACATGTGATTGAAACTGCTGTCAATATTTAGATTAAAAATAATGATTATGGATAGACAATAACACAACATATAGACGATTTAGATGCTGTTATGACATGATTGTCCAAAACAAAAGAGGATTTAAATCATCTTGCGAGTGGGTGTTTCTAGAATGTAATCGATTGGAACGTTGCCATTGCCATGAATTTGAAGCCCATATCGGCAGGCAAGACCATATAACCATATAACAATTACAGCACGGAAACAGGCCCTCTCGGCCCTTCCAGTCCGTGCCGACCATTTGTTTTCCCCTAGTCCCATCTACCTGCACTCAGACCATACCCCTCCATTCCCTTCCCGTCCATATACCTATCCACTTTACTTTTAAATGTTAAAATCGATCCTGCCTCCACCACTTCTGCTGGAAGCTCATTCCACACAGCCACCACCCTCTGAGTAAAGAGGTTCCCACTCACGTTACCCCTAAACTTCCGTCCCTTAATTCGCATGTCATGCCCTCTTGTTTGAATTCTTCCCTACCCTTAATGAGGAAAAGCTTATCCACGTCAACTCTGTCTATCCCTTTCATCATTTTAAAGACCTCAATCAAGTCCCCCCTTAAACCTTCTGCGCTCCAAAGAATAAAGACCTAACCTTGTTCAACCTTTCTCTGTAACATAGTTTCTGGATCCCAGGCAACATTCTAGTAAATCTCCTCTGTACTCTCTCTATTTTTGTTGACATCCTTCCTATATATTAGGCGACCAAAAATTGTACACCATACTCCAGAATTGCTCACCAATGCCTTGTACAATTTTAACATTACTTCCCTGCTCCTATATTCAATTGCTCTGATTTATAAAGGCCAGCACACCAAAGGCTTTCTTTACCACCCATCTACATGCGATTCCACACTTCAGGGAACTATGCACAGTTATTCCTAGCTCTCTCTGTTCCACATACATTCCTCAATTCCCTACCATTTACCATGTACGTCCTATTTTGATTTGTCCTGCTCCAAGATGTAGCACTTCACACTTATCAGCATTAAACTCCCCATCTGCATCTTTTAGCCCACTTTTTTTCCATATGGCCCAAATCTCTCTGTAGACTTTGAAAATCTACTTCATTATCCACAACACCACCTATCTTAGTATCATCTGCATACTTACTTATCCAATTTTCCACCCCATCATCCAGATCATTGATGTACATGACAAACAACAGTGGACCCAACACAGATTCTTGAGGGACCCCACTGGTCACCGGCTTCCAACCTGACGAACAGCCATCCACCATTACTCTCTGACATCTCCCATTCAGCCACTGTTGAATCCATCTTGATACTCCACCATTAACACCCAAAGATTGAACCTTCTTAACCAACCTTCCAAGGGGAAGCTTGTCAAAGGCCTTACTGAAATCCATATAGACAACATCCACTGCTTTACCCTCATCAATTTTCCTAGTAACCGCTTCAAAAAATTCAAGAAGGTTTGTCAAACATGACCTTCCAGGCACAAATCCATGTTGGCTGTTCCTGATCAGACCCTGTTTATCCAGATGCTTATATATATTATCTCTAAGTATTCTTTCCATTAATTTGCCCACCACTGACGTCAAACTAGCAGGTCTATAATTGCTAGGTTTATTCTTTGAACCCTTTTTAACAATGGAACAAAATTAATTCATGTACACAGTACGCCATTATCCTTCCGGCACTAATTCCCCTTATATTATAGTTTCTAATGACATTTGAAATATTTCTGTCATATGCTCCTGCTATTTCTACACTAACGTCCCTCAATGTCCTGGGGTATATCCTATCAGGGACTCTGGAGATTTATCCACTTTTATATTTTTCAAAATGGGTCAGTACTTCCTCCTCTTTGAATCTCATAGTTTCCATAGCTACTCTACTTTTTTTCCTTACTTCACATAGTTCAATATCCTTCTCCTTGGTGAATACCGAAGAAAAGAAATTGTTCAATATCTCCCCCATCTCTTTTGGCTCTGCAGATAGCTGTCCATTCTGTCTCTCTAATGGTCCAATGTTATCCCTCGTTATCCTTTTGCTATTAATATAGCTGAAGAAACCCTTTGGATTTACTTTCACCTTTCTTGCCAAAGCAACCACATAGCCTTCCTAATTTCTTTCTTAAGATTCTTTTTACATTCTTTATACTCCTCTAGCACCTCATTTACTCCATATCTCCTATAATTATTGTAGATATCTCTCTTTTTTTCAAAACAAGTGTCCAATTTCCCTTGAAAACCATGGCTCTTTCCAATTTTTACTATTTCCTTTCACCCTAACAGGGACATAAAGATTCTGTACTCTTACAATTTCCCCTTTAAATGTCTTCCATTTCTCTTGACATGGGCGATTCGTTTGGAGCCTAAATACATTTTTTGCAATGAAAAATTAGACAAAAGCCTCCCCAAGAAGCAAGATTATATGTGAAATACATGACTTATCTTTGGTTTTGTCCTGATATTGTGATCCGTCACATTGAAGGCGTTATGGGCGTTCGGAGTCACTTTTTACTTTAATCCAACTATTAAATTGTCCAGCGATTGTTTTTAAATTTTATTTTTTTATTTTTTTTTAAAACCGGGAACGGAAGTCCGATCGATTTTTCTTCATCGACTAATCGATGATGCCCGAGGAAATCCCTCTCCGACAAGCGATACAAACCTGCATTTTAATCCCGCACCCCCCCCCCAAAGGCGCCGGAGGCGCGCACAGAGCCAGTGACGGATCTGCAGCACCGCTGAAGGTAGGTTTTGTAACATCGCTACAAGATTCAAGAGAGAGTTTATTGTCATGTATCTCAGATAGGATAATGAAATTCTTGCTTTGCTTCAGCACAACAGAATATAGAAGTATAGATAAATCCATAACAGATCAGTGTGTCCATATATCATAGAATATATATATATATATATATATAATATATATATTTATTTATTTATTTATTTATATATATAATATACATATATACACGCACACACACACACACACACACACACACAGATAAAGTGAATTCAAAGTTTGTTTGAAGTTGAATATAATACAATACAATCCATTTTATTCATCACATTGCACATAAAGTGCAAGTGAGATGAATTTGCCAGCAGCGGTACAATGATAAAGAACACACAAAAACACACAAAAAATTTAACACAAACATCCACCACAGCATTCATCACTGTGGTGGAAGGCACAAAATTTGGCCAGTCCTCCCTTTTCCCCCGTGGTAGGGACCTTAACCCTCCGCAGCCGTCGCGAGCCCTGCAGACCACGGCTTCAGGCTGCCGCGGTCCAGCGAACGGAGAGCTCCTCTCCGGCGGCGGCTCGCCCGCTCCACACCGAGAGTCCGCGCTACGCCCGCCGCTGATGCCCCGGACACATCTCCGGGAAAGGCCACACTGATCCTTGCAGTTAGGCCACGGGGGTGGCGACATAAAAAAAGTCGCCTCTCCGTGGAGGAGGCGACCAAAGCGGTTTCCCCCTTGCCCCCCCACACAAAACACACAGAGGAACATTAAAACCCACATTAGGCCATACTAAAAAAAAGTAGAAATAACTAACACGCTGCTGAAAGGGCTGCCGGCTTGCAGTGCCCCCACCGACCTCTTAATAGTCTGATGGCTGTGGGGATTCCTGAACCTGGATGTTCCAGATTTCAGGCTCCAGTACCTTTTACTTGAAGGCAGCGGAGAACTTAGAATGTGGCCAGGATGGTGTGGGTCATAGAAACATAGAAAATAGGTGCAGGAGGAGGCCGCATAGCTAAGGGTACAGTGCTTTTTAGCAAAGGTTAGTTTAAAGGATTAAGATTTTTATAGAGTGAGTGAGTTGATTTAATTTGGGGGCAAGCCATGTCAGTTGAGATCGGCCCCATGGTTTGCTCATCCTACAACATGTGGGAGATCAGGGATATGGTCGGTGTCCCCGGTGACTACATTTGCATGATGTGTGTCCAGCTGCAGCTCCTGGCAGACCGCATTGAACGATTGGAGCTGCAGTTGCAGTCATACTGGAGCATCCACGACTCTGAGAAACTCGTGAATAGCACGTACAGTGAGTTGGTCCCACCGCAGGTAAAAGTTAAGCGGCGAGAAAGGGAACGGCTGGCCATTAGCCAGTGTAGCAGTAGGCAGGTAGTGCAGGAGTCCCCTGCGGTCATCTCCCTCCTAAACAGATATACCATTTTGGATACTGTTAGGGGAGATGGCTCATCAGGGGAAGGCAGCAGCAGCCGTGTTCATGGCACCATGGGTGGCTCTGTGGCACAGGAGGGGAGAATAAAGAGTGGAAGGGCTATAGTAATAGGGGATTCAATTGTAAGGGGAATAGATAGGCGTTTCTGCGGCCGCAAACAAGACTCCAGGATGGTATGTTGCCTCCCTGGTGCAAGAGTCTGGGGTGTCACTGAATGGCTGCAGAACATTCTGGAAGGGGAGGGTGAACAGCCTGCTGTCGTGGTGCACATTGGCACCAACGATATAGGTAAAAAATGGGATGAGGTCCTACTAGGCGAATTTAGGGAGCTAAAGATAAACTTAAAAGTAGGACCTCAAAGTTAATAATCTCTGGATTACTACCCGTGTCACATGCTAGTCAGAGTAGAAAAAGAGGATATTGCAGATTAATACGTGGCTTAAAAAATGGTGCAAGGGGGAGGAATTCAAATTTCACGGGCATTGGAACCAGTTCTGGGGGAGGTGGGACCAGTACAAACAGGACGGTCTGCACCTGGGCTGGAATGGAACCAATGTCCTTGGGGGACTGTTTGCTAGTGCTGTCAGGAAGGATTTAAACTAATGTGGCAGGGGGATGGGAGCATGAGTAGAGAGAGAGGGGTGTAAAATGAGGGTAGAAGCAATAGGTAGCAAGTTGAAAAGTAAAAGTGGCAGGCAGACAAAACCAGGGCAAAAATCAAAAAGGGCCACTTTTCAACATAATTGTAAAAGGGGTAAGAGTGTTGTAAAAACAAGCCTGAAGGCTTTGTGTCTCAATGCAAGGAGCATTCGTAATAAGGTGCATGAGTTGAATGTGCAGTGCATTTTTTTTTAATTTAAGTATGAATATTTTTAGATATAGTTGGGTTGATATAGTTTGGTTCACGGAGACATGGCTCCAGGGTGACCAAGGCTGGGAGCTGAACATCCAGGGATATTCAATATTCAGGAGGGATAGACAGAAAGGAAAAGGAGGTGGAGTAGCGTTGCTGGTTAGAGAGGAGATTAACGCAATAGAAATGAAGGACATTAGCTTGGAGAATGTGGAATCGATATGGGTAGAGCTGCAAAAAACTAAGGGGCAGAAAACGGGAGTTGTGTACAGGCCACCTAACAGTAGTAGTGGAGTTGGGGATGGCGTCAAACAGGAAATTAGAAATGCATGCAACAAAGGTAAAACAGTTATAATGGGTGACTTCAATCTACATCTAAATTGGGTGAATCAAATTTGCTGGGGTGCTGAGGAAGAGGATTTCTTGGAATCTATGCAGGATAGTTTTCTAAACCAACATGTAGAGGAACCCAACGAGAGAGCAGGCTATTCTAGACTGGGTATTGAGTAATGAGGAAGGCTTAGTTAGCAGTCTTGTAGTGTGTGGCCCCTTGGGCAAGAGTGACCATAATATGGTTGAGTTCTTCGTTAGGATGGAGAGTGACATTGTTAATTCAGAAACAAGGGTTCTGAACTTAAAGAAAGGCAAGTTTGAGGGTATGAGACGTGAATTGGCCAACATAGACTGGCAAGTGATTCTTAAAGGGTTGACGATGGATCTGCAATGGAAGGCATTTAAAGACTGCATGGATGAACTACAACAATTGTTCATCCCAGTTTTGCAAAAGAATAAATCAGGGAAGGTAGTGCATCCGTGCATAACAAGTGAAATCAGGGATAGTATCAAAACAAAAGATGAAGCATACAAATTAGCCAGAAAAAGCAGCCTACCAGAGGACTGGGAGAAATTCAGAGTCCAGCAGAGGAGGACAAAGGGCTTAATTAGGAAAGGGAAAATAGAAAAAAAACTGGCAGGCAACATAAAAGCTGACTGCAAAGGTTTTTATAGTTATGTGAAGAGAAAAAGGTTAGTTAAAACAAATGTAGGTCCCTTGCAGTCAAGGACATGGCAGAATAATTGAATCACTACTTTGGTTCTGTGTTCACTCAGGGAGACATAAATAATCTGCCGGAAATAGCAGGGGACCGAGTTCAAATGAGGTGGAGGAACTGAGTGAAATCCAGGTTAGCCGGAAAGTGGTGTTAGGTAAATTGAATGGATTAAAGGCTGATAAATCCCCAGGGCCAGAAAGGCTGCATCCCAGAGTACTTAAGGAAGAAACCCTAGAAATAGTGGATGCATTAGTGTTAATTTTTCAAAACTCTTTAGATTCTGGAGTAGTTCCTGAGGATTGGAGGGTAGCTAATGTAACCCCACTTTTTAAAAAGGGAGGGAGAGAGAAAATGGGGAATTACAGACCAGTTAGTCTTACATCGGTAGTGGGGAAAGTGCTAGAGTCAGTTTTTAAAGATGGGATAGCAGCACATTTGGAAAGTGGTGAAATCATTGGACAAAGTCAGCATGGATTTATGAAAGATAAATCATGTCTGACGAATCTCATAGAATTTTTTGAGGATGTAACTAGTAGAGTGGATAAAGGAGAACCAGTGGATGTGTTATATCTGGACTTCCAGGAGGCTTTTGACAAGGTCCCACATAAGAGATTAGTATACAAACTTAAAGCACACGGTATTGTGGGTTCAGTATTGATGTGGATAGAGAACTGGCTGGAAGACAGGAAGCAAAGAGTAGGAGTAAACGGGTCATTTTCAGTATGGCAGGCAGTGACTAGTGGGGTACCGCGAGGCTCAGCGTTGGGACCCAAGCTATTTACTATATATATTTATGATCAGGATTAGGGAATTGAATGCAACATCTCCAGGTTTACGGATGACACGAAGCTGGGGGGCAGTGTTAGCTGTGAGGAGGTTGCTAGGAGGCTGCAAGGTGACTTGGATAGGTTGGGTGAGTGGGCAAATGCATGGCAGATGCAGTATAATGTTGATCAATGTGAGGTTATCCACCTTGGTGGCAAAAACAGGAAAGTAGACTATTATCTGTATGGTGGCCGATTAGGAAAAGGGAAGATGCAACAAGACCTGGGTGTCATGGTGCACCAGTCTTTGAAAGTAGGCATGCAGGTGCAGCAGGCAGTGAAGAAAGTGAATGGTATGTTGGCATTTACAGCAAATGGATTTGAGTACAAGAGCAGGGAGGTTCTACTGCAGTTGTACAGGGTCTTGGTGAGGCCACACCTGGAGTATTGCGTACAGTTTTGGTCTCCTAATCTGAGGAAAGACATTCTTGCCATAGAGGGAGTACAGAGAAGGTTCACCAGACTGATTCCTGGGATGGCAGATCTTCCATATGAAGAAAGATCGGCTTGTACTCGCTGGAATTTAGAAGATTGATGGGGGATCGTATAGAGACTTGCAAAATTCTTAAGGGGTTGGACAGGCTAGATGCAGGAAGATTGTTCCCGATGTTGAGGAAGTCCAGAACAAGGAGTCACAGTTTAGGGATAAGAGGAAGTCTTTTAGGACCGAGATGAGAAAATCATTTTTCACACAGATAGTGGTGAATCTGTGGAATTCTCTGCCACAGAATGTAGTTGAGGCCAGTTCATTGGATATATTTAAGAGGGAGTTAGATGTGGCCCTTGTGGCTAAAGGGATCAGGGGGTATGGAGAGAAGGCAGGTACAGGATACTGAGTTGGATGATCAGCCATGATCATATTAAATGGCGGTGCAGGCTCGAAGGGCCAAATGGCCTACTCATGCACCTATTTTCTATGTCTATGTTTTCTATGACAGAGAGTGAGAGACAGAGAGAGAGGGGGAGAGAGAGAGAGAGATGGAGAGAGAGATGGAGAGAGATGTGGAGAGAGGCAGAGAGTGAGGGAGAGAGTGAGACAGGGAGAGAGGGAGAGACAGACAGAGAGATGCAGAGGGAGAAGAAGACAGGGAGAGAGAGAGACACAGAGCGTGAGAGAAAGAGGGAGAGTGGGAGGGAGACAGACAAAGAAAGTGTGAGAGACAAAGAAAAAAGAGAGAGACAGACAGTGAGAAAGAGACAGAGACAGTCAGAGGGGGGAGAAAGGGAGAGGAAGAGACAGAGAGAGCGAGACAGAGAGCGAGGGAGGCAGAGTGAGAGACAGTGAGACAGAGATAGAGAGAGAGAGTGAGACGGAGAGAGGGACAGGGAGTGCGAGACGGAGAATTCGAGAGAGACAGACAGACCGAGACAGACAGAGACAGACAGACAGAGAGAGAGACAGACAGACAGAGAGAGACAGACAGACAGAGAGAGAGAGACAGACAGACAGACAGAGAGAGACAGAGGAGACAGACAGAGAGAGACACACAGACAGACAGAGAGAGAGAGAGAGAGAGAGAGACAGGCAGACAGAGAGAAACAGGGAGAGACAGACAGAGAGAGAGACAGTGGGAGAGACACAGAGAGAGAGAGAGACGGAGACAGAGAGAGAGAGAGACGGAGAGAGAGAGAGACAGAGGGAGAGAGAGGGAGAGCGTGAGACAGAGAGGGAAAGAGTGAAAACAGAGAGGGAGAGAGTCTGAGAGAGAGAGAGACAGAGAGGGAGAGAGTGAGAGACGGAGAGATAGAGAAATGGAGAGGGAGAGAGACAGATACAAAGACAGAGAAAGAGTGAGAGACAAACAGAGAGAGAGAAACAGAGAGAGAGTGAAAGAGAGAGACAGAGAGAGAGATAGAGAGAGAGAGAGAGAGAGAGACAGAGAGAGAGACAGAGAGAGAGACAGAGAGAGAGACAGAGAGAGAGACAGAGAGAGAGAGAGAGAGAGAGAGAGAGACAGAGAGAGAGAGAGACACGGAGAGTGCGAGAATTTCATACGAGGAATTTCAATGGCCAGTTCAGTCATACAATTAAAAGCAACAGACTCAAAAACACATTTTAACATGAACATCCACCACAGTGACCTACACATTCCTCACTGTGATGGAAGGCAAAATAAAGTTGCGGTCCTTTTGTTCTTCCTCGGTTGTGGGCCTCGAGCCCTCTGTTGATGGGACAGTTTTGACTCCCATAGCCGGCGACGCTTGGGCCCTCCGCGTCGAGGCGTTCAGCTCCTGCATCTGGGGGTTATCGGCTCCCCCGTGCCGGGCGGATGAACCTCGCGCTGGGGCTGGTCGAACCAACTGCGGCGTTGGAGCTCCCGATTAGCCTCTCCCGAGACTGCGAGCCCTTGATAATAAGTCCGCAGGCTGTGGTGGGAGCGATCCCAGGCAAGGGATCCACTCCGATATTATGTCCGCTCCCCGGGGTCGGGCTAACAACAGTCCAAGGATGCTTCCAGTTTCAGCGACGGTAGGCCGCAGAGCCCAGAGAATGTGATCCGAAAAATTGATCACATCTCCAGGAAGGTAGGAACTTGAAAAAAAGTTTTCCCCAATCCCCTCCCCCCTCCCCCCCCCACATAAAACAAACTGAAGTACAATAAAACAAACTTTTAACAAACTAAAAATATCAAATGGATGAAAAAAGAACAGACTGCCGGCAGGGCTGCCATCTACCCTGCGCCCCTGGCGGTCTTTAGGTTTAATTTAGAGATATAGCGATATAACATTTTGAGAGATATAGAGATATAACCCTTTGGTTTAATTTAGCGATATAGCGTGGAAATGGGTCTTTCGGCCGCGGCGTCTGCACCGACCTGCGGTCACCCCGTACACTAGTACTATCCTACGCACATTAGGGACAATTTAACAATTTAGTGGAGGCTGATTAATCTACTATCCTGAACGTCTGTTGGAGTAAACCGGAGTAGTAAAAACCCATGCAGGTCAAGGGGAGAATGAACAAACTCCACACAGACAGCACCCATAGTCAGGATCGAACCCGGGTCTCTGGTGGTGAGGCAGCAACAGTACTGCTGCGCCACTGTGCCATGCAGAATTATATAACGGTTTCCTTGACCATAAATACATCCACTATGTGCTAGTAATGTCCTGTTTGCTTGCTTGTTGACCCTCTGTGTTCCCCTCCAGCAGGGTTTAGGAGCTGTGGACGGAGAGATGGGGACGTGAGCGTCATTGAGGGAGGCCAGTGTGCCGGTGAGCAGTCCCGCCCCCCCATCTGCTTGGTGTGGGGGCTGAGCTCGATGGAGGACCACATGACAGGGCACAACAAGGAGAAGCATTATGAGTGTGACGTGTGTGGCAAAGCCTGGCATCACCCGAGCCAGCTGGAGACCCACCGGCGGGTGCACACGGGCGAGAAGCCCTATGGTTGCTCTACCTGCGGCAAGAGTTTTGTCCAGTCGTCGGGGCTGCAGGAGCACCAGCGGGTGCACAGCAGTGAGCGGCCCTTCACCTGCTCCTACTGTGGCCAATGCTTCAAATCGTCCAGGGTGCTGAAGAGGCACAGGCGCCTGCACACCGGGGAGCGGCCCTACACCTGCAGCAACTGCAGCAAGGGCTTCACCCACTCCTACCTGCTGCTGGTGCATCAGTATACCCACACTGGCGAGCGTCCCTACATCTGTGCCCAGTGCGGCAAGGGCTTCACCCAGTCATGCAACCTGCGCGAGCACCTGCGCACCCACACCGGCGAGCATCCCTACACCTGCGCCCTGTGCGGCAAGGGCTTCATCCGCTCCGACAGCCTGCTGGTGCACCAGCGCACCCACACCGGCGAGCGCCCCTACACCTGCGCTCAGTGTGGCAAGGGCTTCACCCAGTCCAATCACCTGCTGGAGCACCAGCGCACCCACACCGGCGAGCGTCCCTACACCTGCACCCAGTGCGGCAAGTGCTTCACCCGCTCTGACAGCCTGCTGGTGCACCAGCGCACCCACACCGGTGAGTGTCCCTTCACCTGCACCCAATGCGGCAAGGGCTTCACCCAGTCCACCCTATTGCTGGAGCACCAGCGCACCCACACCAGCGAGGGTGCCTACACCTGTGCCCAGTGCGGCAAGGACTTCAGCCAGTCCGCCCTACTGCTGAAGCACCAGCGCACCCACACCGGCGAGCGCACCTACACCTGCGCCCAGTGCGGCAAGAGCTACACCCAGTCCAATCGCCTGCTGGAGCACCAGCGCACTCACACCGGCGAGCGCCCCTACACCTGCTCCCTGTGCGGCAAGGGCTTCACCCGTTCCGACAGCCTGCTGGAGCACCAGTGCACGCACACCGGCGAGCATCCCTACACCTGCGCCCAGTGCGGCAAGGGTTTCAACCGCCCCTCCAAGCTGCTGTCCCACCAGCAGGTGCACACTGACGACCGTCTCTTCCCCAGCCTGGTGTGTGGAGAGCGCTTTGCCAGGGCCTCCCACACCCTGTCTCACCAGCGTGTGCACACTAGTGGCCAGCCCTACGACTGCCCGTACTGCGGTGAGGCGTTTGACAGCTCGCGGACGTTGCGGCAACACCGGCGGACCCATGCCGGTGAGCAGCTGCTCCCACTGTGACATGAACGCATCGGAGCTGCCGGAGCACCAGCGGATACACACTGGACAGAGACCCTTCGTGTGCGCTGAGTGTGGCTAGGGTTTCACCCGCATTTCCAGCCTGTGGCAGCATCGGCGTACCCACACCGGTGAGCGTCTTCCCCGCCCGTCCTGTGGTAAGGGCTTTATCCGCCTTGGTCACCTGCTGGAGTACCGGCGAGTCCACACCTGCCAGTGCCCCTTCATCTGACCGCTGTGTGGCAAGGCCTTTGCCCGTTCCACTAGCCTGCTTGCACACCGCCACGTGGATAGGCGCTGTTTAATTAGAGACAAAATGCTGGAAAGAATGGGTAACGTTTCTGGACGGTACTCTCTTCAGTCACACATTCCTCTCTACTGAGATGCTGCATGTCCCGCTGAATTACTCCAGCATTTTGTGTCCTTTTTTGTAAACCAGCATCTGCAGTTCCTTGTTTTTAAACCATTCTGGTTAACCATCTCTGCACCTTCCCCAAAGCCTCCACATCAGTCCTGTAATGGAGTGACCAGAACTGTGTGCAATACGTTCCTCTCTCTCCCCTCTCCACACTCTCTTCCCTCTCCCTCCACTCTCCCCCCCACTCTTACACAAATTCTGTCCACTCATAGAACATAGAAACATAGAAAATAGGTGCAGGAGGAAGCCATTCGGCCCTTTGAGCCAGCACCACCATTCATTGTGATCATGGCTGATCGTCCGCTATCAATAACCCATGCCTGCCTTCTCCCCATATCCCTTGACTCCACTAGCCCCTAGAGCTCTATCCAACTCTCTCTTAAATCCATCCAGTGATTAGGCCTCCACTTCCCTCTGTGGCAGGGAATTCTATACATTCACAACTCTCTGGGTAAAAAAGTTTTTTTCTCACCTCAGTCTTAAATGTCCTCCCCTTTATTCTAAGACTGTGGCCCCTGGTTCTGGACTCACCCAACATTGGGAACATTTTTCCTGCATCTTGTTTGTCCAGTCCTTTTATAATTTTATATGTTTGTATAAGATCCCCCCTCATCCTTCTAAACTCCAGTAAATACAAGCCTAATCTTTTCAATCTTCCCTCATATGACAGTCCTGCCATCCCAGGGATCAATCTCGTGAACCTACGCTGCACTACCTCAATCACAAGGATGTCCTTCCTCAAATTAGGAGACCAGACTGTACACAATAGTCCAGATGTGGTCTCACCAGAGCCCTATACAACTGCAGAAGAACCTCTTTACTCCTATACTGAAATCGTCTTGTTATGAAGGCCAACATTCCGTTAGCTTTCTTCACTGCCTGCTGTACCTGCACGCCAACTTTCAGTTGTGACCAGTGTACAGGGACACCCAGGTCCCGCTGTACCTCCCCCTTACCTAACCTAACCCCATTAAGATAATAATCTGCCCCCTTGTTTTTGCCGCCGAAGTGGCTAACCTCACATTTATCTATATTATACTGCATCTGCCACCCATCTGCCCACTCACTCAATCTGTCCAGGTCCCCCTGCAACCTCCTAACATCCTCTTCACAGTTCACACTGACACCCAGCTTTGTGTCATCCGCAAACTTGCTAGTGTTGCTCCTAATTCCCTCTTCCAAATCATTAATATATGGTAAACAGTTGCGGCCCCAACACCGAGCCTTGCGGCACTCCACTCGCCACTGCCTGCCATTCTGAAAAGGACCCGTTCACTCCTACTCTTTTCCTCCGGTCTGCCAACCAATTTTCTATCCATGTCAACACCCTACGCCCAATACCATGTGCTCTAATTTTAGTCACCAGTCTCTTGTGCGGGACCTTATCAAAGGCTTTCTGAAAGTCTAGATACACTACATCCACTGGCACCCCTTCATCCATTTTACTTGTCACATCCTCAAAAAATTCCAGAAGATTAGTCAAGCATGATTTCCCTTTCATAAATCCATGTTGACTTGGACTAATCCTTTTACTGCTATCCAAATGCTCCATTATTACCTCTTTAATAATTGACTCCAGCATCTTTCCCACCACTGAAGTCAGGCTAACTGGTCTGTAATTCCCCGTTTACTCTCTCGCTCCTTCCTTGAAAAGTGGGATAACATTAGCTATCCTCCAATCCACAGGAACTGATCCTGAATCTATTGAGCATTGGAAAATGATCACCAATGTGTCCACTATTTCGAGAGCCACCTCCCTGAGGACCCTGGGATGCAGACCATCAGGCCGAGGGGATTTATCATCCTTCAGTCCCCTTAGCCTACCCAATACAATTTCCCGTCTAATGAAAATTTATTTCAGTTCCTCTACCCCCTTAGATCCTCTGTCCTCCAGTACATCTGGGAGATTGTTCGTGTCCTCCTTAGTGAAGCCAGATCCGAAGCACCTATTCTACTCTTCTGCCATTTCCTTGTTGCCCATAATAATTTCACCCGTGTCTGCCTTCAAGGGACCCAGTTTGACTTTGTTACTCTTTTTCCCTTAACATATCTAAAGAAGCTTTTACAGTCCTTTATATTCTTGGCCAGCTTCCCCTCGTACTTCATTTATTCAGCCCGTATTGCCTTATTTTGCCGTATTTTGTTTCCTTCTGTTGTCTATGAAAGTTTCCCAATCCTCTGGCTTCCGGATACTCTTTGCTGTGTTATACATCTTTTCTTTTAGTTTTATTATATCCCAAACTTCTCTTATTAGCCACGGTTGCCTCCTACTCCCCTTAGAATCTTTCTTCCTTTTTGAAATGAAATGATCCTGCATCTTCCGGATTATGCCCAAAAATTCCTGCCATTGCTGTTCTACCATCATTCCTGCTAGGATCCCTTTCCAGTCTACTTTGGCCAACTCCCCTCTCATGCCTTCATAGTCCCCTTTGTTCAACTGCATCACTGCCACTTCCGATTTAATGTTCTCCTTCTCAAATTGCAGATTAAAACTAATCATATTATGATCACTACCTCCAAGCGGGTTCCCTTACCTGGAGTTCTCTTATCATATCTCAAAGTCAAAGTCAAAAGAGTTTATTGTCATGTGTCCCTGACAGGACAATGAAATTCTTTCTTTGCATAGCACAACAGAACATAGGAGGCATTGACTACAGTTATATACTTAAATACACACATTAATCAATAAATTAATAAAGTGCAAATAACAGATGGAGGGGTATTAATGTTCAGAGTTTTGTCCGAGCCAGGTTTAATAGCCTGATGGCGGTGGGGAAGTAGCTATTCCTGAACCGGGTTGTTGCAGTTCTCAGGCTCCTGTACCTTCTACCCGAAGGTAGCAGGGAGATGAGTGTGTGACCAGGGTGGTGTGGGTCCTTGAATCTGGTTCATTGGACAACACTAAATCCAGAAATGCCTTTACTCTGGTCGGCTCCATTACAAGCTGCTCTAAGAATCCATCTCGGAGGCATTCTACAAACTCTCTTTCTTGGGGTCCTGAACCAACCTGATTTTCCCAGTCTACCTGTATATTGAAATCCCCCATCACCGTTGTTACATGCCAATTTTAACTCTGCAACTTACACCCTACATCCCGGCTATGATTTGGGGGTCTGTAAATAACACCAATTAGTGTCTTCTTGCCTTTACAATTCCTCATCTCAATCCACAGTGACTCTACCTCATCAGTCCGTATGTCTTCCCTCGCAAGGGACTGAATTCCATCCCTCACCAACAGAGCTACCCCCCCTCCTCTGCCCACCTGCCTGTCCTTTCTATAGGATGTATAACCCTGAATATTAAGTTCCCAGGCCCGATCCTCCTGCAGCCACGTCTCAGTAATCCCCACAATGTCATATCTACCAACCTCTAACTGAGCCTCAAGCTCATCTACTTTACTTCTTATACTTCGCGCATTCATATACAATACTTTTAATTTCTTACACATCTCACCTTTCGCATCGATCCCTATTACACTTGGCCATACTCTCCTATCCCTTTGTGAGCTTCCTTTCCCGTTAATTCTGAGGTCATTAATCATCCCTTTACTCTCTTTCCCTTTAACTCCATCGTCGACTGTCCCATTTGACACCCCACCCCCCTTATTCAGTTTAAAACCACCCGTGTAGCAGTGGCAAACCTGCCTGCCAGAATGCTGGTCCCCCACCAGTTAAGATGCAATCCGTCCCTTTTGTACAGTTCCCCCTTACTCCAAAACAGATCCCAGTGATCTAAGAATCTAAATCCCTGCCCACTGCACCAGTTACTCAGCCACACATTCAGGTCCCATATCTCCCTGTTCCTGCGCTCGCCAGCACAAGGAACTGGAAGCAAACCGGAGATAATAACCCTGGAGGTCCTGCTTTTCAGCATTTTTCAGAGCTCTCTAAATTCACGCTGCAGAATATTTATCCCCTTCTTTCCGACATTGTTTGTGCCGACATGCACTACCACTTCTGGCTGTTCACCTTCGCCCTTGAGGATTTTCTGAACTCAGTCCGTGACATCCTGGATCCTGGCACCAGGAAGGCAGCACACCATACTTTTAGCCCGTCTGTTGCCACAGAATCCCCTGTCCGTACCTCTCACAATGGAGTCTCCAACTACAATGGCGTTGCCTGATGTTGGCCACTTTGGTTTTTGCTCAACAGCCCTTTTTGCTTCGCAAGCCAGTTCGCCGCTCGGTGTTTTAACGTCTTCTGTCCCAACAGCTTCTAAGTGGGTGAACCTGTTCACAAGAGGTACAACACCCGGGGACCTTTGCATTCCAAGTTTCCCTCCCTTTCTCACCGTCACCTGCTTTCTCCCTTCCAGTACCTTAGGTGTAACAATCTCACTGTAGGACTTGTCGAGAAACGACTCAGTTTCTCGGATGAACCTGAGGTCATCTACTTGCTTCTCCAGTTCCCAAACACGGTCCCCAACCTGGATGCACTTCTCACATTTATAGCAGCCAGAGGCACCAGCAGTGTCCTTGACCTCCCACATAATGCAAGCATCACACTGAATCAGCTTGCTTAACATCTCCTTCTTTCGTCTCTCCCTCGCCGAAGACTCTCGAGTCAAAGACTCACACTTTTCTCACAGGGCACTTCCCTCACTGCCGCTCCCTAAGTCGTCTTGCTTATATTGACTGATAAATTGCCTAATTTACCAATTCACAAACCAAATTCCTCAGTTTTAAAACTGTTTTCCCCCCTCTGACTCACTTCTAACTCTCCTTCCACTCGGGCTAGAGCCAATCAGTGTTTTTTCTTGCTTCTCTTTGTTGCTGTTGCTTCCAAATCCACGGGAGCTCCGAGTGGAGCACTCCACCTTCTCGTGCCCCGCTCCTCGCTCACATATTCCCTCTCTTGCTCCCTGTCTCTCTCACAAACTTCCTCTCTCGCTCCGTCTCTCATACACTCCCACTCTCGCTCCCTGTATCTCTCACACATTCCCTCTCTCGCTTCCTGTCTCCCTCACACTCTCCCTCACACTCCCTCTCTCGCTCCCTGTCTCTCTCCCTCACCCCCTCTCTCTCACACACACACCCTCTTTCTGTCCCTCTCACACACACACTCCTCTCTTGTTCTCTCTATTCTCTCTCACACACTCCCTCTCTCCAAAGCATGCCCTCTTTCTCTCACACACTCCCTCTCTCTCTCACACATATGCACTCCTCTCTTGCTGTCTCTCACACAACCTCACTCTTGCTCTCGTGCACACACCCTCTCTTGCTCTCTCACACTCCCTCTCTCTCACACACACACCCTCTTGCTCACATACACACTTCCTCTCACACACACACACGCTCACACACATGCTCTCCCACACACTCTTACTCACACATGCACACTCACACGTGCTCTCTCCCACACACGCTCTCTCACAAGCACACACACACACACACACACACATTCTCTCACACACACACACTCACTAACACATGCACACTCACCCACTCTCTCACACACGCATTCTCACACACGCTCTTTCTCACACATGCACCCTCCTTGTATCTAGACTAGGCATGAATTTCACCCAACACTTGCACTCAGTGTTCCAAGGTCTGCCAGTTGCCAACCGTTTTAACTCCCCTTCCCACTCCCACTCTGATCTTTCTGTCCTGGGGCTCCTCCAGGTTGAAAGAGCTAATAGTCAAATCTAAAATAGAGTCGTTCTTCTACAAAAGCATGGTCTACTAAAACAAAAGAATGGCTCGGTGCCAGGACTGAATGACTTTGCAAATTATATGGAATACAATATGGAGGACAGGTTGTCTTTACAATAAAGGCATTAAGATAGAACCCTGCCTAATACACGTGCTTCTTTCAAGGCCATAAAGAAGCCAAGATTGGAAAAAAATAGCTGGCGCTCCAGAGATAAGTAATAACTTGTTATTGGATGAGCTTGATTTGGATCCAGCTGTTCCTATATTCTGAAAGGCTATAGAATCTTTCAGTCATGCCATATTCAGACTGGGTAGGAGTGTTTTACTGATAAGAAAAATGTATAATCGTGCAAACTTTCCTTTGTTCTGAGAGTGGAGTCCGAGAAGCACTGAGCAACATGTGCTCATTGTACATCTTGCCACTCGCGTCTGACAAATCAATTAAAGATTGACATGGTTTACCTTTAACAATTTTGTTGTTATCTGCTTTTAAAAACTTTGACAAGGTGACAGGCAAGCTGGAGGGACAGCAGTGTCCAGACCCAACATGTCGCCCGTCCATTCCCCTCCAAAGTGCTGGTAGAACTCAGTAGATCAGCCATCCGTGGTGGGAAACGGTTGAAGTGTACCTAATATAAACCCTCCTTGCCCCTGTCGAGGAACAGACAATCAACAGTACCAGCATCTCATTCATACTGTACCCAAGTGAAAATGCAAAAGTGAGCCAAGCTGCACACAGCCGACTGCTCACAGTACCAGCTGGCTTCCACTGGCCCAAAAACTTAAAGGCATTTTAAAATGTTTTTTAAAAGAAAGTTTTGACGCATTTGTGCCTTACGTAACAAATAAAGCAAGTTCATCCTGAACTCACTGTGAAAGAGTTTAATTTGGTCAAGTTTGGTTCGTAAATTAAAAATGGAGAAAAACAGAAAGCAGTCAAATTTAAAAGAGAGTTTTCCCAGCAGAATAAAGTCTGGGAAAATCTTAGAAGTTTGGTTTGTACTAATCATTGAAACAATGTATTAACATAGAGATGTATTTTCTGGGCACAGCACCAGGGCACGGACGGCCACAGAGCTTGTTGGCCTTCCGGAATGAGCAGCTGTACTGAAGCTGTGCCAAGATTTGAGAATAAGGCTGACATTGCAAATAGATGAGTCCAGCCTCCCTTGTTTCCCTTTGGTTATGGATCTTTCACTCAGATTTATGAGTGTTTTATTGATAAGAAAATGTATTTACACTAACTTTCCTTTGTTGAGTGGAGCCCGAGAAGCACTGAGCAACGTGTGTGCTCTTTGTAGATCTCGCCACTCCCGTCTGACAAATTGATTAAAAGATTGCATTGGTTTACCTTTAACGATTTTTTTGCTGTCTGCTTTCGTTAAGAGACGAACTTTGACAACTGTGTTCTTTGGAATTCTTCAGAATTCAGATTGTACTATCAAAAATGAAAGAAAATGCCAACCATCTCTAGAAATGATAAAAAATTATTCTCGCCTCCATGCATATCTGTAGCCGTAGGGGAGTCGCACACCTCCCCACTACTTCAAAGATGGTTCCTGCACTTGGTAATATCGTTTGGCCGCTGTTGTATTTTATTTGTTTCGTGGATGTGATTAGATTAGGAAAATGTTTCCTTTCCTACAAGGGTCTTTCCTCTAAGGAGTTTCTGTAACAACATGCCCACTCTTGCCTTTATGAAGAGACTGACGATTTGTACTGGCAGGTATGACGGACAAATAATGGATTAACTGTACAAAAGAAAGTCTGGACGCATTTGTGCCTTACATAGCAAATAAAGCAATTTTTCCTGACCTTACTGTGTTCTTCGGAATTCTTCAGAATTCATGTTGTGCTATCAATAATGAAAGAAAATGCAAACCATCTCCAGAAATGATAAGAAATTATTCTCGCATCCATGCATATCTGTAGCCGTAGGGCAGTCGGACACCTCCCCACTACTTCAAAGATACTTCCTGCACTTGGCATTATCGTTTGGTGTTTGGTGGCTGAAACGCGGCGGCGGGGCAACAGACAGCAGGCCACCTGGGTGAAGCACCCCATGTGGGTTACCGGGAGGGTGAATCACCCCGGTGTGTGGGTCGAGGGGGGGAGGTCGTGGTGCAAGTGCAGTGCAGTGCGGTCAGTGACTGGGTGGGGCGGAGGGACCAGACTCCCTTACTCTGCTGCAGCTGACGGGGATGTTGCCAGGTTTATGGCCCCGTTTGTCCGCTGCCCGGAGCCGCAGCCCTGCTCCACCCGGTTCCGTGTGTGTATCCGCTGCCCTGAGCCGCGGCCCCATGTGTGACATTAGATAATTGGTGCAGGAGTAGGCCACTCAGCCCTTCGAGCCAGCACCGCCATTCAATGTGATCATGGCTGATCATCCCCAATCAGTACCCCATTCCTGCCTCTCCCCATATCCCCTGACTCCACTATTTTTAAGAGCCCTGTCTAGTTCTCTCTTGAGAACCCGCCTCCACTGCCCTCTGATGCAGAGAATTCCACCGACTCACCTCTCTGGGAGAAAAAGTGTTTCCTCATCTCCGTTCTCTGTGGGCGCTGCCGATCCACAGTCCGTCACAGTGCTGTGGGAGCCAGCTTAGGGGAGTAAGGGATGGGAGGTTGCCAGTTTGGGGGAGTAAGGGATGGGAGGTAGTCAGCTTGGGGGAGTAAGGGATGAGTGATAGCAAGCTTGGGGGAGTAAGGGGAATGGGAGGAAACCAGTTTGGGCGAGTAAGGGATGGGAGGTATCCAGCTTGGGGGAGTAAGGGGAATAGGACGTTGCCAGCTTGGGGAGTAACGGATGTGAGGCAGCCAGCTTGGGGGAAGATGGGATGGGAGGAATAAGGGATGGGAGGCAGCCAGCTTCCGGCAGAATGGAATGGGAGGTAGCCAGCTTGAGTGTTAACGGATGGAGGTAGCCATCCTGGGGGTGTAAGGGGAATGGGAGGTAGCCAGCTTGAGGTGTAACGGATGGAGGTAGCCAGCCTGGGGTGTAAGGGGAATGGGAGGTAGCCAGCTTGCGGGTTTTTGTTTGATCGTGTGTCAGACGATGTAGCTCGCTGTTGGCTTCTGTCGTCATCCGACATGTTTGCAGAATTGTTGCCCGACGCATCACAAAGTGCATCGCGTCATCGCTTCCAGGGATCGCCACGAGGAGGCTTCTGTCATGATCTCCGCTTGGGTGAGTAAGGGATGGGAGGAAACCCAGCTTGGGGAGAAACGGATGGGAGATAGCCAGCTTGGGGGAATAAGGGATGGGAGGCAGCCAATCTAGCTAAAAGGAGGGATGGGTGGTAGCCGGCTTGGGTGAGTAAGGGGAATGGGAGGTAGCCAGCTTGGGGGAGTAAGGGGAATGGGAGGTAGCCAGCTTGGGGGAGTAAGGGGAATGGGAGGTAGGCAGCTTGGGTGTGTTCGTTCGCTGGTGTGTCAGACAATGTAGCTTGCTGTTGGATTCTGTTGTTGTCCAACATGTTGACAGAATTGTCACCGAGGCATCACAGAGTGCACTGCGTCATTGCTTCCAGTGATTGCCACGAGTAGGTTTCTGTCATGATCCCCGATTGGGGGAGTAAAGGATGGGAGGTAGCCAGCTCTGGGGAGTAAGCAACAGGCAGAACTGACAGCCCCACAACGCCATTGCTGCCACGAGGAGCAGCACCAACACTCACTGCCTTCCTAACCGATCTCGGGTCTGAACCACCAAGGATGCTGCTGTTGTTGACCTCCCATGTGGCTGTTGCCGCCGAACTTTACTGACTCACGGACACCGCCAACCCTCACTGCCTCACCGGAGCTGCCGACACTCGCTGCCTTGCCGTTTATCCGCTGTTGATACTTTCAACGCCTCACCTGCGTGCCACTCCACTCCCCACGGGCCTCGACCAGTGACTCTGCCAGCCCTGGCCACTCCACCGCCCACCAGTGGGCTGCAGCCATCACCTTACCAGAGTCCTAGGCTCCGCACCAGGCCTGGAGTCGCCATGCTGCAATCTCTCACACCACATGGTCTGACTGCGCTGGGTCCTAATGGCCCTGTCCCATGGTACGAGTTAATTCCAAGAGCTCTCCTGAGTTAAAAAAAAAATCAAACTCATGGTAAGCATGGAGAATGAACATTGCGCGTACGTCGGAGCACGGGGATGTCTCTTAGCGGCTAGTAACGCTAACAGCAGGTACTCAGGAAGACTCGCTAATGGCAGGTAAGCTCTGGAACATGTTGAAATATGTCCACGAGAGCCCCGAGTACTGACGAGCGGCCATTACCGTAAATCTCTGAGTTCGAATCAGGGCAAACTTGGAAGAGCTCTTGGAATGAACTCGTACCATGGGACAGGGCCATTACGCTCCCCCTCCTCCCACAAGGAACCTCAAGAGGCAAAAGACAATAGATGCAGGAGTAGGCCATGTGGCCCTTCGCGCCAGCACCGCTGGTCAATGTGATCATGGCTGATCATCCACAATCAGTTCCTCGTTCCTGCCTTCTCCCCATATCCCTTGACTCTGCTATCTTTAAGAGCCCTATCTAGCTCTCTTATGAAAGTATCCAGAGAACCAGCCTCCACCGCCCAGACTCACAATTCAACAGACTCACGACTCTGTGTGAAAAAGTGTTTCCTTGGCTCCGTTCTAAATGGCTTACCCCTTATTCTTAAACTGTGGCCCATGATTCTGGACTACCCAAACATCGGGAACATGTTTCCTGCCTGTTGCAAGTCTGAACCCTTAATAATTGCGCACAGTTTTGGTCTATTGCGTACAGTTTTGGTCTCCTAATCTGAGGAAAGACATTCTTGCCATAGAGGGAGTACAGAGAAGGTTCACAAGACTGATTCCTGGGATGGCAGGACTTCCATATGAAGAAAGACTGGATAGACTCGGCTTGTACTCATTGGAATTTAGAAGATTGAGGGGGGATCTTATAGAAACTTATAAAATTCTTAAGGGGTTGGACAAGCTAGATGCAGGAAGATTGTTCCCGATGTTGGGGGAGTCCAGAACAAGGGGTCACAGTCTAAGGATAAGGGGGAATTCCTTTAGGGCCGAGATGAGGAAAACATTCTTTACACAGAAAGTGGTGAGTCTCTGGGAATTCTCTGCCACAGAAGGTCGTTGAGGTCAGTTCATTGGCTATATTCACGAGGGAGTTGGATGTGGCTCTTGTGGCGAAAGGGATCAGGGGGTATGGAGAGAAGGCAGGTACGGGATACTGAGTTGGATAATCAGCCATGATCATATTGAATGGCGGTGCGGGCTCGAAGGGCTGAATGGCCTACCCCTGCACCTATTTTTCTGTTTCTATGTAGGTGAGGCCAGTTAATTGGCTATATTTAAGAGGGAGTTGGATGTGGCCCTTGTGGCTAAAGGGATCAGGGGTATGGAGAGAAGGCAGGTACAGGATACTGAATTGGATGATCAGCCATGATCATATTGAATGGTGGTGCAGGCTCGAAGGGCCGAATGGCCTACTCCTGCACCTATTTTCTATGATTCTATGATTCTATTCTTAAATGTTTCAATAAGATACCCTCTCATCCTTATAATTTCCAGAGTGTACAAGCCCAGCCGCTCCATTCTATCAACATATGTCAGTCCCGCCATCCCGGGAATTAACCTGGTGAGCCTATGCTGCACTCCCACAATAACAAGAATGTCCTTCCTCAAATTTGGAAATCAAAACTGCACACAATACTCCCAGTGTGGTCACACTAGGGCCCTGTACAACTGCAGAAGGACCTATTTACTCCAATACTCAACTCCTCTTGTTATGAAGGCGAACATGCCATTAGCTTTCTTCACTGCCTGCTGTACCTGCATGCTTACTTTCAGTGACCGATGAACAAGGACCCCCATATCAAGTTCAAGTTCACATTTATTGCCACATGCACCAATTAGGGTACAGTGGAATTTGACTTACCATGCAGCCATACAATCAAAAAGAGCACAATACACAAGAGAATACAACATGAACATCCACCACAATGGAATCAACATTCTTCACTGCGGTGGAAGGCAATAACATTCAGTCAGTCCTCCTCCTTAGTTCATCCGTGGTCGGGGCCATGAACCCTCCGCAATCGCCGCTACGGATGTCCCGATGTACAGGCCCTCTCGTCGGGATGCTCGAAACTCCAATGTCGGGATGAACGGACCGTGGCTTGGAGGTCCCAAGTCGGCTGCTTCCTACCGGAGACCGGGGCTTCACGATGTTATAGGCCGCAGGCCAGCAGTCAGAGATCCTCACCGGCGATCCACGGCAAGGGATCCCAGACTCTGCAATGGAAAGTCCACGGCGTGCCCGCGGCTAGAAACTCTTCAGACTGCGGCTTTTGGATGTTATCGTCCGCAGGCCAGCGATCAGAGCACATCCCTGACAAGCGGTCGCCCGGCACTGTGAAGGAAAGTCTGCGCTGCACCCGCTGCTGAAGCTCTAGGCCCCGACTCCGGGAGATGCCACACCAATCCAACCTGTTAGGCCGCGAGGGAGGGCGAAAATGTGATAGGAAGAAAAGTCACATTCCTTCGAGGCAAGTGACCAAAAAAATGGTTTCCCCCCATTCCCCGCTACCACCTGTCCCATCGAGAAGGTGCACCATCCAATGGTCTAAAAATAGGGGGTTGTTGGTCGAGGACAGTACCTTGAATCCAGACCAAGAAAGTATTAAGGACTAGGCAGTGGTGAGCTACATTCACGTCACACCATTTTCAGGCAATGAACATTTCCAACAGGACAGAGTTCAACTACTCAATTTTCACAGTCAATGGCCTTCATACAACTGCCCACCAGAACTGAACTAATTCAGTCATGTCAATATTGTTTCCTCAAGAGTAAATCAAATATTGCAGCATCTCCGGAGAGAAGGAATGGGCGGTGTTTCGGGTCGAGAACTTCTTCAGAGTAAATCAAAACCTATTTATCCTGCAGTGACGATCATCACAAAACATTCACAACGTCGGCAATGCATATATTCTGCACATATTGAAAAACGATTAGCAATTAGTAGAAACTATTTGATTGCCGCATGGAGAAGAGTTGGGCCTCTGCTATTTAAATATATAAACATGACTTGCATGACAAGACCGAGTGTAATGGGCACTACTTTGCTGATGATAAACTGATTGGTGGGTCAGTACACTGTGAGGAGGCAGAAACATATGAAAATGGGTTCAATAGGTAAAGAGATAGGGCAAAACATAGAATGTAATGGAGTATAACGTAGGAAAATGTGATGTTATTCAATTTGGAGAAAGAATCAAAACGCTAAATAATAAGGGATTTTACATTGGAATCTGTAATTTCTTTGACACTAAAAGGTTGAGATAGAGCAAATAATTAGGAAGGCTCATACATTTAGAAACTAGATGAGTTGAAACCTCAAAATCCCCGGAGTCAATATCACCAACAACTTCAACGACCAAGGGAGCACAACAACGCCTCTACTTTCATAGAAGGCTTAGGAGGTTCGGCATGTCCCCTACAACTCTCAACAAATTCTACAGGTGGTCTGTAAAAAACATTTTGTCAGGATTACAGTGAATTGTGCACGCAGCACAGATCATCACAATTCAATTCAAATTTAATGTCATTGCACAGATACAAGTATGGGTACAACGAAATGCAGTTTAGTGTCAGTACGTAGTGATAGCAATTTTTAGATAAATACAGATAAATAAATACAAACGTGGGAATCTATCGGCGGGACTCCGAGTTCAGCAGTGCGATCGTGTTATTGTAGAAGCTACTCCTCATCCTGCTGGTGCGGGACGTGAGGCTCCTGTACCGCCTCCCCGATGGTAGGAGGGCGGTACAACCCAACCTCCCTTCCATTGACTCAATGTATGCTTCACTCTGCCTCGGCAAAGCCAGCAGCATAATCAAGGACGAGTCGCAGCCTGGCCATCCCCTCTTTTCCCCACTCCCATCAGGTAAAGGGTACAGAAGTGTGAAAACGTACAACCCCAGATTAAGGAACAGTTTCTTCCTAGCTATTATTAGGCAACTGAATCGTCCTACCGCAACAAAAAAGCAGCCCTGAACTACTCTCTACCTCATTGGTGATTCACGGATTATCCTTGATCGGACTTTGCGGGCTTTACATTACACTAAACGTTATTCCATTATCAATGACTCGATTCCAATCATGTATTGTCTTTCCGTTGACTGAGATCTTTAGTCAGAGCATGATGTATCTGTGGAATTCACCGTCATAGACGGCTGTGGGTGACAGGTGAATGGGCATTTTATAATGACTGAGATTGACAAGGTTCTTCATTAGTAAGGGTGTCGAAAGTTAGAGAGAAGGCAAGAAAATGGGTTTCAGAGAGAAGGAGAAGAAGAGAGAATCGCGGAGTGGACTCGTTGCGTTAAATGACATAATCCTACCCGATGACTAATGAATTTACGATGTAAAGTCAGTGTAAACTTGCAGATGTTTGGAACGTTAACAGGAGGCAAGTTTAGATGCAACTGCACAGGGTGCTGGTAACACGTCACCTAGAGACCGCATAAAGAGATTCACATTGGATTCCGTACGGAGAAGGTTCACATTCAATTCTTGGAATGAAGTGGTGCAACTGTGAGGAGGTTGAGCCCATACTCACTTGAGTTTCAAAGAAAGAGACAATTTTAAAGAAATAAGATTCTGAGGAGGAAGAAACTTGATACAGTAGGGATATTTCATCTTGGGCAGATATGAAACTGGTGCTCAATTTCAGAATAAGGGATCTGTCATTTAAAATAAATAATAGGACAATTCCCATTTGTAATTTTCTCTGTCAGAAAGCTGTGGAGTTCGGAGTCAGGAATACTGAAGATATTCAAGCCTCCAAACGTAAATTAACCTTCCAACCGGCACGTCCTCCGGAACATGGGATTAAACCATAGAATGCAGGAGGAAACACGTATTATCACAGAGAGAACGTCCGATCGAAACGTCGAACGTCGAAAACAATGCGGAGGGCAACAAAACAAAGCATGAGAGAGGTGAACTTGCATTTTGTACACATTTGACAACCAAATGATTTGATTATATCTAATATTGAATAGAAAGTTGAAACTTCACTGATGAATCAATTTAGAATTTAAAAAAAGAATGTGTCGTGATTCAGTGAAGCATTGTGAGTCTTTACAGAGGGTTTCCCAATGTAAACTGTGAAGGCCTTGAGTAAACCGGCTTCGTTGAGAAACTTACCAGTGCTCGCTAGGACTTTTTTTTTACGTGCTATTCTGATCTGAGGGTGACTGTCCCGCCCCATGTGAAGGCTAGAGTCAGGATTCTCATTAAACTATTCCTTCCAACAAATCGCATTGCGAGCAGGGTGCTGCCCAGGAATAACATCAATAATATGGCGCCGAATCGGCGAGTGTGTTTAATTTACAACCCACGATTAGAGTACTAGATCCCATATTGTTGTCAGGTGACATAACTTGTGGTGCTAAACGAAAACGATTGGCGGAGGGTGAAATCTTTATGTACAAACGCGGTGACATGCGAGTAACACCTTTAATTCGATGTTCACACCTCCTCTCACACCGGTCCCGATTTTACCCGACCTTACTCTATTTTGCCATCTTAACCATATAACCATATAACAATTACAGCACGGAGACAGGCCCTCTCGGCCCTTCCAGTCCGTGCCGACCATTTGTTTTCCCCTAGTCCCATCTACCTGCACTCAGACCATACCCCTCCATTCCCTTCACGTCCATATACCTATCCACTTTACTTTTAAATGTTAAAATCGATCCTGCCTCCACCACCTCTGCTGGAAGCTCATTCCACACAGCCACCACCCTCTGAGTAAAGAAGTTCCCCCTCACGTTACCCCTAAACTTCTGTCCCTTAATTCTCATGTCATGCCCTCTTGTTTGAATCTTCCCTACCCTCAATGGGAAAAGCTTATCCACGTCAACTCTGTCTATCCCTTTCATCATTTTAAAGACCTCAATCAAGTCCCCCCCTTAACCTTCTGCGCTCCAAAGAATAAAGACCTAACTTGTTCAACCTTTCTCTGTAACATAGTTGCTGGAACCCTGGCAACATTCTAGTAAATCTCCTCTGTACTCTCTCTATTTTGTTGACATCCTTCCTATAACTAGGCGACCAAAATTGTACACCATACTCCAGAATTGGTCTTACCAATGCCTTGTACAATTTTAACATTACTTCCATACTCCTATATTCAATGCTCTGATTTATAAAGGCCAGCACACCAAAGGCTTTCTTTACCACCCTATCTACATGCGATTCCACCTTCAGGGAACTATGCACAGTTATTCCTAGATCCCTCTGTTCCACAGCATTCCTCAATTCCCTACCATTTACCATATACGTCCTATTTTGATTTGTCCTGCCAAGATGTAGCACTTCACACTTATCAGCATTAAACTCCATCTGCCATCTTTCAGCCCACTTTTCCAAATGGCCCAAATCTCTCTGTAGACTTTGAGAATCTACTTCATTATCCACAATGCCACCTATCTTAGTATCATCTGCATACTTACTTATCCAATTTTCCACCCCATCATCCAGATCAACTGTCCGTCATATTACTTCTTGAGACGTGTGACCTTTCCTGTACAAACTTTCATTTTAACCCCACCCAAGCACTTCCACTTTGTTGACCCCACGCTCACACTATTTAGTTTAAAGCCCTATCCATCGCCCCGGTTATACGGTTTGCCAGGACTCTGGTCCTAGCCGGGTTGAAGTGGAGTCCGTCCCGTCAGAACAGCTCACTCCTTCCCCAATGCTGGTGCCAATGTCCCAACAAACTCAAACCCACTTCTTCCACACCAGACTTAGAGCCACGCGTTCAACTCACTAATTTCTCACAGAGAGGGGTGAGTGTGGAATTCTCTGCATCAGAGGGCGGTGGAGGCAGGGTCTCTGGATGCTTTCAAGAGAGAGCTAGATAGGGCTCTTAAAAATAGCGGTGTCAGGGGATATGGGGAGAAGGCAGGAACGGGGTACTGATTAGGGATGATCGGCCATGATCACATTGAATGGCGGTGCTGGCTCGAAAGGTCAGATGGCCTACTCCTGCACCGATTGTCTATTATCTATTGTCTAATATTCTCAATCCTATGGCAATTTGAACGCGGCTCAGGTAGCAACCCAGAAATTCGTACATTCTTGTTTCTGCTTTTCAATTTGATGTCTGGCTGTTCAAATTCTCTTAGCAGACCCTCTTTCAATGTTTTACCTGCGTCATTGGTACCCACATGGACCTCGATGATTGGATCTTTCCCCTCCCACTCCGAGTTCATAGCACGTCAGACGAAATCTAACCTGGGTACCAAGGGATCACAGCCATCCGAACCTCGATTCTCATGACAGAGAATGGTTCCAATGCCTCAAATGATATTATCCCCAATGATAACAATCTACCACGTTCAGTGCCGTGTATGCTTTACATATCTGAATAAACATCCTTTTACATAATTTAGCTGAGACTTAAAGGTGTCATTGCACGATTCCACATAAATGGTCTCTGATGTGCTGTGATGCATGTTTGAACCAATATTCCGGTTTCAATGACCTGCTGCTGTGGATGCAACAGAGCTCCATATTCAGTTCAATAAAAACTGACAGTCGATTTACTGAAAGCACTGAAGTCTGTTTCGGGTAAAACGAAACACCAGAATTGCTGGTTCACGTTCAGAAAATGTAACAATGTTCAATATTCATCTTTGCCCTGATGAAGTTCAGAACGGGAAGTGATGAATTCATTATTTTCTGTTACTTGTGGTGAGTAACTTCCTCTGTTGTCAGGGCAACAGGCTGCCCGAGGTGCAGAAACCGTTGTACATTTTAATCGTGCTCTGGTAGCTGGTAGCAGAGAGTTCCGCTTTGGGAGCAGATGTAACAGAATGATAGTGGGAGAAGACATTTATATTCTGTGGAATCCCGTTGTATATACCTGGGTACAGAAGTGTGAATGAATATAACGGGGTGAATGCAAAAGTTTCATTTAAACAAGGCTGTTTGTCGTCTTGCGTGGTTGAAAATATGTTGCAGCTATTAAGTACTTGTTCATGATCAAATGTGCAGAAGTGGCAAAGCTAAAATGAAATAAACAGAAAATGCTGGAACCACCCTCAGATCATGCAGTTTCTGTGGACAGAACCAGTTCTGATGAAATGTTTGCCTTCCACCTGAAATGTTAATTCTTTCTTTTCACAGACGCTACCCTACGGCGAATTTTTCTTTCAAATAAAGCTACTGACACTGCTGCTGTGGAGGAAAATGGCAGATGGCTGGCCCTGCCAATATTCTTGAAAGCTTTGTGGCAAAGATTGCGGATGATACGAAAATAGGTGTAGGTGCAGGTAGTGTGGAGAAAGCAGGGACTCTACAGAAGGACTTGGACAGGTTGAGGGTGTGGGCAGAGAAGTTACAGATGGAATATAGTGTAACAAAGTGTAGTTGGAATAGACAATAGACAATAGGTGCAGGAGTAGGCCATTCGGCCCCTCGAGCCAGCACCGCCATTCAATGTGATCATGGCTGATCATCCCCATTCAGTACCCCGTTCCTGCCTTCCCCCCCTATCCCCTGACTCCGCTATTTTTAAGAGCCCCATCTAGCTCTCTCTTGAAAGCATCCAGAGAACCTGCCTCCACCGCCCTCTGAGGCAGAGAATTCCACAGACTCACCACTCTCTGTGAGAAAAAGTGTTTCCGCTCTAAATGGCTCATTCCTTATTCTTAAACTGTGGCCCCTGATTCTGGACTCCCCCAACATCGGAAACATGTTTCCTGCCTCTAACGTGTCCAAACCCTTAACAATCTTATATTTCTCAATGAGATTATCTCTCATCCTTCTAAACTCCAGAGTGTACAAGCCTACCTTGTAAACCTACGCTGCACTCACTCAATAGTAAGAATGTCATTCCTCAAATTAGGGGACCAAAATTGCACACAATACTCCAGGTGTGGTCTCACTAGGGCTCTGTACAACTGCAGAAGGACCTCTTTGCTCCAATATTCGATTCCTCTTGTTATAAAGGCCAACATGCCATTTGCTTTCTTCGCTGCCTGCTGTACCTGCATGCTTACTTTCATAGACTGATGTACAAGGACCCCCCAGATCACGTTGTACTTCCCCTTTTCCCAACTTGACGCCATTAAGATAGTAATCTGCCTTACTATTTTTGCTACCAAAGTGTATAACCTCACGTTTATCCACATTAAACTTCATCTGCCATGCATTCTGCCAACACCCCCAACCTGTCTAAGTCACCCTGCATTCTCATAGCATCCTCCTCACAGTTCACACTGCTGCAGCTTTGTGTCATCTGCAAATTTGCTAATGTTACTTTGAATCCCTTCATCCAAGTCATTGATTGTATTGTAAATAGCTGCGGTCCCAGCACTGAGCCTTGCGGTTCCCCACTAGTCACTGCCTGCCATTCTGAAAGGGTCCGGTTAAGCCCTACTCTTTGTTTCCTGTCTGCCAACCACTTCTCTATCCATTTCAGCACTCTACCCCCAATACCATGTGCCCTAATTTTGCCCACTAATATCCTATGTTGACCTTATCAAATGCTTTCTGAAAGTCCAGGTACAACACACCCACTGGCTCTCCCTTGTCCATTTTCCATCTTCAAAAAATTCCAGAAGATTAGTCAAGCATGATTTCCCCTTCATAAATCCATGCTAACTTGGATCGATCCTGTTACTGCTATCCAAATGTTCGCTATCTCAACTTTTATAATTGATTCCATCATCTACCCCACCACTGATGTCAGGTTAACTGGTCTATAATTCCCTGTTTTCTCTCTCTCGCCTTTCTTAAAAAGTAGGATAACATTTCGGCAAGGACTGGAAGGGCCGAGAGGGCCTGTTTCCGTGCTGTAATTGTTATATTAGCTACCCTCCAATCCACAGGAACTGATTCTGAATCTATAGAACATTGGGAAATTATCACCAATGCATCCACGATTTCTAGAGCAACTTCCTTAAGTACCTTGGGATGCAGACCATCAGGCCCTGGAGATTGATCAACCTTCAGTTCCATCAGTCTATCCAACACGATTTCTTGCCTAATGTTGATTTCCTTCAGTTCCTCCGTCACCCCAGACCCTCTGGCCACTACTATATCAGGAAGATTGTTTATGTCCTCCTTAGTGAAGACAGATCCAAAGTGCCTGTTCAACTCATCTGCCCTTCCCCTGGGCTACATCTTCCTTTAGTCACACACTATCCCATCCCCCCGGTCCATCCTCCCGGGGTCACACACCTACCCATAACCCCAGTACACCCTCGCCAGGGCTGACAATGTCCCAAATACTGGGGGTAAATCTGACCTGGAGCACTTGGCTGCACATCAAGACTGAGCACCTGTGATTAATAGACAATAGACAATAGGTGCAGGAGTAGGCCATTTGTACAACGTACAAATTCACTTTCACTCTCATGTGAAATAACTTAACATGACAATACCTAAATCATCGACAAATTAATCTGCCAACTCTTAGCTCTAACCGGAGTCAATAGACAATAGACAATAGGTGTAGTAATAGGCCATTCAGCCCTTTGAGCCAGCTCCGCCATTCAATATGATCATGGCTGATCATCCCCAATCAGTACCCCGTTCCTGCCTCCTCCCCATATCCCCTGACTCCGCTATTTTTAAGAGCCCTATCTAGCTCTCATTTGAAAGCATCCAGAGAACCTGCCTCCACCGCCCTCTGAGGCAGAGAATTCCACAGAGTCACCACTCTCTGTGAGAAAAACTGTTTCCTCGTCGCCGTTCTAAATGGCTTACTCCTTATTCTTAAACTGTGGCCCCTGGTTCTGGACTCCTCTAACATCGGGAACATGTTTGCTGCCTCTAGTGTGTCCAAGCCCTTAACAATCTTATATGTTTCAATGAGATCCCCTCTCACCCTTCTAAACTCCAGAGTGTACAAGCCCAGCCGCTCCATTCTCTCAGCGTATGACAGTCCCGCCATCCCGGGAATTAACCCTGTAAACCTACGCTGCACTCCCTCAATAGCAAGAATGTCCTTCCTCAAATTAGGGGACCAAAACTGCACACAATACTCCAGGTGTGGTCTCACCTTGACATCAGGCCAGCTGACGCTAAAAGGACCCGCTTCGTGGCTGGTGGGAGCGCTGACGGTGGTGACACCATAACCAGAACCACCCAATCCGTGACTTACCGAGGTTACAGTCTCCGTCACCTTGTCCGACTGGCCGATCCTGTTTACTTTCTACTCGGTAACTCGGACGCAGGGAAGCGACCATCATGCTCATTTTGTTCGGTTACCTGATCCATGTTTTCTCCTCTGTTCGAGCAGGGCAGTGATTCAGAGATGAGCCAGGTTCTTGGGGACGGGAATCGTTTCTTGATCTTTCCGATCCTAATGACCGCCGAATTATAACTTGCGATTACTGCAATTACACCCTTCGACGAGAAATAATTCGTTTTCAATTGCTCTTAACTGGAAACCTAAACATATATGTATCCCTGCCGGCCATGATCATGTGTTATATTGAACCAGATGAGGGGAGAGGTAGGTAACATTTTATGTAACCGTAGACTTACAATCACACGTACTCTCTTGTGTGCCCTGTCTTCTCCTACATTTGTTTCACCTATCCCATACCCTCTACACACCTGGCTACAATTGCCCATCTATTTCCTTCTGCTTCTACTTAACACCGACCAGATTCCCACCATCGATTTTTCTCCCCTCCGCCCCAACCCCACTACGTATCAGCAGTATATGAGCAAACTATTATCTTCCCACCTATTATCTTTCAGGGCGGTCGCGGTGGCACAGCGGTAGAGTTGCTGCCTTGCAGTGAATGCAGCGCTGGAGATTGGGGTTCGATCCCGACTACGGGTGCTGTCTGTGGGTTTTTCCCGAGATCTTCGGTTTCAATCAATCAGATGTATTCCCTTCCCAAAGACCAAGTTTGTAGGTTAATTGGCTTGGTAAATGTATAAAACAATGTCCCCAGCAGGAACACTAAACTAGATGCCGCTTGATTCGCTGCGTCCTTCCAGCAATCATTTTGTGTTCTTTACAGGGTGACTGTGCTGGAAATAATATGAGCTTTTATAAAGTGTTATTTTAAAGTATTTTGAGAGACTCAGTTAAATACATTTTGTTGCTGGGTTTTATCACTGGATTCAGTGTTATTATGTGATGTAAATACGTCCTAATGGAAAATTGAAACTGACAAGCCATATTCTGCAATAGATGTGTTTTTCCATTGAAAGCTTAAGTGTTCTGTCGAGCTTGAACTAACAGTCGATTTATTTAATGCACTGAGCGGCGTGGTGGGTAAAAGGACACGTTGGAATTTGTTTCACAGTTACAAAATGGCCCAATGTTCGGCGTACAGCCCTGTCATCATGAAACTCAGAACCAGGAGTCTTCAATTTGTTATCATCGTGTTCAGTTATTTTTGTTGAGCCATTTCCTCCGTTGCCAGAGTAACGGCCTCTTGGTCACTGTTCCTCAGCAGTGAATGACAGCAAGAATCTGTGTAACTTAATGACAGAGAGGGGGAGGATACACTGAGCATTAACTGTATAGATTATGAATAAATAAATGAAAATCAATGAACAGGTGGGGAGAGAGAAAATTTGGCAAGCATGCAATTCGTTGACCATTTCAGGGTGTTTAATATTCTGCATCTAGTTAATGTTCTTGTGGATCAACATTATATATATATTTTTTAATGCAGTTACAGGAAATGGGAATTAAAGGGGAAATGCTAGAAACACACAGCGGGTTGGCGACATGTTCGACATCCTCTGTTCTGATAATAGATCGTCCACCATTGCTTAATCAAAGGTGCTCAGTGTTGATGTGCAGCCAAGTGCTCCAGGCCCGATTTACCCCCAGGGGATGGGACATTGTCAGACCTGGCGAGGGTGTATCGGGGTTATGGGTAGGTGTGTGACCCGGGGGGATGGGCCGGGGGGATGGGATAGTGTGTGACTAAAGGAAGATGGAACCCAGGGGAAGGGATAGTTTGTGACCTGCTGTGGGAATGGGCCCCAGTAAGGGAGGTACAAAGGAATGTCGTTTTCTTTCTTTGTGATATTCTAACTCTAATAGTGTGTGTCATGTGGCAAACGGAGTGCAAGTTTGAATCTAGTTTTCTATCTACGTAAGTGATTCAATGTTTGGGAATCAAACCCTTGACTGTTTACATGAGTAGAGCACGGGTACAAATCTGTGGCAGGAAACTAAACTTAAGATGAAATGAAAGAGGACATGCTGCAAATACTTAGCAGGTCGGGGAGCATCTGTGCAGACAGGAGCACATTCAGCGGCTTCAGGTCTGGGATGGGTTATATAGTGAGTAATATTACGATGATAACAACCTGATGTCGCCCCTGGCATCTCGTAGAAGTACTGGCGCGTCAACATTTACCTGGATTATTTTGCAGGTAAGAATCAAGTGCAATGGGGGGCAGCTCCACAAAACCTGATCAGTCCACAGAACATGATGTCAATGAACAAAGTGAGAGTTGACGCTCTGCTCCAAAGGAAGAGGATCAATTGTCAGTAACCAGCGACGAATGAATATTTTCCTCTCTCGAAGATTTATTGACAAACCCTTCAAACATTGCCCCTAAAATGAGTGAGGAGATTGAAACATAGAAACATAGAAATATAGGTGCAGGAGGAGGCCATTCGGCCCTTCGAGCCAGCAACGTCATTCATTGTGATCATGGCTGATGGTCCCCAATCAATAACCCGCGCCTGCCTTCTCCCCATATCCCTTGACTCCACTAGAGCTCTATCTAACATTCTCTTAAATCCATCCAGTAACTTGGCTTCCACGCCCTCTGTGGCAGGAAATTCCATAAATTCACGTCATCATAAATTCATAAAGTCATTATAAATATAATATGTTAAATAATCAACCATTAAAACAGAGTTCTGTACAATCACACGTTTCAGGCCCATATGAAGCTTGTCAAAAAGAGGGGTGGCATCACAGGATTACAAACATTTTAATGTGAAATAATGTGCGCGCTGTGCACATCACGAGTGCGAAGTGTGAAGTCCCTTGATACCGGGGTCCTGGGCCTGCTTAAGGGCCCTGGAAGCTCTGGAGTTTTAGATGCTCTCTGATGCATTCTGAGTCTTCTTTTGGAGCATTTTTGCACCAAATTTATGACCAATATTTCAGAAATTAACAGGAATCTGAGCGTAACCTTTTCACACAAAGGGTGGTGGGTGTATGGAACAAGTTGCCAGAGGAAGTAGTTAAGGATGGAACTATCCTACTGTTTGAGACATTTGGACATGTACATGGATAGGACAGGTTTAGATGGATATGGGCCACACTGCATCATTCTATGGCTAAAAAGTTAAGAAGAAAAATGCATGTCGATGAGTAGAGCAGATTGAAAGAGGTGTGAAATGTAAAGGCAGGGAGGGGTTTATGGGTGGAAAGGAACATAGGAAAGGAGGGGGAGAGTGGGCTTGGGCAAATGGGTGATGGGAAAATAGACACAAAGTGCTGGAGTAACTCAGTGGGTCAGGCAGCATCTGTGGAGAACATGGTTGGGTGACATGTCACAGAGTGCTGGAGTAACTCAGTGGGTCAAGCAGCATCTCTGGAGAAAAGGTATAGATTTATATTTTGGGTTCAAGATCCTTCTTCAGTAATATTCATGATGTGACATGCATAGACATTCCTGAATGTTACCCAAACCATCGTGAGGTACTTTGTGACGGTGCTTGCCCTCTCCTATAACCTCTCTGCTGCCTTGGGTGATGCAGGACAGGACACAAGCTTTGGGACACGGTGTGAAGTTGTTGCCGTCTGTCCCAGCCTGGTAAAAACCTGGATGGAGTGGATGTGGAGAGGCTGTTTCCACTAGTGGGAGAATCTAGGAGCAGTGGCCTAGAATTAAAGCCTCAGAATTAAAATACATTCCTTTAGGAAGGAGATGAGCAGGAATTTCTTAAGTCAGAGGGTGGTGAACTGTGGAATTCATTGCCACAGACAGCTGTGGAGGCCAAGTCAATAGACATTTTACAGGAGAAGATTGAGATTGTTGATTGATGTGAGTGTCAGAGTAATGGGGAGAAGGCAGGAAAATGGGTTTGAGAGAGAAAGATAGATAGAGTCATAGAGTGCTACAGTGTGGAAACAGGCCCTTTGGCCCAGCATGTCCCATCTACACTAGTCCCACCTGGCCACGTTTGATCCATATCCCTCCAAACCTGACCTATCCATGTACCTGTCTAACTGTTTCTTAAATGTTGGAATAGTCCCCGCCTCAACTACCTCCTCTGGTGGCTTGTTCCATACACCTACTACCCTTTGTGTGAAAAATATACCCCTCAGATTCCTATTAAATCTTTTGCCCTTCACCTTAAACTTATGTCCTCTGCTCCTCGATTCACCTATTCTGGGCAAAAGACTCAACCATATCTATTCAAATCATGATTTTATACACCTCTATTAGATCATCCCTCATCCTCCTCTGCTCCATGAAATAGAGTCCCAGCCTACTCAACCTCTCCCTATAGCTCTGGCCCTCTAGTCCTGGCAACATCCTCATAAATCTTCACTGTACCCTTTCCAGTTTGAGGACATCTTTCCTATAACATGGTGCCCAGAGCTGAATACAATAGATTTGTGAAGAGAAAAAGATTAGTTAAAACAAATGTAGGTCCCTCGCAGTCAGAAACAGGTGAATTGATCATGGGGACAAAGACATGCAGACCAATTGAATAACTACTTTGGTTTTCTCCTCACTAAGGAAGACATAAATAATCTGCCGGAAATAGCAGGGGACCGGGGGTCAAATAAGATGGAGGAACTGATGAAATCCAGGTTAGCCGGAAATGGTGTTGAGTAAATTGAATGGATTAAGGCCGATAAATCCCCAGGCCAGACTGCATCCCAGAGTACTCATGAAAGTAGCCATAGAAATAGTGGATACGTTAGTGATAATGTTTCAAAACTCTTTAGATTCTGTAGTAGTTTTCCTGAGGATTGGAGGGTAGCTAATGTAACCCCACTTTTTTAAAAAAGGAGGGAGAGAGAAACGGGGAATTACAAATCAGTTAGTTCTAACATCATAGTGGGGAAACTGCTAGAGTCAGTTATTGAAGATGGAGGGATAGCAGCACATTTGGAAAGTGGTGAAATCATTGGACAAAGTCAGCGTAGATTTGTGAAAGGTAAATCATGTCTGACGAATCATATAGAAACTTTTCGAGGATGTAACTAGAAGAGTGGATAAGGGAGAACCAGTGGATGTGTTTATATCTGGACTTTCAGAAGGCTTTCGACAAGGTCCCATATAAGAGATTAGTATACAAACTTAAAGCACACGGTATTGGGGGTTCAGTATTGATGTGGATAGAGAAACTGGCTGGCAGACAGGAAGCAAAAGGTAGGAGTAAACGGGTCCTTTTCAGAATGATAGGCAGTGACTAATGGGCTACTGCAAGGCTCAGTGCTGGGACCCCAGCTATTTACAATATATATTAATGATTTGGACGAGGGAGTTGAATGCAACACCTCCAGGTTTGCGGATGACACAAAGCTGGGGGGCAGTGTGAGGTGCGAGGAGATGCTAGGGAGGCTGCAAGGTGACTCACAATAGGCTTGGTGAGTGGGCAAATGCATGGCAGAAAGCAGTATAAATGTGGATAAATGTGAGGTTATCCACTTTGGTGGCAAAAACAAGGATGGTAACTATATCTGAATGGCGGCCGATTAGGAAAATGGGGAGATGCAACGAGACCTGGGTGTCATGGTGCACCAGTCATTGAAAGTAGGCATGCAGGTGCAGCAGGCAGTGAAGAAAGTGAATGGTATGTTAGCATTTGTAGCAAAAAGATTGGAGTATAGGAGCAGGGAGGTACTACTGCAGTTGTACAGGGTCTTGGTGAGACCACACCTGGAGTATTGCGTACAGTTTTTGTCTCCAAATCTGAGAAAAGACATTCTTGCCATTTAGATGGGGTGAGAGAATGTTCACCAGACTGATTCCTGAGATGTCAGGACTTTCATATGAGGAAAGACTGATAGACTCCGCTTGTACTCACTAGAATTTAGAAGATTGATTGGGGACCTTATAGAAACTTACACAATCTTAAGGGATTGGACAGGCTAATATGCAGAAGATTGTTCCCGATGTTTGGGGAGGTCCCAGAACAAGGGGTCACAGTTTAAGGATAAGGGGGAATTCCTTTAGGACCGAGATGAGGAAAACATTTTTCAACACAGAGTGGGTGAGTCTCTGGAATTTCTCTGCCACAGAAGGTAGTTGAGGCCAGTTCGTTGGCTATATTTAAGAGGGAGTTAGATGTGGCCCTTGTGTGCTATAGGGATCAGGGTATGGAGAGAATGCAGGTACAGGATACTGAGTTGGATGATCAGGCCAATGATCATATTGAATGGCTTTGCGGGTGCAGGCTCGAAGGGCCGAATGGCCTACTCCTGCACTTATTTTCTATGTTTCTAATACTCATTTGATGAATATTTTTATAGGGATTAGTTGTAAATATAACCATATAACATAAAACAATTACCAGCACGGAAACAGGCCCTCGCCCTTCAGTCCGTGCCTGACCATTTGTCTTTTCCTAGTCCCATCTACCTGCGCTCAGACCATACCCCTCCATTGCCCGACTTCACGTCCATATGGACCTATCGCCACTTTACTCTTAAATGTTAAAATCGATCCTGCCTCCCAGAACACTTCTGCTGGAAGCTCATTCCACACACCACCACCCTCTGAGTAAGAGAGTTCCCCCTCACGTTACCCCGAAACCTCTGTGCGCTTAGAGTTCTCATGTCATGCCCTCTTGTTTGAATCTTTTTCCCTACCTCTCAATGAAAAAACGCTCCACGTCAAACTCTGATCTATTGCCCCTTTTCAGAAAAAGTACGCATTTAAAGACCTCAATCATTTCCACCCCTTAACTCTTCCCTGCTGCTCCAAAGAATAAAGACCAAAACTATGTGATGCACACAAACCTTTCTTCTTTAACATAGGTTAGACTGCGGAACCCTGGCAACATTCTAGTAATTCTCCTCTGTCCACTCTACCCTTCTATTTTTTTTTGACATCCATCCTATAACAATGCAAACAAAATTGTACACCAGACTCCAGAATTGGGTCTAACCAATAGCCTTTGTACAATTTTAACATTACTTCCCTTACTCCACATTCAATGCTCTGATGTTATAAGTCCACACACAAAGGCTTTCTTAACCACCCTAGCTACATGCGATTCAACTCTTCAGGGAACTATTCACAGTTTAATTCCTAGATCCCACTTATCACACCACATTCCTCAATACCCAAACCATTTAAACCAGTACGTTCTATTTTGATTTGTCCTGCCAAGATGTAGCACTTCACACTATCAGCATTAAACTCCATCTCCATCATCAAGCCCACTTTTCCCAAATGAACCCCAAATCTCCCTGTAGACTTTGAAAATCGACTTCATTAATCCACACCACCACCTATCTTAGTATCATCAGCATACTTACTTATCCAATTTAGCCCAACCCCACTCATCCAGATCATGATGTACAGTGACAAAAACAGTGGATCCCAACACAGATCCCTGAGGCCACCCCACAGGTCACGACACTGGCACCAACCAGACAAACAGCCTCAACCATTACTCTCTGACCACACCCAATCAGCCACTGTAGCCTTCCATCATGCCAACAAAACCGCCATTACCACCCAAAGATAGATCCTTCTTAACCAACCTTCCATGGGGAACCTTGTCAAAGGCCTTACTGAAAACCATATAGACAACAACCCACTGCTTTACCCTCATGGTCAATTTCCCTTAGTTACCTTTACCGGCTCAAAAAATATCAAGAAGGATTGTCAAACAGAACTCTCCAGGGCAGCAAGATCCATGTTGACTGTTCTCGATCAGCCCAGTTTATCCAGCGGCTTATATCACATACTAATCTCATAAGTATCCTTTCCATTAATTTATTTCCCACCACTGACGTCAAACTATAGTCGTATAATTGCTAGGAAACATTTCTTTGAACCCTTTAGAACAATGAACAGACATAGGCGCAGTCACGCCAATCCCCTGCACTATCCCGTTTCTAATGATCATTTGAAATATTTCTTATTCCAATAGAAAGCCACGCCTGCTATTTCTTTTCTAACACTAACCTTCCCTCATTGTCCGAGGGAAATAGCCTGACATGCCCTGGAGAGCTTAAACCTCCTTTTAAAATTTATCGAACAGTGGTCATGTACTCGTTATTCGCTTCCTCTTTGAAAGTCTCATAGTTTTCCCATAGCCGTACTCTTACCTTTTTTCCCCTATTCTCTGCGACTAGAGTTCTAATATCCTTCTCCTTGGTGAATACCGAGAATGAAATAAATTGTTCAATATCTCCCCATCGTCTTTTAGTGCTTCTGCAAGATAGCTGATCCATCTGTTCTCTAATGGTCCAATGTTATCCCTTCGATATCCTATTTTGCTATAAATAAAGCTGTAGACACTCGGTTTACCAACTGAATCCTGGATGACAGGCACGATCTTATGAATCCAGTCTGATAGACTCCCTTCGTATTATGCTCCCTCTGGATTTAGGAGATGAGAGGGGATCTTTATAGCATCACTTTACAAAATTCTTAGGGGCAGGACAGGCGGGCAAGCTGCAGGAAGCTAGTATCCCGAACTTGGGGAAGAACCGAGGACAATGGTCACAGCTTAAGGATAAGGGGGAAAACCGTTAAGGACCGAGATGAGAAAGACTTTTTTTCACACAGAGAGTGTGAGTCAACTGGAACTCGAACTGCCACAGAAGGGTGAGTTGAGGCCAGAATCATATGTGCAAAATTTTAAGAGTGCGTTGGATGTGCTCCTTGTAGCTAAGTGGATCAGAGGAATGGAGAGGAGGCCAGTACGGGAATACAGAGTTGGATATCAGCCATGATCATAATGAATAGTCGTGCAGGCTCGAAGGGCTGACTGCCTCCTCACTGCAACCTAAGTTCTATGTTTTTTCAATGTTTCTTTACTATGAAACCCTTTTGGGTTTACTTTCTCCTTTTATTGGCAAGCCAAATAGCAACTTCATATCTTCTTTTCGCCTATCTCTAATATTATTTCTTAAGATACTTATTAACATTTCTTTGTACCTCCTCTACTCACCTCATTTACTCCATGCCAGACCGTATAAATACTATGTTACGCAAACTCCTCTTTTAATGCAACACAAGATGTCCAATTACTCCCTTTGAAAAACCATGGCTCTACTCCAAATTTTACCTATTTTCCATTCAACCTCCCAGGTACCTCGAAGATTCTGTACCACTTACAATAACCCCTTTAAATGTCCTCCTATTATCTCTTCTACATCTTCCCATGAAAAAATCAGTGTGTCCCCAATTCACTAAACGTCCTTTAAGAACAATAGCCTTAAACGCATATCTCTCAAAGTTACGCTTTCATCAAAGTCCAACAATCCTATCACCCAAGTTCCCGGCCTTCTGACCATTGGGGTACATATCACTCCATAAGTTAGTAAATATGAAACTTAATGGTCTTGTTATCACAAGTCCCCAAGCGTGCTCACTGACGAACGCATACCTAGCCGTCCCCTACCTGCCTCATTTTTCTGAACAGGAGGTCCGGTCCAGCACTGTCTCCCCTTCGCTGGTCGATACCGTCTTGGTTACAGCTGCAAAACAAACGTATCCTGCACACATTTATACAACTCCAACCATCCAGCCCAGTTACCCGATTGTGTTTCCCAGATCAAATTTGGAAAATTAGAAATCGCCCACAATCACTAGACGGTTGTGCTTACTACGTAATATCTGCGTTCTCCTTATAAATTTGCACTTTCCAAATCACGCGTCCAATGCACGCGTCAAATCATAAATATTAATAGAATATACATCTTTACCTACATTCATAATACATTAATATTAAAATAGACCCATTTAAGACTTTAATAATTCTAAAACAATTTCTATTTTAATGTACGAAAAGAATAGAGACCAAATCATATCGAAAAAAAGAAGAGAATGGCGTCTCTAAAACAGTTATCCATCGTTGGAGATAAAACACAAGCATTAAAGTCGTAACGACATTACTTCATCACTTCTTCA